>CM033470.1:318076042-318608542 GCA_019447015.1 Hymenochirus boettgeri | reverse complement strand
CCAACCAGATGTTGGCTTTTTACTGGGTAACTGCAGTTAGATGTCACTTGATTGGATGCTGCCTATTAATAGCACAGCACAACATTTTATTGCATCATAGTGTGTTATTTGTAAACGCATTGATTATGATTTTCCATAACTCACACAACTATTAGTGTAAAGCTGACCACCTTCCATAATATATATATATATATTTTTTTTTATTCCTATTGCATGCATTCTAAGATACCGGGCAATGGAAATTGGGGGCGTGGGTGGAGTTTATGCACATCCTACCTGGCGCTGCCTCCGTACCTGGCAGCTCAGGCCTAGCCCCTGACCAGCTTGACCAACACAGTGGCAGTCTGAGTCTGTTATGTGCATCTGTTTCCCGGATTGGCTGTCCCTCTGCTGCTCATTTGCCATGCGTCAGATGCACATTTGCACGAGTGTACCAGCCTGAACAGTTGAAGGGTCTTATAGACTGCTAGGACTTGCAGTTTACAAAAGAATTTTTGGATTCCTGTCGTACAGGTACAACTATCACAAAGGAAGGTAAAGAAATGTAATTCTTAGGTTTGCATTGCTTGCTTGCATTGTGGAATTCTTATTTAATAGTAAACTATGGGATATATGTAATTTTGCCTATTTATCTGCTAGAACCAATCAAATGTTCACTTTTTACTGGTCAACTGCAGTTAAATAACATCTGATTGGTTTTTCTTTGCTCCCATCATTACCTGTGCGTCAATACCCCTGCAATGCCGGTAACCCACAATAAGTTACTTGGTATTTAAGGGGCAGTATCTGTGGATACACACAAGGAAGGATTGGATTTGGATTACTGGTTCCAGTAGCCCCAGGGGCAGGGGGTGGGGATGCTCGTCATGCAATCAGAGATTTCTGTATCACGCTCCACTGCTGCCTCCGGCAAACTCCATAGGTGGGAAGTCTTTTTCCTTCCTGTAGGGCCTTCTATCCTTTTATGGGTAACTCGTCTCATTCTTCTCTTCTTGTTAAAGGAATGTAAGACCCTTGGCTTGCATGCTGGGAATTGTAGTTATAGAAAACTTGAAGAACCATCGATGTTAGATAAAGAGAGAAGAGCTAGAGTGGTTCCATTGGTCAGCACAGAGCAGTAATCCATTACAATACAATATTCTTCATTGACTAAGATAATAGACCAGATTGCGAAAGAAAGAAAAAGCTTTTTAATTGGATAAAAACTTTAATGCACTCTTTAATGCAAAGAGCTAAATTATGGGCGATAATCGCACATACGTAGTCATTCAGTCGGGCGTTTGTTTATTGATCCGCCGGTCAGACAACTGACGATGCCCAACTGAACACACATGCGATTATTGGAGAAATTGTGTATGGAGTGTACGCTTGCACTGCATTGCTTGTTGGGTTTTTTGTACATTTTGCTGTGCGTATCTGCACGCTTTAAGGGATTGTGGGTAAAAACACTCCAAAATATGCAGTACAATGCATTTGTGTATATTTGTTTTCACTATTTCTGCGTTCCCAAAGACTTCTATTACTGTGCGATCTGGATGGAAACTAAAGGTTTATACACATGTGTTACAGGATAGTAATGTAGATAGTGTGACATGGTACAGGATAGTAATGTACATAGTGTGACATGGTACAGGATAGTAATGTACATAGTGTGACATGGTACAGGAGAGTAATGTACATAGCGTGAGGTGGTACAGGATAGTAATGTACATAGTGTGAGGTGGTACAGGATAGTAATGTACATAGTGTGACTTGGTACGGATAGTAATGTAACATATGTGTGACATGGTCAAGAGTAATGTACATAGCGTGAGGTGTACAGGATAGTAATGTACATAGTGTGAGGTGGTACAGGATAGTAATGTACATAGTGTGACGTGGTACAGGATAGTAATGTACATAGCGCGACGTTGTACAGGATAGTAATGTACATAGCGTAACGTGATACAGGATAGTAATGTACATAGTGTGACGTGGTACAGGATAGTTAATGTACATAGCACGACGTTTTACAGGATAGTAATGTACATAGTGTGACGTGATACAGTAGTAATGTACATAGTGTGACATGGTACGGGATAGTAATGTACATAGTGTGACGTGATACAGGATAGTAATGTACATAGCGTGACGTGGTACAGGATAGTAATGTAGATAGTGTGACATGGTACAGGATAGTAATGTAGATAGTGTGACATGGTACAGGATAGTAATGTACATAGTGTGACATGGTACAGGAGAGTAATGTACATAGCGTGAGGTGGTACAGGATAGTAATGTACATAGTGTGAGGTGGTACAGGATAGTAATGTACATAGTGTGACGTGGTACAGGATAGTAATGTACATAGCACGACGTTGTACAGGATAGTAATGTACATAGCGTAACGTGATACAGGATAGTAATGTACATAGTGTGACGTGGTACAGGATAGTAATGTACATAGCACGACGTTGTACAGGATAGTAATGTACATAGTGTGACGTGATACAGGATAGTAATGTACATAGTGTGACATGGTACGGGATAGTAATGTACATAGTGTGACGTGATACAGGATAGTAATGTACATAGCGTGACGTGGTACAGGATAGTAATGTAGATAGTGTGACATGTACAGGATAGTAATGTAGATAGTGTGACATGGTACAGGATAGTATGTAGATAGTGTGACATGGTACAGGATAGTAATGTAGATAGTGTGACATGGTACAGGATAGTAATGTAGATAGTGTGACGTGGTACAGGATAGTAATGTACATAGTGTGACGTGTTACAGGATAGTAATGTACATAGTGTGACGTGGTACAGGATAGTAATGTACATAGTGTGACGTGGTACAGGATTGTAATGTACATAGTGTGACGTGTTACAGGATAGTAATGTACATAGTGTGACATGGTACAGGATAGTAATGTACATAGTGTGACATGGTACAGGATATATGTACATAGTGTGACGTGTTACAGGATAGTAATGTACATAGTGTGACGTGGTACAGGATGTAATGTAATAGTGTACGTTACAGGTTGTAATGTACATAGTGTGACGTGTTACAGGATAGTAATGTACAAGTGTGACATGGTACAGGATAGTAATGTACATAGTGAGACTGTACAGGATTGTAATGACATAGTGTGCGTGGTACGGGATAGTAATGTACATAGCGCGACATGGTACGGGAGAGTAATGTACATAGTGTGACGTGGTACAGGATAGTAATGTACATAGTGTGACGTGTTACAGGATAGTAATGTACATAGTGTGACATGGTACAGGATAGTAATGTACATAGTGAGACGTGGTACAGGATTGTAATGAACATAGTGTGACGTGGTACGGGATAGTAATGTACATAGCGCGACATGGTACGGGAGAGTAATGTACATAGTGTGACGTGGTACGGGATAGTAATGTACATAGCGAGACGTGGTACAGGATAGTAATGTACATAGCGAGACGTGGTACAGGATAGTAATTTACATAGCGCGACGTGGTACAGGATAGTAATGTGCATAGTGTGACATGTACAGGATAGATGTACATAGCGAGAGCTGGTACAGGATAGTATTTACATAGCGCGACGTGGTACAGGATAGTAATGTACATAGTGTGACGTGGTACGGGATAGTATGTACATAGCGAGACGTGGTACAGGATAGTAATGTACATAGCGAGACGTGGTACAGGATAGTATTACATAGCGCGACGTGGTACAGGATAGTAATGTGCATAGTGTGACATGGTACAGCTGTTTCCTATTGTAACCAGCTGTGAATGCTAATCCTAAACTTAAACACACTCTGACACAATAACAAAAAAAAAAGCACCAATGTAGCCTAGGTAGGGTTCCATACACATGTAGTATTCTGTACATATATGCATAATAATATAATATATTGCTATATAATGTGTTGTGTAATATAATTTGTGTGTATATACGTGTATCATGTAGTGTGTATGTGTATTTATAATGTTTATATGTATATGTATAACGTGTATAAAAGTGTATGTACTGTGTAAAAGGTATTACTTTATATCCAAGATGTCTTCACTGTATAATATGTGTAAGTATAATGTGTGAATATTTGTATGTGTATGTATAGTGGGTGTGTGTAGGTATGTGTGTTAATATGTGTATGTATATATTGGGGAAATGTGTATGTATAATATGTGTGAATATGTCTAATGTGTGTGTAATGTGTATGTCTAATGTATGTGTATTTGTATATGTGTATGTATAGTGTGTGTTTTTATGTGCATGTATAATGTGTGTTGCGTGGGTAAATACAGTGTGTTAATGACAATGTTTTATGTACATGTGGTATGTATAATGTGAAGAGAGGGGATTCCCCCTGTTTCTGTACCATGTGAATTAGATGGAGAGGGAGTCGGAATTAAATAACCGAGAAGAGGAAAGTCCTACAATGACCAGTGTAGACTGGGATTGGGAATGTGGGGGTGGGTTTAGTTCAATGGGCAAGTGATAGTTTGGCTGTGAACTAAACATAATGGGAAGAGTTCATTATGACATTCCTATGTAGAGGGAACAGGCGGCATTGTTACCTTTATAGCTTCCTGTTTACTAATCAAGGCAACCCAAGGCATTTAATGGTATCTAAATGGATAATATTGTTAAAACTGGCCACACACCAGATGAAGTGTTTGGTGTTTGCCGGACTATTCATAGGATGATAGATTGGCAAAATATTGTTTCAGTATTGCCATGCACATAGGTGGTCTAATTACACCCATCAACTGATTGGTTAATGGACTAATTTGTCAGGTGATCTGATTTCTCCGATACCTCCAGGGGGTTAACTGACCACACAAGACTGAATTGTTAGGAGTTACTCTCATGGTGTCCAATCAGCTTCTTTGATTTTCATTTGTACAGTTTTGACTTTGTCGAAATTGTAGGAAAATATTTACAAAGATGGCTTGTTATTCAAGGTTTAGCAGGCCCTTTAAAGCAAATGTCAACAGCAAGCAGAGTTCCATTAAACACATTTTCTATATGTACTAGCAAACCCCTCGCATGCATGCCCCCCCAGGACCTCCTCCAATCTGTGAATGACGCAGCGCTTGTGCAATTGCGTCCTGCATTCGTGCATATCGACAGCCTTCGGTTAGTATACAACATAAATGCAATTCAGCTCACCACATCTCCTATAGACTTTGGTTGCCCAGATGTCTATTCCTGGACATAAATTCAAAATAAAAGTGTGTAGTATAAGCACACCAAAAACTCACAACCCCACAGGTATTGCTATAAACAAACGTGCATTTATTGTGCACACCACGACATGTTTCGGACAGTCTAGGTCCTTTCTCAAGTGTGACTTGAGAAAGGACCTAGACTGTCCGAAACATGTCGCTGTGTGCACAATAAATGCACGTTTGTGTATAGCAATACCTGTGGGGTTGTCTGAGTTTTTGGTTGCTCTATACTACACACTTTTATTTAGTAAACAAGATAACCCACAAATGGCTGATTAAAATGTTTTATTTATCTTTCTAGTAACTCTATCCAGTTAGTTTTAATACCTGCTCTCTAGCCACTGCCGCTGACCTCGGGCATGCTCATTGTGCTCCATCTAGGGAGCATTAGAGGAGCTTTCCTGTAAGAAGAGAAGGGTGAGACTGAAAGTAAATGCAGGGCATTCTGTAATGCCATGGCCTCCAAACTAAATGATCCTTCAAGCCCTGCTAGCAGTATGTCTGACTTCCATGCTGCAGTGTAGCAAATGAAAAATCAATTTAAAATCAATTTAACTTCAGCTGATGGAAAAGCAATTTATATGAGAAACTGGCAGAAAGAGGAAGTCTGTCCCTTTAATAGTTGGCGACTGATCTGAGGAATGCGTTACCTAGGTAAGAAGACATTGTATGGAAGTGTTTGTTTACATACAGCCACTGAGCTGGCAACACTTCACATAGCAAAACCAAAGAGAAACACGGGCTAATAATGGGGATTCAGATATTGACACAAATATAAACAAATAATTCTATTTTATTGGTTGCTAGACATGGTGGGCAATATTAGGGCTAGATCCCCCTTACCCTATTTGCAGGGCCGGCCTTAGGAAAAATAACATCCTGTGCAAGATTTGTTTCTGCTGCCGCCCCCCTGGTATTGAAACCTGTGCGGTCGCCACATAGCCCATATCAAAGGCCGGCCCTGCCTATTTGCATTTCTAATACAATGCCATTGGAGTGTTCCCACTGTCGCTGCCGATGAGTTGTAGATATAATAATGCAGATATGTACAACTGCACAACGCAACACACGGCCGGGCATTGCGAAAAGCAGTGATAAATGTCGCCATTTACAAAGGAAATGTTACGTTTCATGTAAAGGAAAATTTTGTGATTGTGCCAAAATAAAGGTCACGCCTGATCCAATAAACTGATATTATGGGATGCTCTTGTCAGTATAGGCATAAGGTGCCATATTGCTTTCTGTAGATAAAGGAGAACTAAAACGAAATGCGGGATGGTGAAGGGGCAGGGCCAGACTGGTACAAAATACGGGGGGAATTAGAAATGAAAATCATGCTTCTAGCTGCAGTCTAACCAAAGTTACAGCAGTATAAAGGCTGGCTTTACTTGCTAGAACTGTGATCTGTGACATCACCAGCACCAACGCTCTGCCCCAAGTATCAGTCTTGAGCATGCCCACTTGGACAGAGCATCTCAGTCACCACCCCGAAATTCTAAATCATTTTAAAAGCTAGGCACAAGCCGTAAAAGGTGCACATATTGAAAGAGAAGGACAGAGAATGGTTGCAGGTCTGTATATAGCTTCAGAAAAGATAAATTTTTTGGGGGGATGGGACTTCTTAAATATTACATCATGTGACTGGCACAGACTCAGGCAGACAAAGAAGTGTAACTTTACAAGCCTATAACTTAAGATTCAGAGAATCTTCCTAGGCTTGTTTAAAAGATGAGAGAGCTCATTTAAATAGAAAACACTTGTATTGAGACCCTGATTACCCTTTAATCACATACAGACCCAGGGGGGCTACCGCAGGGGTACCCAGGAGCCAAGTGGGCCCCAATCTTCTTAATTTTCTAATGATAGATGTGGCCTCCTGCCAGAAAACTACTGTGGATGAAGCATGGATAGGGCCCCCATAATAGTTTTGCAGAGGGGCCCAGTGATTCCTAGTTTTGCTATTGTACAAACCAAATATAAGTGTGAGCCATCCATAAATTAAGCAAAACGTTTGGTTGCATCCAATCTTCACACAGCAGACAAGTTAAAGGAATATAAACCTTTCCCATCAATACACTAATGAAAAATGACTACATGAAGAAAGTAATTCCCTGGCCCATTCTCAGGTCAGTTTCATTTCATCTGGTACCGTATTCATTCGCTGTAATCAAATGTGGATTAAATTAATCCCTGTTTATCTTTTCTGGAAAAATAAATTAAAGGGAATAAAAACTAATACATAAATATTTTCACTGGCCGCCAACGTTCCATTGAATTTTTGGAAATAAAATGCAGTAACTGGGTTAAAGGGTATCTCCACTGAGGAAAAAGCATTTTTTTTTTTTTTGGTTTATTTTAAGTACACCGTCCCCCAACCCTCCCCCTACCTTTTTTCCCCCAGAATTCCCCTTTGTTTGATTGCAGCAGCATGGGAAAGTTGTGCAGGTTCCTGGGGGTGTGTCTTCCCCTGTGCTGGGAGTGCTGTCACTCAATGTGCATCATCATGGTAGCAGACACACCCACTTGGGTGCAGTAAGAAATCCTTTCCTCCCTGACTCTCTAAGTTCATTTTTACAGCTAATCATGCAGAGAGACAGGGGAGGAAAAGTTAAAACTCTCTTCCCACAATACTGTAACAAAGGCAGGGGGACTTGCGTTGTTTTTAATAAAGATTTTTTGTGTCTAACTCTGATCAATGATTGATTTCATAGGGGATGCTGGGAATATGAGGCAATCTGGTATGGGAGGGGGTGGGAGAGAGAAAAAGGTAGTACCTGATTATTCCTCAATTAATCAGTGAACTCAGTAGCTTGAAGTGTATGTGTGTGTAGAATCGACACTAACCAGCAGTCCCGACGGATCCTCTCACGTGCTGCGCATGCACTAAAGGGAAACGCGCGTCGGACATTTCCCATGCAGGCAGCCACTGAAAGTGGGTGGACCTGCACCATCCACAGTGTTCACGGACAAACTCATTGGATTTCTTCTAAACTACTGCTCAAAGACACAGGATACTGCAGGTACATATCCACCTTACACATTCGAACTAGTTCGGTTTTCCAAACTCGCGGCTGTATTTTCGCTAATTATCAAATTTCCGAGCCCTTCACTAAACCTAGAAAGTATCATTCGGTAACCCTTCAAATGTAATGTTGATTTTCGCTAACCCTCGAATGTGTCGTTCCCTAACCCTTTAATGTAATGTTCGTTTTCACTAACCCTCGGATGTAGCCTTCTACTTTCGGTAACCCTTGAATGTATTGTTCGTTTTCAATAACCAGGAATGTATAGCTCTATTTTCGGTAACCATCAAACGTAGCGTTTGGTAACCATCGAATGTAGCGTTCAGTAACCCTCGAATTGGCCTTAACCCTCGAAGTGTTTAAACAAGTTTTGGTGATAGTGATGTGTTTCCCAGACCATTTCCCAGGTGCCACAGCCATACAGTAAGTTACCATTGTTAGTTTTTCTGTAAATCATTTGAACTTATTGAACTATTAGTTCCCCATTGACTTTAATGGGTTTCTTTCCGGACTTTTAGTCGGGAGTTCGGAAACAAACTGAACTTCAGTAAGTTTGTTTTGTAGTCCTGTAGATTTATAACACTATCAGGGATATGTACCGAAAGCCACAAACCTCATTTTCCATCTAAAAGTCACGCTAACCCATGTACCAAGGGTAACTTGACCTTAAGGCATAACTAGCTGCGGTACGCAAAAGCTATATACCGATCCGATAACGACTCTTCAAGACAGAAGCTTTAACGCCAGCAGACAGCTGGCGTTAAAATTTCGGAATGGGAAAACCCCATTTGCTATGTACTGAGAGCCGCTATAGTCTCAATGCATTTCCTAGTGGAGGCAATATAGAGAGCGATACCTGCTCTCAGTACATAGCCCTGTATGTACTTAGGTGTCGCTTATATTTTCTAAACTCTCTCATAACTGGGAACGGAGAGTAGAAAGAAATGTTTAGCCTTGGGACCATCTGGATGCCAGGCTGTTTACTTTAAACATCCAGTACCGGTTCCCAAACAATTTACTTTCCCAGTAAAGGTGAAGTTAATTACAGACTAGAGATCTCGCCTGCCTGGGTTATGGAAAGCTCTGGGAGTAGCAAATGTTTACTCATTTTTTCACTCTTTCCTAATTATAGTTTGATCTAGTATTAAATACTATGGATGTTTCCATAACTACAAAGATAACACATGACGCTGTCTTAACAATCCTTTCATTAATTTAGACATCCTTCAACTTAAAAAAAAAAAAAAAATTAAATTGCACATTACTGGAAACTATAATTCTTCCTGAAATCTTCTGTCCCCTATTTCTTTAGATATCCATTCTGAACCATCTTTCCTATCATCTGTCAATCAGGCGCCTTAGCATCATAAATTCTTCTGTTATGTTTAGTTTTGCTGTAGTTGGAATGGTGACAGTGTGTACATGAACTGCATGGTGGGAAATTCCCTCTCCCAATGCTGCCTCATAGGGATTACTGTGCATGCTTGCCCTCACAGAGAGTCAGATAGTCTGGTAGGGGGCTGGGGGACTGAGCTTGAACAAATCAAGTATTTGATTGAAGTCATGCAGCAACACAAACCCATCAGAGTAAGTGCCGTAAGATCAGAGTGCCGGGGGAATGAAGGCATGTAAGTACAGTTCTAAATCTTTTTTTTACCAAACTAATATAGAGGTTGGGGGTGGGCAGGAGTAACCTACATTATAGCTAACGTTTATATTTATACTGGACATGCCCTTTAAATAATATCTATTACTGACCATCATCCTAAACGGTTCTGTTATTTTCAGTACAGTTATATATCTATATTTATTCAGTGGTGATAATAAGTCAGATTGCATCTCCTGTGTCAATTACAAAGTGCATATCATGTGCTCTAACTGGAAAAGTCGCTGATGAAGTGTAAACTGTAATTGAATTGACCTCAAGATACAAAGGGCTGTTGCTTAGTTAGTGCCTATTAATGGCCCAGAGAGATGTCATGTGCTAACCATGAGCTGTAGGCTAATTAAAGTCATACTCACATGTTCACATACAATATAGGAATCATGGCAATAAAATAGGAACTAATGGCTTTTTTTTAATATATATATAAAAATAATTTTTATTAAATGTAGGGCTTAGACTCGTCCGGATCAGACACCAGGTATGTTGGAAAATCATTGCTGATCGAGGTATGCAGGTATCCTGCCCCTCCCGCGACTTGCCATATTCTGCCGAATTCTGGGGTGGTCTCCTGCACACCTGAAAGACCTCCCCAAACTCCTACGACTGAAAGGACTCTCTATCCTCCTCCCCTTCACGCCCCTTTTGGCCACCATGCCCCTGGATTGCCCCTAATCCGGCCTCTGCCCACCCCCTAGACTGCTAACTCCGCCTCCACCCACCCCCTAGGTGATGTACATTAGCTGATACTTTTGCAGTGATATGTCCCGGCCAACCACTCGCTAGTGGTGAAAAGTCGACTGGCATGGAAAATATATGGTGTTTACCAACCTAATTCTACTGAAATATTTATATTAACCACAATCTAGAAAAAACTACAGACTGAGGCTAAACACCACTATCATCAATAATATTTCTATCTTCAAATACACCTGGGGTGGGCATATTAATCTGTCAATAATTCTAATAGCCAATCAGGAAGCTAGTTCCATAATAACCATAAATGTGTCCAGGAGTATAGGTCAAGGTGGCTACCTGGCCTCTAGGGTTGCTTTGTACCTTTTGGACCTTTAGGAATCTGAAATATCGAAAAATTCGAAAATTGAAAATTCTAATCAAAAACTTTATAGAATATCTAAAATTCAAAGAATTCCGTTTGTTTGAATCGTATTTTTTCGAACTTCATTAGGTTCCACCGCTGTCGGAAAGACACCCAACAGTTTCTGATGACATTAATGCCCAGTAACCGGATTTGATCATAATCTGTCATTTAGAAATTGCAAGTGACACGTCCAAAGTCTCCGCTCTGCTGATCGCCCTCTGAATTGGTTTACCAGCAGATCTGATCATTCAGAATGACTGACATAACAACTCATACGTACCTGGCCTAAGAAGCTTTTACAGAACTTATATATGTTTATAGTATATAAAGTTTAAATACAGTAGTTCTGAATACTGGACCCTAAAACTACTACATTGTTCTGTTTACGGTTGTATATAAAATAGCAACGCAGATAGCTAATGGGCGCTGGTATCCCTTTAATAAAATGACTCATCTGACTTACGAGAGGCAATTTGGCAGGAAGAAAAGTTCAGAATTATAAAAAACCATATTGATTTTATTGTGTGGAAAACGTCTTCTAATAAAAAAGGAATTTGGGGGAAAACCCTGTTTCTTTTCACGTGTAAAAATAACACCCCACAGACTTATTCAGCAATTTTCAAGGCCAAATCTGGGCAGATTGTTTTTTTTCCACTTCACGCTGGTCTAAGGTATAAAATATAATCATGGCTGGAAGTTACGTTTCTAGATATATTAGAATTTGCCGTTTCTTTGGGTCTGTGTTTGTTTTTTATCATTAGGGGTATTTAAAAAGCATGTCTACCCTTAAAACAAAAAACTGGTCAATTCACAGGCCCAACTGATATATTTTGCACTTTATTACCTACATTACTAACCAGATATTTAAGGATAATTATTGTCCCCATTCTGGTTGAGTAAGCTGGTTCCTCCCTCCATGCTGCCTCTTCTGCACATGCTCAAGCTTATAAAAAGCTCATTGAGTAAAGGGAGGAGGAAGATACCTTTGCCAGAATGGAATAGAACTTATTATTAAATATCTGGTTACAAATTCATATAACAAAATGGAAAAATAGCAGTTTAGGCTGCAGACAGATAACTGACAAATCAACAGTTGGGTGGACATGCCTTATATATAAAACAGATGTTTTTTTTCTATCTTTTGGTAGATTTGAAATAGTAGTTTATCGCCCTTTCCTTTAACTTGCCAAACACAGTGAGCCTGGCTGCTTTATATGTTGTGGTTGAGTGAATAATTAATTTAGTAAGAATAATCATGTTATGATATCCAGATGTCAATGGTTTATTGGGAACGCGCTATTACACATCTGCTTTCTATTAAATAGTCGTGGCCTTTTCTACTTGGTGCAGGGTATGGAAAGGGAACATATCAGTCATAGAGCCATGTCACACAGAGACGTGTCTGGGGTTTCTTTGTCTGATTGGGGAGACTTGGGGGTTTTGTTTGACTTATTTCTTTTGAAGAATCGCAGGTGTTAAAAATCATAATAATTATTGCACAAAGTAAAGGGCAACTAACCCTACGCACAAGTATTTCTGAGCGCTTATTTGTGTTGCATTGTGTCATACAGTGTGAAAGGAAATTGTTTTAATGTGTTTATTATTGTCATGGTCAAAGATCAAAATCAATTTCCCCTAGGAACTCGTTAAAGATCCAGGTAAAAATGGTATAATGTGGGAAGCATGGTAGCTTAGTAGTTGGGAATAGGACTGTCCCACCAAATCTGTATTGAAAGGAGGTGCAGAATGGAGAAATCAGGTTTCTTTCCACATTTATTAAATGGGAAGTTCAGCACAAACACATATGTTTTCAATAAAAGAGAGCACTTTCTCATTTCAGTGACCATAATCTGCCCATCCATTGATTTCTCTGTGAATAAATAAAAGCCTGATTTCCAGTTTTCAAGACCCCTATTAATGTCTGTTATGGCCTCAGCCCATGATTTGATTTAGTTGCTTAGTAGAGATCTGAGTGTTGGACCCACCTAACAGCCAATCAGTAGAAATTACTGTTAGATACATTTTGAGTGGTGCATTCTGGGAAGAAAAGGGACCTGAAATGGCAGCTCACTATTGACTATAGCAAAGGATAGAGATACAAAGAGATACATTGATTTTTCAAAAATGAAGACAATATGTGGATAGGTATGTGTAATTTAGATAAATAATTTAAACAATAATGTTTTTTTTCCCCATTAAATTTTTCCTTTAAGGCATACTGTCAGGTTGCATGTGATTGGGTAATTGGATTGCAGCTCTGCCGGATATCAGTCCAGTGCACGTATGTAAACGATTTTTCTTATCCATCCAATATAATAAAGTGCGAAGTTCCTCTAAGCACTGGCTGAGGTCTAATATTCTTTTCTACATGTACCTTGTGGGGAAATATGAAATGAAAACCATTGGTATGAGACCTATCACTGTCAAATCAATTTATTAGTATTTATCCCCATGTCGGTATAACACAAACCCCCATAAAAAGTCCGATAGCTCAGACATCATCAGCATGTTTGGAAAATGAAATTGGCTTAGATAAGAAAGAAAGGACCCACAGGTCTCCACTTCTGTTTAAGATTTTAGTTACCTACTGACTTGGGTTTCCTTGGCAGTGCTAAATAGACCGGATATTTAAAAAAAAAACTTAGCTGGGAAAGCAAAGGATTCTGGGAGTTATACAGATACAGTTGCAAGTTGCAGTTGCAAGCTTGTCAGTCCTTTCTCTTTTTTAAGGGAAACTATGGTACAAAAATAGACTTAAATTCCATTTTTCCTCCCAGGGTGGTCTCCTGTATAACTGTATTTCTCTTTTAGATTATAATTACCCTGTTTAAGTTGTAAGAAAGCAAAATTCTGATGTTGTGTAATGTGTATTAGAAAATAATCGGATTTGTAGAGGCCGATCATGGCGCCTTTGGCCACCATGAGAACCTGAAATGCTGGGTATACTCCATGAGATATTTCCGGCCGACCGATCGATAGTGCCATGTCGGCCAGAAATATCTGATAGTGCGGGGCAGCTGGCCGCGACCAAGTTCAATTCGTATCGGAGGAACGGCCGATCGGAACTGTCGGTAAATCACTGTCGATTATGCGGTTCCCTATGGCAATAAATAAAAAATTATCGGATTTGTAGTGGCCGATCGTAGCGTGTATGGCCACCATGACAACCTGAAATGCTGCCTGATGTTCTGTTGCCTCTTGTTCAGCTTCCTGGTTATTCTGTCTGTCATGTATGTGACAGATGACATCACAGCCAATGACAGAATGCAATCTCTGAGCATGTGTGAGCTTGTAAAAGAGCTTGGAAGGCAGAAACCATTTAAGAAGCAGAGGATCTTCATAACAGATTAGTCCTACAGCTGTCAGCTTACTAACTACTAGGGTTTAGGGGAGTGATTTTCCTATATACAATTTTTCATTCTGGAAGTGAACATTCCCTTTGGTATTATTAAAACCTGAAATGTACTGCTTTGTATTGCTTATTGTATTGCACCTTAAAATAGATATTGGAGCTTAGCAAAGGACACTACAGTGCCCCACTATCTGCCATCGACTGTCTTGAGCTGTCACAATATGTAGACAATGACATAGGCAATGCTTTTCTATATCATAAGACTGGAAATTACCTTATCTTCTAAAGAGAATCTGCTACGTTTGTGTACATTTGACAACTTTCTTTCCCCTTTAATCGCACCTCACTGTAAAAGGGCAATCCAACCTCTCAAATGAAAAATTGTATGTAAGTAAATCAAACCCAATGGATTTAAAGCTGAAGCATTAATCTGTTAGGCAGCAAAATGCTTTTCCCTGTTCCCACAGCCTCTAAATACGTTTCCGCCTACTCTCCCAGCATTATGAGTTTGCACATGCTCAGAGAAGGCGGCTAGGGGAATAGCAATTTTAATGGCTGTGATGTCAACTATTACATCCAGGAATGATCGCTACTAGAACCAGGAAGCAGAAAGAGAGTAAACAGAACATTGAGCAACATTTCCGGTTAGTCTGACATCTCTCGGCTTTGTAACTATTGCATTTTTGTGGTTTAGGGGTGATTTAACTATATTGTATTTTTCATTATAGAAGAAAACTTGCCTATTAGGCTTTATAGTTTGTTGTAATGTTAAAGTTGCTGGCAGTAAGTTCATACATTGTCCCTATGTTTTGGTTTTTCTGTGTATCATGTTCCCAGTGCTGTTTTATTGGCACCTTTCAACTCCCAAAGGCCACCGCACCCCTTTCGCTGCAGTGTTGGAATGCACGCTGGGCTGGGTGGGAAGATTCACACTCTCTGTATTTCTGGTTCTGCTGGGAGATTGGACTGTGCACTGTGCGTGAGCTGGGGTTTACCTCTGGCTTAAGTGAATGGGAACGGATTTAAATTACCTGTGAAGGTTTGTGTCAAGTGCACCTATAATGTAGGGAAGAGATCACATGGGTTTAGTGGATTTGTAATTTACAAGCTGCTTGGCAAAGATACATTACAGTTCAGACTGTTATTACTTCCCTCCCAACCTGCAGCAATATCCTTCAAGCATTAAAAGGATAGGGAGTTGTGCAGCGCTGACAATAGGCCTGTCACCCCTACCTTATCCATACACGGGTAGACGTTCTTCCGATCGAATTTCTAAATAATCGCAGAGTTCCCCCAACTTGTGCCGACAATCTTTCTGCAGATTTCCCCCTTTTCCGATTACGATCGTTATTGTCAAGCGCTCGGAGAAATGAGATACACGGGATTGATATTTCGAGGGATCTGAATTTACAGAATTGCTCAAAAAATATCGACCCCGTGTATGGGGGGGGCTTAACAGTGATTAAAGCTGTATGATGTCATAGTGACATAGGGAATTTGCTGGAATTCCCTTAGGCTGGGTACACACTGTCGGTTATTTCATGCCGATCAACCTATAGTACCGTGTATCGGTCAGTTGAAAATATCTGATGGTGTGGGGCGGCAGGCCGTAACTGAGCTCTATCACTCGTTCCTCAGTATCGGGCAATCAGAAACTGTCAGTAAATCACGGCCGATCGTGCGGTTCCCTATATAGTTCCCGAACTGTAGCCCCAGCCACTATTGCCGCGACTAACCATCATTTGTCCTGACAGAGTGCTAGCTTACAACGAGCGCTCGGTTGGGACAGAAAGTCCTACCGCGTGTACCCAGCCTAACCCAGTCCTACGCGTGTACCCAGCCTAACCCAGTCCTACCGCGTGTACCCAGCCTAACCCAGTCCTACGCGTGTACCCAGCCTAACCCAGTCCTACCGCGTGTACCCAGCCTAACCCAGTCCTACCGCGTGTACCCAGCCTAACCCAGTCCTACCGCGTGTACCCAGCCTAACCCATCCTCCACCTGCGTGACCAGCCTAACCCAGTCCTACCGCGTGTACCCAGCCTAACCCAGTCCTACCGCGTGTACCCAGCCTAACCCAGTCCTACCGCGTGTACACAGCCTAACCCAGTCCTACGCGTGTACCCAGCGTAACCCAGTCCTACCCGTGTACCCAGCCTAACATCAACAGGAAACAACCTGTACGACTGGGTATAAAAGCCACTGAAGATGTTGACGCTATATAAATCCACATTAGTAATAATAATAAATGAACCAAGCTGCCTAGTGGATTGTTTAACTTTAATATATGATATTATGGCTGTAATTGCTATTGCTAGTAGTTCAGTTCATCATCTCAGTGCATTGTATTGCTTGGCACAGCCGCAGATATGAATTAATCACCATGCGACAGCCTATGGAACGTTAGGTCAGTACATTGGCTTTCTATACTGTCCGGGCACAAATTTTCACACTCGCTTGATTGACTGAACATTTGGTTCCCATTGGACGAT
Organism: Hymenochirus boettgeri; assembly: GCA_019447015.1. Taxonomy (NCBI): domain Eukaryota; kingdom Metazoa; phylum Chordata; class Amphibia; order Anura; family Pipidae; genus Hymenochirus; species Hymenochirus boettgeri. The sequence goes on along the minus strand of CM033470.1, from coordinate 318,591,690 downwards.
GACAACTGATGGACTGTCAGCCAATACCCTTGTTTCTGCTGTTACATTTTATTAGGTCATTTTAATTCAGTCTCAACTGAATGTAGAAAGCAGGAAGTCTCGGATACAGGAGAACAAATGGAAAATAAAGAACGAGACTCCTGTCTGCTCTAAGCAAAACCCTTCCATTGCCTTTGCTAAATCCACATGTACATGACAAGATGCTTAGCTGTAGGGCAATCACGAAAAAGAAAAGAATAATAAATAAATCTCACATCATGGGGGGGGGCTGTGTTCGTCCTGGTAAAGCAAAACAGCAGGGAAACAGCACGTTAGATCCAAGGTAACTGGTGCTAATGGCAGGGTTTGCTCTCGCCTTGGGCTAGTATAAACAGTGTGTTTTTATCTTGTGTGGAGTAAAGGGGAAATCCATACTGCCAGCACTGCAAAGCATGTATTGGAAATTTTTATTTACCCTTTAACTGGTTTATTCATAGCATTCTGTGGATCAGGTGTTGTGGAACTACATTTCACTGCACTACTGTCATGGAGATCTTAATTTATGGCATGCTTGCATGGGTTCCCGTGTATTTATGCCATTCAAAGGCAAATATAAGCTATGTTTGTGTGGGGTAGGGTCCTTGACCCTATACAAACATGCAGCTTCTTACTGTGTCTGCAATTATATGTAAGTAGGAGCTCAGCTGCCATATTTATTACCACTTCTAAATGTCTTCCAATAGGAAACAATAGCAACAATTTAAGACTTCTACATGCTAGTGTATATGCACCCAGGGTATTACTATTTCAGTTAGAGAGATAACATAACTATTACAGCAGCACATATCTGGGTTAGTGTACCTTTAAACCAATGTTTGGCTAAATTGCAACACAGGGTTGAATATTTAACAAATATAAGGTGTTGGGTTAAAGGCAAACCCTGCATAATTGAAGAGTTATATATTTATATTATTATTATTATTGTGGATTTATATAGCGCCAACATCTTCCGTGGTGCTTTACAATTACATGTATACATTTACATCAGGCCCTGTCCAGAAGAGCTTACAATCTAATCACATTTATTTGACACATACAACCTATGTATGTATGTATGTTTTTATGATTGTGGTGTATACCGGAGTGCCCGGAGGAAACCCACGCAAGCACGGGGAGAACATACAAACTCCTTGCAGATGTGTCCATGGGTGGATTCAAACTGTATATAATATATATATAAACAGTCACTGTGTCCTGACCAATGTTAACCCATTGTGTGTTTATTTTTACTGGTCCCCAGCAGTGGAAACCTAAAAGCTAAGACTGGGTACACACAAGCACATTTTCCCCCGCTACCGACCGTTCGCCACTAGCGATTGGCCGGCCGGGATGGATCACTGTAGGTCGCGTTAGTGCGGCCCATAGAAGACAGCGTGATCAGTCTTGATTTACCGACACGTCCGATCACGACAGACATCGCCAGTGTGTGTGTGTGTAAGAGTGTGTTTTCTCATAACCTTCTAAGGACCACGTGACTTATAGACGTGCTGGTGCGTGTTTATGTATGTGTGTGCGTTGAAGAATCTCAGGTTGTAAAGTTCATTCCATCTTGTCTGAGCGTTTGAGAAGTGTCCGTGTTAACTCACAGTGTAATTAAAATGTCAGCGATCCCTAAAAAGTATTAAAGTTAAAGTTTCTTTGTGGCGTTTTATGGAAGATGTCTGTATTATTTTATATTTTTTTATTTTCTGTGTATTTTATTACAACTAATCACTTCAGTGAGTCCAAATGAGCCTTTGTTCTGTTTGTAGGAATATCAATCTAAATTCTCTGCACAAACTAAATTCTCCGGCCCCCTGAACTGTCCCTTATATCAAAAGCTGGGGTCTCCTATAAAGCTTGTCTATGTCTAATCTATCTAATGCCTAAGGGTAAGGCCACACTTCAATGCACCGAAATCGTGCTTGCAACCAATTGCAATAATGCACACGATGATCAGAGCATATGTGATTGCAAAAAATAGATTTTTCAATCTATAAATAAATACATGTAAGCAGCACTTATTCTAAAATGTTTGTGTTGCTGCATGACTTCAATCCAGTACTTGTTTTGCTCAAGCGCAGTCACTCACTCCCCTAGCCCCCTGCCAGATTATCTGACTCTCTTTGAGGACAAGCATGCTCAGTAAACCCTATGAGGCAGCCTTGGGAGAGGGAATTTGCCATCATGTAGTTCACATAACAACTGTCACCATTCCAGCTACAGCAAAACTATACATAACAGAAGAGTTTGATACTAAGGCACTTGATTGATAGCTGAAATGTAAGATGGTTCAGATTGGATATCTGAAGATCAATAAAAAACGGTACAGTGATAGTTGGGGAGAATAGTAGTTTCCAGTAATGGGCAATTTAAAGAAACTTATTTCCCAGTGTACATAACCTTTAAGACACATGTTAAAACGCACTAGTATGGCCTAGCCCTACAGGGGGCCATAAACGTGGTGGGAACCGGACACATGGAACCGACCAACCCCCAAACGAGGTATGGGGATCGGTCGGCTGTGCGGCCATACAAAGAACAATCGGATTGGCTCCCTTTAATGAAAGTAACCTGTTGGAAATAACGCAGGGTGGGGATGGCCGCGGCCATGCCTGTTGGTAAATTACGACTGATCATGCAGTTTCCTATGGTACCACACCTTTGGTCTCGCGAAATGTCAGCCGCGGCAGTGATTTGACCCTGCCGAGAGTTTGTTAGTACCGAACGCTCTGTCTTGGCAAAACATCTGTTCGTGTGTAACCAGCCTAAGTAGTGTATGGACCTTAGCAGATCTCTAGCATTCTGCAAAACCACATCACTGGAGTCTCACAAAGCAGGAGAGGTTAGAATGTGAGGGTCAGATTCTTGGGGTATTGAGGGTCCTTAGGGTTTTTAGGACTTTGTGTGTGTGGAGTAGAATGTCCCTTTAAGAAAGAATTCTGGGTGATTTAGGTTTGTTCTATATGTGTGCAAACGTTAACAGTAAGTTCTTATTGGGTTCTTATTTGTACTTTATGATTTTACAGGCTAAAAATCTTGCAGGTCCTAAAAAAACCTTCACAATAGATAAAAAAACAGGAACACAGTAGGCACACGTTTCATGGTATTGCAATACAGTTTGGTTGGAATATGAAACAAAAGGTGATTGTCTTTGTGTTTTAAAAAGGTTCCATGAAAGGAATGTAAGTTTTGTTTTAGACTAGAACTCTGCAAGTTACAAAAAAAGAAAAACCAGTGGGCGTATTGATTGTAGCTAAAAATGCCTTTGTTTCGCAAGGAGACAGAATGAATACATTTCTTTGAAGTACCATTGATGTTGGAATACTGTACATTGAAATATTCCAAAGTTTCACAGAGAGTTATTGGTGTGTTGCAGTCAAATTAGAATTCCAAAAATCCGGAGCCCGTCTATTGAACAGAGTTGATTTAATGTAAAACATGGGGCATTGAGTGTGCTGATTGGACAAGGAGATTGGAAGGATGACCACTCATTTAATTGGTCCAATCAGAGAGCTGTGTATATATATTTATCACAGGGAGATACAAAGTATCTGGTAAGAGAATTTTGTTCTCTCTCCTCTTGTGTTTCAAACTGAGCATGTCTGGGCTCAACAAGCTACAGGTGTGGGTGGTAACTATACAGTAAAGTGTGTATCTTTGATTAGGGATTCCATAAAAAGACAAGGGAGATGTGTTAAAGGGTGAACAACTCCTTTATATTCATTTTTTTACTTCTTATATTTTAAAAGGGTTTTCCAGTGTTCAGCATAGACATAATAAACATCCATCTTAATGACGCTTCTACGGTGAAGTTGCAATTGCAGTCCCATGCCCAGTAGGTCGAACATTTTAATATTTTGAGTGGTTCACATGTGACATACACTGAGGGTGTATTGCGTTGTGATCCTGAAATATTCAGTTGCCGATTGCCGTGTTTTCCTTCTAATAGGTTGAATGAAAGCTTCCTTGTTCTTTTCTGGCAACTTTATGATCTCTCAGAATAATGACCTGCAGTGTTTATACAACTAGAGGCCAAAACAAGCTTCCTTTTCCTATAGAACAGGAAGAATTAAGTACAAATGGCATTTACTTTGAGACCATCGTGTCAACCATGACTTTCAGTCTTTATAATTTAGTTCTACGATAATAAATATACATGTTGAGAAAGCAATATTATAACGTCTTTCTGATAGAAGTTATTGATAGAAACCAGTAACTGTGCCAGTCATGCTCCTATCAGTGTTGAGTAGAGGGCATCTTGTCCCTAGCTGGCGTAATTTGATGGGCTTCCAAAATCAAGCACTATTTCTCCGGTGGAATCAACGGATGTCACAACTAGAAATCAAATAGAATTGTTCGGAATTTCCCATCTCAATGCTTTATCTGCTATTTCCTGTTAACACCATGTTATGTGAAATCTGTCTTTTGACTGCGTTTAATGTGTTGTCATAAAATACCTTCTAACGTTTCAGGATAACAGTTATTTAAGTGACTGCGGCATGGCGTGCGTTCGCTTAGCGGCATAGTAAGTGCTTCAAAGCTGTTTTGAAAGCTTCAAATGTGCATGTTGAATGGACCATCATCCTGTAACAACAAGAACCAAAAATAAAAGGGGGGAGGTTATTTATTTTAGAAGCTGTTAACTAATTGAGCTAAAAGCAATTTTTATGTGCCGGTTCCATGCTTTGATCTATAAATCAAACGCGTGCAAATTTTATCATAATGCCCGCGGAAAGTTATTATTTTCCAAGTGCGATGTTCGGAGGAATTAGGGATGTTGCTGTAAGAGATGTATTATTAATCATCTCTCTAATCTGATTTCTCTAGATATCATTACTACTTTACATCCCGGTCTTAAATCTTTATCTGTTCTTGTGTTATTTATCCTAATACCACCCTGCTAGGAGCGGCTTTAAATGACAAGTCCCTTTAAACGTGCTGTAAACTTTTTCTGCATCTAACTAAAGGGCTTGATTCTGTATTATTAAACTTAGCAAATCCTATTACAATAACAGCTAATAAAAACATCCTTGCGGATTGGTTCCGAATTGGATGAACGATCGGTCAGACGCGTGAAAACCACAGCCCATCGTGCGGTCCTGTATAGACTGCAAGCTTGGTCGTGGCAAACTGTCAGCAGTGGATGCTTTTGCTGTGACCGATGGTCCATTATCCTTGCCGAACGGTCTTTCAGTACGAATAATCTCTAGGTGTGTACCCAGCCTTGTACAAGTATTTTGGCTTCTTTTGTTTTTGAAGGAGAACTTAGGCTAGGTACACACAAGCGGATATTTCCGACCGACCGATATTTCTATATTTTGGACAGTTGGCCCAAAAACGCAAGTGGATTGTAATTTTCTGAAGCAGTAACTGTCACCTCTGCAATCAGCCTCGTTTTTTCAGCCCTCTGGTCTAGGGAACAACAATTCGTTTTCTTACTTATTACATTAAGGTCATGGGTAGGTCAGCCTGTAGTTTATTGGAAAGGGGGGGAGGGAAGTATTAACGGAGCATGTGCTACAAATCATTATTGCATGTACCTGACAGCTATCTGTTACTTAATAAAATCCACGCAGGATCATTTATTCGCCTTTAACTTGAAATGATTCCCTCCTGGTATTTATTTAATACATAATGTGTGATACCCTGTGTATATTTGTATTTATGTTTTGTAGGTCTTTATTTAAACTGACGGGAAGAACGATAAGACTTGTTATGATATTGTACAATCAATGTGGTCTCTGTGTAGCCTTTCATGTGGTGGATAGAAGTGTGGTTTCATCTGCAGACTGAGGCTTATACTTATAAGGGATCCGCCAGGAGCCTTTTCCCAGAAGGAGTGGGAGTAACTGCAGTCAGGAAAACATCCACTATATAGGGCAAAGCGCCTGGACCTACTGTATTATCAGTGTCCCATGGTCACACAGGTCTCTCACTAGTGCCAAATGCTGCCATTGTAGGGTTGTATGTACTGAATAGGTCACCCTGACATATGTAGGGGCATGTGTAGTGAATAGGTCACCCTGTCATATGTAGGGTCATGTGTACTGAATAGGCCACCCTGTCATATGTAGGGTCATGAGTAGTGAATAGGTCACCGTGTCATATGTAGGGTCGTGTAGTGAATAGGTCACCCTGTCATATGTAGGGTCATGTGTAGTGAATAGGTCACAATGTCATATGTAGGGTCATGTGTAGTGAATAGGTCACCCTGTCATATGTAGGGTCATGTGTAGTGAATAGGTCACCCTGTCATATGTAGGGTCATGTGTACTGAATAGGCCACCCTGTCATATGTAGGGTCATGTGTAGTGAATAGGTCACCCTGTCATATGTAGGGTCATGTGTAGTGAATAACCGTATTCACTACACATACCCTACATATGAACAGGGTGACCTATTCACTACACAGGACCCTACTATGACAGGTGGCCTATTCATTACACAGACCCTACATATGACAGGGTATAGCGTGGTTTGAAACTGTTATTATAGGCAAGTGGGGTTTGGGGGGTGAATCACTACATTTTAAAAAAAGTTTTTTTTTCAGTGGACGTGCCCTTTAACCTGCAGCAACCAATCAGATCGAACTGCAACAGATAAGTAAGGCTGGGTACACACAGCCATTGGCCAAGCCGACCTATATTCTCGTATATGGGTCGTTTGGGTTGAAAAAAAAACGCCGCCAACAATATCTGTTGCCCATTCTCCTTGATTGGGCGAAAGGGCAATCGGACGTGTCAGTAAATCATGGCCGATCAATCAGTCGTCTATGGGCCGCACGATCAGTCGCGGTGAACTGTAAGCTGCAGCGATTTTGGCAGCCACCGACAGTGATTTGTCCACTCACATGTGGCGATCAGTCGGTTGGGGCGAAATTTGCCCGTGTGTACCCAGCCTAGAGGGCTAGCATCTGATTGGTTGCTGTAGATTATTAGCACAGGCAAAAGTTTGCATTCTTATTTAACAAGCCCCTGGTATAAATAGCTAATGCTGGCAGTGGCAGGTTCTTACCTTCCGACATTTCCAGTTTCCCGGACAGTTCTTAGTTTTCAATCAACGTTAAGGCCATGGGGCAAGCAACACTCTTCTACACATTGAGGGAACACCGGGAGGAACATTTGCAGCTTTAGGCAGGGATGTCCAATTTGCAACCCTCCAGATGTTTGAAAACTACAACTCCCAGCATTCCCCTCTGCATTTTCCCCAGAGTGCTCATTGAGCACAATGATCGGCTGACAAAGGGGCAGATGCAATCATTTTCCCTATTGCAACTGACCTGTACTTGTTCCTGCGATGTAGTAACACATTTGCGACTGTTATTGCATTGTTGACGGCACACACATACTTTTGCATGTCCACCCCCAAAACTATAATTTAACCCACTACTGGCCCCACTGTGTAGTGTAATAAAAATCCTTACTTTACTCCCGCTCCAAACTTGCCCTGCTATGTCTCTCCAAAGTCCCAAAACTGGCCACAAGGAGCCTGCAATTCCCATATGGACTTGCCTCCTGTCTCCTCGGGAGAATTTTCCTGCGCACTCAGCCCCCCCCCCCCTCCCGCCCTCCATATAATTTTGCCCTCCCTACCCCCGCGTAACCTCTTTGAGTGCTATACTTGTAGTCTCCCCCTCCCCACAGACCGCTCCACCCACAACCCTTATTTTTTACAGAAACTCCCCCGATCATTACTTACCTTACCTTTTTCCTCCGACGTTCTGTGCAAACACCGTGTCTGTGATTGGCTCCCTTCTGAGCCAATCACGGACGCGGCTGCCGGTCTGGCCCCCTGCTTGTAGTTTCATGCAAGCAGAGGGCCGGTACAGTATGCCGGAGGAAAGTGGGAAGGTAAGTAATGATCAGGGGAGTTTCTGTAAAACTATTATAGCGGTTGGGGCTGGGGGAGGGAGACCTACAGTATATTAAAAGTTTTAAAAAGGGGTGGACATGCCCTTTAAAGCCACAATTGGAAAGGCTTTCATTTTTGTGCAACAAACAAGCAACAATAATCATTGCTAAATTGGAAAAAGCTCAGGAAATGCAAAATACAAAACCCTTCCTAACACCGATAATGCATTGGCTAGCATGGGTTTTGCACTTCTTTTCCCCTTGCACTGGATATTGCATCTCCTGAAAGTGTTTATAAATGAAAATAGCGTAAATACTGCAACCCAGCTTTAGAAAAAAGTCCCACAAGTCTAATCAATGAGAATTGTTTTGGAAATAATAGTTAGCTTGTCCTTTAGCAATGTTGGTTTAATAGCCAACACATATTAAGAGAATCCATTTGTGCTGCATTAAGGGAACTTTGTAATTCAACTATTCCATTTGTCCTCCTTCTCCTTTCCTCTGCAGATACTGATCTGTCCATCATCACAAACCCACAAAACAGAGTAACTTTCTGCCAGCCAGGCTCCAAATGAATTCACTCTGGTCCTGCACTCGGGGAGGATTTAGACAATAGTGTAAATAGCAGATAGCTTTGTTATGTTCTAATGGTCCAGGTTGGAAGGTACGCGCCAGAGATTTAGATCAATTCAAAATTCAACATTGAGTCAATGTATGTAATATCTTGGTAATTTTCAGGGGCGTAGCTAGAAATCACTGGGCCCCATAGCAAAACTTTGGATGGGGCCCCCTCACGGGTGTGTGGAGACCACCCAAAATCAGGAGACTCTCGCGACTCTCCGGAGGGGTGGGATACCTGCATGATGCAATAACGGACATAATGGCATATTGCATCACTGCAAGGTAAGATTCCGCCTCCCCCTTACACACACACACACACGCCTCCCCATCCCCCCCCGACACACACACCCTACTTGTGCCTGACAGATCAAATCCATTTCTTGCTAGATTTAAAGGATAATGAACAAATCCAACCGCCATGTTTTTTGCTGTACCCAGGGTAAGGACCTAAATTGTCGGTCTTTACCCTTGGAAGTACAGCTGGTAGATTCAAGAAGCGCATCCTCCCATAGGCGGTGTATCCTTTTTTTCCTGACCATGGTAAGGACCATAATAGAACGAAAACCAGCAGCTAACAGTACTGTATGTACCCCAGGGGTGAGGATTTAGCACTTAATATCTTCACCCTTGGACAACCAAATGGAGGGAGGTAGATTTTATCTTTTGACCATTTTTGAAACATGGGCTGCTAGATATTACAGGAAATCTTGTGCAAATGGCCAATAGGCCTGACTGCTAGCCAGGCAGCAATCTTGGCCATGAACGCTAGGCGGTAATCATACCAGGCAACCCTATGGTTCCTAGTGGGCTCAGATTTAAACTTTACTTATGTGCTGCCCCACCATGTAACTTATTGGGTATTAATTTTTTTAAATAGTTCAGATTACCATATCGAAATATCTCTCCGTGGTTGGTGATACTTTATCGTCTGTGATAAACCACCATGCATGAACGTGCACCAGCTTCAAAGCATGATGTCTATGAGAAATGGGGAAGCTCCCACTATCCCACGGTGGTTTAAACCAAAGGTGTTCCTTGGTTCAGTCCCGATGGGAGTGGGTGATGTTTGTTCCCTAGTCTAGTGAACATTAAGGCTGGTACACACTGTTGATACGTCCAATCAGGTGGTGAGTTGGCTGGGCTACCATGTTATTGCTGCGATTGTAGCCACTGACCGATTGTGTCGTCCATAAGACCACACGATCAGCCATGATTTACGAAAGGACTTCCTGCATCTGCTTGTATGTACCTAGCTTTAGAAAGTTATATTATCACGCTCAGAGACACAGCAATAAAGCATAGTAACTCTTAACATACAGTCAGACACTGGGGCACGTGTGGGATTGTATTTATAACACGTCAGTCACATCTACATAATTGTAACCGTTACTTATCAGTAATAATGATAATACGAGCAAGTCTGTGTGAAAGACCCGAACACTTCCACCCCTGCCCTGACCCTGAACATCTCCATCCGATTATCGCGAGATACATTGCAGTTACTGTACGGCACTAGCACGTCATGTCCCTTCGGATATGGTAAGATCGAATAACAAATGTATCACTGTGATAATGCAACTTTGCTGTTGTTTAAAGGATCCCCACATTAGGACCTTCCTATGTTTGAAAACAATATCCCCCAACATCCCCACTTTGCACAGGCAGCAATAAAAGGATGGGTGTTGTAGTTTCATCTTTTCCAACATCTAATGGCAGCAAGGGAATGCTGGGAGGTATAAAACTACATCTGGAGACCTTAAGGTTGGCAATCTAGAGCATACATTACTATAAACAGAACCAGGATTACAGCTATAGCAGTGCCTGGCCAATATTTACCACTGGCCATGGCATTAGAGAACTTAAGTGCATATAACTAAAAAATAAAGAATTCTGTAGTTAAATGAACTTAACCGTGACAGGGGAGGTTAATTATTGGTATTCCTACCTCCCAATACCAATTCTGGAAGAATGTCAGCAGGAGAAGCTGCTTCTAATAATAAATTCACCTCTCCTGCCCCGGTACTTTTTATTCGACCTCCCTCCGCCCCGGGTACTTTCATTCTACCTCCCTGGCCCCGGGTACTTTCTATTCTACCTCCCTGCCCGGTATTCTATTCTACCTCCCTGCCCCGGTACTTTTTCTATCTACCTCCCTGCCCGGGTACTTTTATTTCTACCCCTCCCTGCCCCGGGTTCTTTTTATTCTACCTCTACCTCCCTGCCCCGGGTACTTTTTATTCTACCCCCCTGCCCCGGGTACTTTTTATTTCTACCTCCCTGCCCCGGGTACTTCTATTCTACCTCCCTGCCCCGGGTACTTTTTATTCTACCTCCCTGCCCCGGGTTCTTTTTATTCTACCTCCCTGCCCGGGTACTTTTTATTCTACCTCCATGCCCCGGGTACTTTTTATTCTACCTCCCTGCCCCGGTACTTTTATTCTACCTCCCGCCCCGGTACTTTTTATTCTACCTCCCTGCCCGGGTACTTTTTATTCTACTCCTCCCCTCCGGGTACTTTTATTCTACCTCCTGCCCCGGTACTTTTTATTCTACCTCCCTGCCCCGGGTACTTTTTTTATTCTACCTCCTGCCCCGGTTCTTTTTATTCTACCTCCCTGCCCCGGTACTTTTTATTCTACCTCCTCCCCGGTCTTTTATTCTACCTCCCTGCCCCGGGTACTTTTTATTCTATATTCTACCCCCTCCCTTCCCCAGGTTCTTTTTTATTCTACCTCCCTGCCCCGGTTCTTTTTATTCTACCTCCCTGCCCGGGTTCTTTTTATTCTACCTCCTGCCCCGGGTACTTTTTATTCTACCTCCCTGCCCCGGGTACTTTTTATTCTACCTCCCTGCCCCGGGTACTTTTTATTCTACCTCCCTGCCCCAGGTACTTTTATTCTACCTCCCTGCCGCGGGTACTTTTTATTCTACCTCCCTGCCCCAGGTACTTTTTATTCCACCTCCGTGCCCCAGGTACTTTTTATTCTACCTCCCTCCCGCCCAGGTCCTTTTTATTCTACCTCCCTGCCCCGGGTACTTTTTATTCTACCTCCCTGCCCCGGGTACTTTTTATTCTACCTCCCCTGCCCCAGTTTCTTTTTATTCTACCTCCCTGCCCCGGGTTCTTTTTATTCTACTACCCTGCCCGGGTTCTTTTTATTCTACCTCCGTCCCCGGGTACTTTTTATTCTACCTCCCTGCCCCGGGTACTTTTTATTCTACCTCCCTGCCCCGGGTACTTTTTATTCTACCTCCCTGCCCCGGGTACTTTTTATTCTACCCCTCCTGCCCAGGTACTTTTTATTCTACCTCCCTGCCCCGGGTACTTTTTATTCTACCTCCCTGCCCCAGGTACTATTTATTCTACCTTCCTGTCCCAGGTAAGCAATGCTGTGATTTGGGGCCCATTCTGCTTACCATTTAATGTTATATAATGAATACATTATATGAATAGCTGTTAGAGTGCACAGAACAGTGTTTACATTCCAGAACACCTAAAATAAATGATTAGGATGGTGAGAAAATAGCACAGTCCATAGAGTCTCAATCAGGAATGGGCAGCCAGGTGGCTCACAGCTGTTTAATTAAAACCTCGTCTTACGGCACAGGAAAATCTCAAACAACCACTGGTCAGACCTGCACAATCCTGTGGATGTAAAGTCTCTAACACTCTATCGGCTATGTGTGCAATGAATGGTTTATCCTCTGTGCAATGATTTTGCACAATACATATCACATTGGCTTATTCTCAGACATAGAGTCTAGAAAGGAACTGGATGGATTGCATGCAATTAATGGTTTGCTAACTTGTATTAAAGGGAAATTCAGTAAAAAAAACAAAAAAAACATACATACATAGCTCAGTAATTGTACAGGTTCTCTCCATGTAAAATGAATGAATCTCATTCCCTTTGCTATGGTTTGCTGTGGTCAGAAGTGGTAAGCTTCCATTCCAGGTTCAGCAATTGTTCATCTTCCCACTTACTTGCCTTTTTTAAAAATGTTTTATCTACATCATTGTTGTCTGATACTACTGAGCAACTGATCACCCCGCGGGCTGAGTCAAGGGGCGGGACAGTAATAGACACTATTAGGGTTCTACATACAGGAAGTTAGCCATTTGGATCCATTTATTTTTGCACAGAGAAATAACTGGGTAGACTGGTTAAGGTTACTGAAATGTTAAAAATATGATTTTTGTTAAACCCATTTGTATTTGTGCTAAACTTCCCCATAAAGATGTTTCATTCAAAAAGTATTTCATTTTTTGAACAAAGCACAATATATTTTTCATTTTGCTTTCAATTTTATTACATTTAGAGTATCTCTACAATAGTTTAAGACATCATTAATAGGATATAGTCTACACTGAGCATGTGTGAGCCAGTGGTTTGGGGGGAGGCAAGGTTGGAAATTACTTGAAGGCTTGATTTTAAACAGAAATATCTCTTTAGTAAATCATTAAAAAGACAAGTAATAAATTATTTTAAGCAGTACATCTGTGGACTACGAGAAGTGACGCAGTGGTATTTTTGTTTAACATTGATTATAAAGGTTTTTTTATGTTTGCTTGGCCTATTTGTATAGAATGTTGAAGTTGGATGACTAAGTGATGCGGCTTATATACTCTCCTGGATAATGGAATCAACGAGGATGTCGGCATTCTGAGTAACAACCTGATCTGTCTGTCCAATGGGAGAGTAATAACTTCAGAAGATACGGGTGCCACAGTCTTTTTCTTCCTGATTGCACAGGGGAAATGCAAATTTAATGGTGTAACCAGAATGCTGGCACCCTCTTGCCAAAGTGCACCAACCCTGGGTTCTAAGAATGTAAAATTATTATATATAAGCTGGATAATTTTTGAGTGTTAATAAAAACATCCCTCTATTTTGCTAAATACCCGGAAGTTTGGGAGGTTTTTCTGAAAGGCAAAGTCAGGGGTCAGCTCATCTTCAGATAATAACTGTGGGAACAGCCTGATACAGATGCATTTCTCAGTGATAGTTCATTTCCCTGCCTCACATTCTAGCACATACAGAACAATCCCCCGATACAACATGATGGATTTGTCTTGGGATACTGAGAATTGTCATTCAGCAGATAACGGATAACAGAGTGTACAACCCCCATCCTGTAACCATGTTCCATCCATATCATTATGTTATCCTAACCAGGTACAGGTCATTAAAACGAACAGAACACACAGAGAGACTGATGAAATATGAAGTGAAAAGTTTGCGGTGCTATGATTTGCAGTAACCAATCGAAGTGCTTTTAACAGCTAAGTTAATGCAGTTAGATAAAATCTGATTGGTTGTTTTAGATTAAAGCTGGGTACACACCATGCAATAAATTTGGCCCAATGATGAACCTTCAGTGTATCGGTCGGTCGAGGCCTAACTCTTTTGTTGCCCAAACTAGACTAATAAATGATCGGACTTGTTGGAAAACCACAACCAATTGTGTGGCCACCTATGGTCCCTCTTGGTCGCAGCAAACTGTCGGAAGTGCTACTTCCTTCGTCTGGGCGACTGGTTGGGATGAATGATTTGAAGGTGTGCATCCATCTTATAGCACGGGCAAGTTTTGCACCTTTAATGTATCAGACTGTGAATGTCCCAGTTGTATAGTAAATTAAAGGGTATGTCCATCAAAAAAGTAAGACCCGCTCCAGCACGACTTAACTGACAGTCTCCCACAGTGCAAAGGACTGGAGATGCGTCGGAGGCGTTGGAAAATTCGGCGCTGGAGCGGGTCCGCAGTAAGTGTCTCCTCCTCTCCTGTAAGTTTACTGAAGAACGGGAGGTAAGAGATTCTTCAGTAAATCAGATAGAAACCAACTTACTTTTTTGATGGACATAACCTTTATTAGATCACAGAGTAATCTTCCTACAAAGCAAAGTGGATTTTAGAGATTATAAAATCTGAGCAGTGGAGAGGGACATTTCTAGGAACACTGGTTTGCAGTGGAAAAAAAAAAACCTTTTCATAAACCAACATAAAACAGATATTTCCAAATAAGCTAACAAAATAAATAAACGTGACAGGACGTTTTTATTTGGCTTTCGTGAAATTCATGTCTTGCCAATGGCGACATACTTCTCTGCTGGAGACACAATAAGAAAGGCAGGCAGGAGGCCGAGTGTAGGGCAATGAGGGTTTTATAGCACTGTAAACAGACGTCATATATCTGTACAACGATGGTTTTATTCGGTACAATGTTCCTCCAGCTCGTAACACTGCACAAAATGTTTGATGTCAAATGATTTTGATAGTCGTAGAACATTTGCTGTTAACACTATTGGCTATTAAAATATGTTTTCCAGTGTCAGAGATAGGAGAATTGTCAGTGACAATGACTATGGGAGAGCCAAATGAAGTGTAATTCTTCTTTATTTTAGTTCCAATGAAGATGAAAAGAAGATGAGAATTCAATTATTTTTGAGTCGTTGATTCACTTTAGCCTAGGGGTTATGGTGACCCCCAGGAAAGTGCATTAGGATAGATATCAGTCATTGCATGTATGGTCTGAGTAGGATCACATCTTTTCAGTCATGTTTATTGGTCGATAAAAGCCCAGTATAGAAATTGTACACAGGTCATCCTTGTAGATCCCACTGAGCGACTGATAGAATTCCTTCTACGTAGGGGAAATCACCATTATGATACCACAGCAAGTTTTATTTAACAAAACCTTAACGAGTCTGACAAACATAAAACATTTCTACATCTGATATTTTTGTTACGTTCGTATTGACATCAGCACAGATCCAATATCCAATCCAACTAAAATGTTTGGGTGAACGAGGCGTAACCTACACAATGGAGTAACGCGGAGCTGATGGAAAACACCAAGAAAACGACACGGAAACAGATCACGAGATTCACGTTCAAATATGAGACTTAAAAAAAAACAAAAAACCAAAGACACAAATTCATCATTTGCACGGATTATTCACATTGAGCCAGGCTAATAGGGGCTGATGGTAAAAAAGATGGAGGAAGGCGAGTGGGTGAGTGTGTTATGCCCAACAGATGTTGAAAACTACAACTCCCAGCATTCCCGGCTGCATTCAAACTATGATAATAAATCAGAAGCAATAATATAGAAATCTAAATCCCATTTACTCTAGGAAGCCGTGTAAAACACAGTGCGACTTAAAACGGATTCACTCATGACAATCAAAAGCTGGGATGACTGCCAATAATCTGTCCGGACTGTCGATAGTTACTAAATCTACTGGACAAACTGAAAACACAATAGGTGTTGTTGTGGGTTTGTGTTTTGTTTAGACATTTCTATTGTCCGATAGTAACTGTACATGATACCCAGGGAATCCATTATATGTTTATTAAGGGCTAGCCCCGGTTTTTGCACGTTTGCGCATGCGATTTGGTTATAATGGAAACGGGAACGGGAAAACCCCTGCATTGCGCGTCCTTTCGTGTTTTGGTAACGCATGCGTCACCATTTTTGGTGCATTAAAGCATGGGTTTCCATAAAGGAAAACGGCAAAATCGAATGCGTAAAACACACACGCAAATGAAAACGCACAAGAATCGCACACACAAAAGCGCGTGATAACGCTCGATTTACGCGTTGTAGTGGGGCCAGCCCTAAAGGGCCCCTTTAACAATCCAGGAGATTATAAAGAATTAAGCTGCACATACATTGGTACTTACCGCCGCCCATCCGTGCCATTCAATCAATATTCTGGGAACCGCCTTTTCAGGTGCGATCGAAAGGTGCTGCCTGGCCCCATTCATTGCCAAAATGCGTTTTATGAAATATTGATTGAATGGCAGGAAAGTACTAATGTATGGGCTCCCCTACTGGATCCTTTAGGGCTCGTTCACACTACATCAGTTTGTATCTGTTTTTCAAACGCGTTTTAAAAACCGGACAGACAGTAAATAAGGCGAGAGTAAAGGCAGCCATACACTAGTAGACATTACAGCAGATTTAACGTTCCATCGGACGAATTTCGAACTGGCTGTAACATATGCTTCCCCTGATACCATTTCCGCTGGGTCCTCACAGTTGCTAATGGCCCTAATTATAATTGCATAATAATCACTTAAATTTGTACTTGATTTGTAGGAAGGTTTCCAAAAAATGGTTTAATTCTCCCTTTATGATAGTTTGGCCACTAGAGGCCGCTGTTTCCAAGAGTCTAAAGATCACTAAAGTTCCTTGTGTGAAATTAATAATAAACATAA
The DNA here is from genome assembly GCA_019447015.1 of Hymenochirus boettgeri. NCBI lineage: Eukaryota > Metazoa > Chordata > Amphibia > Anura > Pipidae > Hymenochirus > Hymenochirus boettgeri. The sequence continues at coordinate 318,574,975 of CM033470.1, read as the reverse complement.
AAGACAAAAATATTTTTGAAAAATGACAGACAGGATCACAAGATCCTGTCTGTCATTTTTAAAAGATCAGAGAACACACAGTCCCGATATGTGTTTCCCCACGACAGGGCTACTCCCCTATAGGTAGTCTACCACACTGAACGTTCGGTGGCTGCATGCTCGTTCGGAACGAGCTACACACACTGCTGATAAAGCCCTGATACCGTCAGATCCGACAGTATCAGGGTTTATCAATAGTGTGTACCTAGTTTGTCACCATTATAGACCAATAATGGCCAGAAATCCCCGCTGATAAGAGACACATTCTTATATTTTACCTTACTTACGATTTAAAGGACATGTCCACCCAAAAAAACGCCCTAAAAGAAGCCCCCCCAGCCCCAACCGCTAAAAAAAAAGAAAGGGCCCAGATCTTACACCCCCCCCCCCGACGCCAGCCCGGCCTGCCTGCAAGACCTGCAAGCAGGGGGCGGGACTGGCAGCCGCGTCCGTGATTGGCTGAGAGAGCAGCCACACGGCACGGCTGCCGCTTCTCAGAATGCCAGGGGGAAAGGGAAGGTAAGTAGATCGGGGGCTTTCTTATAATTATTTTTAGCGGTTGGGGCTGGGGAAGAAATACTATTAAATGGACAAGGGGTTTTTGGTCGGGGGAGGGATCGCAAAACGGGAGGGAGGGAGAGGGAGGGGAGAAGGGCTGCAGTACGCATGCCAAACTTCTCCCGAGGCGAGACAGTCCTATATGGACTCTGCTATCCTCCTGGTGGGCAGTTTTTGGGACTTGGGGGGGGGGGGGGACTAACGGAGAACCATATGGAGTGGATGTGAGGTAAGGATTTTATAACACTACATGATGGGGCCATGTGGGGGGGATTATAGTTTTGGGGGTGGACATGCCCTTTAGGCTGGTACACACAGGTCAACTTTTCCCTTGATGTGGATAATTTGGAGAAGCTGATTTTTACAACTAATTTTTCACGTTAGAACAGTTAAAATAGGACAAAGCCAAGACGGTAATTCCTATCAATTGCTAAATATCAATGGAGCCAGTTTAACCGACAAACCATTTGGTTTATCTATCAGTAGTCAGATAGTTGGGCGTGCTGGGCCTGGTGGGCCTGTGTGTAAACCGAGCCCATAAACTGGATCTATCGGGCCTGATGTTGAATCCAGTATAAAGGGTTAATCAGTATTGTAAAGAGTTAACCAAAGCTTGTTATGTATGCACAACTGTCTTGCTTACTCATGAAGCTCTCATTATCACCCCATGAAGGTTTGTCACAAACTCTACATCTCACCTGTAAGTGTGTTCATGGGCTTTTCCTGGAATGTGAATATATTATATAACCAAAAGTTGGAATGTGGATGTTTGATCAGTGGTTCTAAAAACAACACAAGTTAAAAGTACAAAGGTGAATCCATCTCCTTACTGTGTCAGGTCCAACCTCACCAGTTACTGTCCCGGGGTTTTAACTACCAGTGAGGTCACATCCAGCAAGGAGACTTCATTTACATGCGGAGATTGCGTGTTGATTGTGTTGCACAGACCCGAGATTCACAGCATGGGATGAATAAAGAACTATAAGGCTTTGTGCGCTCTCCCCCCTCCTTAACGACCGTGCACACACCAACATTTGTATTGTATATAATATCGTTAGGGCTGCGGCTGTAATTAGAACTAGGAAAGGCAAACCGTATGGGAGATGTATAAAACCAGAGGGATTGTAGTTTGCAATTAGTCTGGTGGTTAAATGTAAAATGACCTTTATTAAAGAGTAACAATCAGATATATTGCTCCTATATAAAACAGCACACCATTTATCTTATTATTAAGAGGTTTTATTCACTCAATTTTAGTTCTGAACTTTTTTCTTTGTTTTTCTTGTAGGCCAGAAAAATCTGATTAAAGGGCAATATACCCTACAAACCACCATGGGTTTAAAGTTTGGATTGCTGGCACAGTCCAGCTCCACCCCTTCTAGTCCGGGGCCTGGCCAATGGGAAGACATGTTATTGCAGAGTTTTGCTCTTCAGTGCCCAGGCCCATCTGACCAAATTACTGACTTGCTGATACTCAGATCCGATGAATTTGTCGAGGGGCCATAAACGAAACAGACGAACTTCCACTGTCACCATCGCGGTCAGTCATTACAAATGAAATATTTGTTGGGAGTTGTCGGCTCCCTCACTAAATAGAGGAGCAGATACGATTTTTTGCTTGTGTGGGCACACAGCCGAACGATTCCCATACCACTAGGGGGATAGGTTGGGCCCATGTGTGTGGTTACCACCACATGTGTACCAATGATACCAATATGAACATAATCACATACTTTTAATTGATAACAGTTTTTCTTTCCTTCTATACCCTTGGATAACGGGGTGACCTATTCACTACATATGACCCTACATATGACAGGGTGACCTATTCACTACATATGACAGGGTGACCTATTCACTACTATGACAGGGTGACCTATTCACTCATATGACAGGGTGACCTATTCACTACACATGACCCTACATTGACATTGTTACCTATTCACTACACATGACCCTACATATAAGAGGGTGACCTATTCACTACACAGACCCTACTATACAGGGTGACCTATTCACTACACATGACCCTACTATGAAATTGTGACCTATTCACTACACATGACTCTACACAAATACACATGACCCTACATATGACAGGGTGACCTATTCACTACACATGACCCTACATATGACAGGGTGACCTATTCACTACACATGACCCTACATATGACATTGTGACCTATTCACTACACATGACCCTACATATGACAGGGTGACCTATCAAAAAAAAGAGTCAATAGTGTAGGTGAATATTTACCAGAGGGGCACGTAGCCAATAGCGCGTGTGCGCGATCCGGGGAGATTAGGGTGAACGATTGGCATTCAGTCGTCTCGGGTATTGAGAGAACAACGGAAACTAATCACACCCTCTTATATGTAGGGTCATGTGTAGTGAATAGGTCACAATGTCAAATGTAGGGTCATGTGTAGTGAATAGGTCACCCTGTCATATGTAGTGGAATAGGTCACCCTGTCATATGTAGTGAATAGGTCACCCTGTCATATGTAGGGCATATGTAGTGAATAGGTCACCCGTTATCCAAGGGTATAGAAAGGAAGAAAAATCTGTTATCAATTAAAAGTATGTGATTATGTTCATATTGGTATCTAGTGTACACATTGGTGGTAACCACACACATGGGCCCAACCTATCCCCCTAAGTGGTATGGGAATCGTTCGGCTGTGTGCCCACACAAGCAACAAATCGTATCTGCTCCCTATTTAGTAAGGGAGCCACAACTCCCAACAAATATTTTTCATTTGTAATGACTGACCGCGATGTGACAGTGGAAGTTCGTCTGTTTTCGTTTATGGCCCCTCGACAAATTCCATCGGATCTGAGTATCAGCAAGTCAGCCAATTTGGTCATTCGGGCCTGGGCACTGAGGAGACAAACTCTGCAATAAACTGTCTTCCCATTGGCCAGGCCCCGGACTAGAAGGGGTGGAGCTGCGTGGCAGCAATCAACTTTAAACACCATGGTGGTTTGTAGGGTATTATTGCCCTTTATCATATTTTCTGGCCTACAAGAAAAAAAGAAAGTTCAGACTAAAATTGAAGTGAATTAAAACCTCTTAATAATAAGATAAATGGTGCTGTTTTATATAGGAGCAATATACTGATGTTACTCTTTAATAAAGGTACATTTTACATTTAACCACCAGACTATTTGCAAACTCCAATCCCTCTGGTTTATAACATCTCCCATACGGTTTGCCTTTCCTAGTTTCTAATTACAGCCGACAGCCCCATAACGATATTATTATAACAATACAAATGTTGGTGTGTGCGGCGTTAATGGAGGGTGTGAGCGCACAAAGCCTTATAGTTCTTTCTATTCATTCCCATGCTGTGAATCTCGGGTCTGTGCCAACACAATCACAGCGAATCTCCGCATGTAAATGATCTCCTTGCTGGATTTGACCTCACTGGTAGTTAAAACCCCGGGACAGTAACTGGTGAGGTTGGACCTGACACAGTAAGGAGACTGGATTCACCTTGTACTTTTAACTGTGTTTGTTTTTAGAACCACTGATCAAACATCCACATTCCAACTTTTGGTTATATAATATAATTCACATTCCAGGAAAAGCCCATGAACACACTTACAGGTGAGATGTAGAGTTTGTGACAAACCTTCATGGGGCGATAATGAGAGCTTCATATATTTGTGAGTAAGCATGACAGTTGTGCATACATAACAAGCTTTGGTTAACTCTTTACAATACTGATTAACCCTTTATACTGGATTCAACATCAGGCCCGATAGATCTCGACTATAAGCATTAGTTGTTGGTATTGGGATATTTGTTTTGTGCCTACACTTCCTTATGGGATTCACAGAATACACCATTTGATGGCCAGTTTATGGGCTGTTACACACAGGCCACCCAGGCCCCAGCATGCCCAACTATCTGACTATGATAGATAAACCAAATGGTTTGTCGGTTAACTGGCTCCATTGATATTTAGCAATTGATAGGAATTCACCGCTTGGCTTTGTCCTATTTTAACTGTTCTAACTGTGAAAAATTAGTTGTAAAAATCAGCTTCTCCAATTATCCCACGTCAAGGGTAAAGTTGACCTGTGTGTACCAGCCTTAAAGGGCATGTCCACCCCCAAAACTATAATCCCCCCCAGTAATGGCCCCATCATGTAGTGTATAAAATCCTTACCTCACATCCCAGCTCCATATGGTTCTCCTGTAGTCCCCCCCCCCCCCCCCCCAAGTCCCAAAAACTGCCCACCGGAGGATAGCAGAGTCCATATAGGACTCTGCCTCCTATCTGGCCTGCGGGAGAAGTTTTGCATGGCACTGCAGCCCTTCTCCCCCTCCCTCTCCCTCCCTCCCATTTTGCGATCCCTCCCCCGACCATAAACCCCTTGTCCATTTAATAGTATTTCTTCCCCCAGCCCAACCGCTAAAAAAATAATTTAAGAAAGACCCCCGAACTCTACTTACCTTCCCTCTCTCCCCCGGCATTCTGAGAAGCCGGCAGCCGTGTCGTGATTGGCTGCCTCTCAGCCAATCACGGACGCGGCTGCCAGTCCGCCCCCTGCTTGCAGTGTCTTGCAAGCAGAAGGCCGGGCCGAGCGTCGGAGGAGAGAGGGAGGTAAGTAAAGATCTGGGCACTTTCTAAAATTATTTTATAGCGGTTGGGGCTGGGGGAAGGCATTCTATTATAGGGCAAAAGTTTTTTTAAGTGGACATGTCCTTTAAATCGTAAGGGGTAAAATATAAGAATGTGTCTCTTATCAGCGGGGATTTCTGCGCCATTTATTGGTCTATAAATGGTGACAAACTAGGTACACACTATTGATAACACCCCTATACTGTCGGATCTGACGGTATCAGGGCTTTATCCAGTGTGTGTACTTCGTTCCCGAACGAGCATGCAGCCACCGAATGTCAGTGTGGTAGACTACCTATGGGGAGTCAGCCCCTCGTGGGGAAACACATATCGGGACTGTGTGTTCTCTGATCTTTTAAAAATGACAGACAGGATCTTGCTGATCCTGTCTGTCATTTTTCAAAAATATTTTTGTCTTTTATGTTTATTTATTAACTTTCACACAAGGAACTTTAGATGATCTTTAGACTCTTGTGAAACAGCGGCCTCTAGTGGCCAACTATCATAAAGGAGAATTAAACCATTTTTTGGAAACCTTCCTACAAATTAAGTACAAATTTAAGTGATTATTATGCAATTATAATTAGGGCCATTATGCAACTGTGAGGACCCAGCGGAAATGGTATCAGGGGAAGCATATGTTACAGCCAGTTCGAAATTCGTCCGATGGAACGTTAAATCTGCTGTAATGTCTAACTAGTTATGGCGCCTTTACTCTCCTCATGCCTTATTTACTGTCTGTCCGGTTTTAAAACGCGTTTGAAAAACAGATACAAACTGATGTAGTGTGAACGAGCCCTAAAGGATCCAGTAGGGGAGCCCATACATTATACTTTCCTCCTGCCATTCAATCAATATTTCATAAAATGCATTTTGGCAAATGAATGGGGCCAGGCAGCACCTTTCGATCGTACCTGAAAAGGCGGTTCCCAGAATATTGATTGAATGGCACGGATTGGGCGGCAGGTAAGTACCATGTATGTGCAGCTTAATTCTTTATAATTACTCCTGGATTGTTAAAGGGGCCCTTTAGGGCATGGCCCCACTACAACGCCTAAATCGAGCGTTATCACGCGCTTTTGTGTGTGCGATTCTTGTGCGTTTTTCATTTGCGTGTGTGTTTTTACGCATTCGATTTTGCCTTTTCCTTTATGGAAACCCATGCTTTAATGCCACCAAAATGGTGAACGCATGCGTTACCAAAACACGAAAGGACGCGCAATTGCAGGTGTTTTCACTTTCCCGTTTCCATTATAACCAAATCGCATGCGCAAACGTGCAAAAACCGGGGCCTACCCTTAATAAACATATCATGGATTCCCTGGGTATCTGTACAGTTCTATCGGACAATAGAAATGTCTAAACAAAACACAAACCCACAACAACACCTATTGTGTTTTCAGTTTGTCCATGTAGATTTAGTAACTACTCGACAGTCCGGACAGATTATTGGCAGCCATCCCAGCTTTTGCATTGTCACTGAGTGAATCCGTTTAAGTCGCACTGTGTTTATACACGGCTCTCCTAGAGTAAATGGGATTTAGATTTCTATTATATTGCTTCTGATTTATATTTCATAGTTTGAATGCAGCCAGGGAATGCTGGGAGTTGTAGTTTTCAACATCTGTTGGGCATCACACCTCACCCACTCCCTTCCTCCATCTTTTTTACCTCAGCCCCATTAGCCTGGCCTCAATGTGAATAATCCGTCAAATGATGAATTTGTGTCTTTGGTTTTTTTTTTGTTTTTTTTAAGTTCTCATATTTGACGTTGTCTCGTGATCTGTTTCCGTTGTCGTTTTCTTGGTGTTTTCCATCAGCCCCGTTACTCCATTGTGTAGGTTACGCCTCGTTCACCCAAACATTTTAGTTGGATTGGATATTGGATCTGTGCTGATGTCAATACGACCGTAACAAAATAATCAGATGTAGAAATGTTTTATGTTTGTCAGACTCGTTAAGGTTTTTGTTAAATAAAACTTGCTGTGGTTCATAATGGTGATTCCCCTACGTAGAAGGAATTCTATCAGTCGCTCAGTGGGATCTACAAGGATGACCTGTGTACAATTCTCATACTGGCTTTTATCGACCAATAAACATAGACTGTAAAAGATGTGATCCTACTCAGACCATACATGCAATGACTGATATCTATCCTAATGCACTTTCCTGGGGGTCACCATAACCCCTAGGCTAAAGTGAATCAACGACTCAAAAATAATTGAATTCTCATCTTCTTTTCATCTTCATTGAACTAAAATAAAGAAGAATTACACTTCATTTGGCTCCTCCCATAGTCATTGTCACTGACAATTCTCATCTCTGACACTGGAAAACATATTTTAATAGCCAATAGTGTTACAGCCAAATGTTCTACGACTATCAAAATCATTTGACATCAAACATTTTGGCGTGTTACGAGCTGGAGGAACATTGTACGCATAATAAACCATCGTTGTACAGTATTACGTCTGTTTACAGTCTATAAACCCCATTGCCCTACACTCGGCCTAGCCCTGCCCTTTCTTTTATTGTGTCTCCAGCAGAGAAGTATGTCGCCATTGGCAAAGACATGAATTTCACACAGAGCCAAATAAAAACGTCCTGTCACTTCTATTTATTTTGTAGCTTATTTGGAAATATCTGTTTTATGTTGGTTTTGAAAAGGTTTTTTTTTCCATCTGCAAACCATGTGTTCCTAAATGTCCCTCTCACTGCTCAGATTTTATAATCCTAAAATCCACTTTGCTTTGTAGGAAGATTTACTCTGTGATCTAATTAAAGGTTATGTCCATCAAAAAAGTAAGTTGGTTTCTATCTGATTTACTGAAGATCTCTTACCTCCCCGTTCTTCAGTAAATCTTACAGGAGAGGAGGAGACACTTACCTGCGGACCCGCTCCAGCGCCGATTTTCCCAACGCCTCCGACGCATCTCCATCCTTTGCACTGTGTGGACTGTCAGTTAAGTCGGTGCTGGAGCGGGTCTTACTTTTTTGATGGACATACCCTTTAATTTACTATACACTGGACATTCACAGTCTGATACATTAAAGGTGCAAACTTGCCCGTGCTATAAAGATGGATGCACACCTTCAAATCATTCATCCCAACCAGTCGGCCAAGACGAGGAAGTAGCCACTTCCGACAGTTTGCTGCGACCAAGAGGGACCATAGGTGGCCACACAATTGGTTGTGTTTTTCCAACAAGTCCGATCATTTATTAGTCTAGTTTGGGCAAACAAAAGTTAGGCCTCGACCACCGATACACTGAAGGTTCATCAATTGGGGCCAAATTTATTGAATGGTGTGTACCCAGCTTTAATCTAAAACAACCAATCAGATTTTATCTAACTGCATTAACTTAGCTGTTAAAAGCTTACTTCTGATTGGTTACTGCAAATCAATAGCACCGCAAACTTTCTACACTTCCTATTTCATCAGTCTCTCTGGTTTTCTGTTCGTTTTTAATGACCTGTACCTGGTTAGGATAACATAATGATATGGATGGAACATGGTTACAGGATGGGGGTTGTACACTCTGTTATCCGTTATCTGCTGAATGACAATTCTCAGTATCCCAAGACAAGATCCATCATATGTATCGGGGATTGTTCTGTAATGTCTAAATGTGAGGCAGGGAAATGAACTATCACTGCAGAATGCATCTGTATCAGGCTGTTCCCACAGTTATTATCCTGAAGATGAGCTGACCCCCTGACTTTGCCTTTCAGAAAAACCTCCCAAACATTCCGGGTATTTAGCAAAATAGAGGGATGTTTTATTAACACTCAAAAATTATCCAGCTTTATAATATAATTTTACATTCTTAGAACCCAGGGTTGGTGCACTTTGGCAAGAGGGTGCCAGCATTCTGGTTACACACATTAAATTTGCATTTCCCCTTGTGCAATCAAGGAAAAAAAGACTGTGGCACCCGTATCTTCTGAAGTTATTACTCTCCCATTGGACAGACAGATCAGGTTGTTACTCAGAATGCCGACATCCTCGTTGATTCCATTATCCAGGAGTTATAAGCCGCATCACTTAGTCATCCAACTTCAACATTCTAATACAATAGGCCAAGCAAACATAAAAAAAACCTTTTATAATCAACTGTTAAAACAAAATACCACTGGGCGTCACTTCTCGTAGTCCACAGATGTAGCTTAAAATAATTTATTACTTGTCTTTTTAATGATTACTAAAGAGATATTTCTTTTAAAATCAAGCCTTCAAGTAATTTCCAACCTTGCCTCCCCCCCAAACCACTGGCTCACCATGCTCAGTGTAGACTATTATCCTATTAATGATGTCTTAAACTATTGTAGAGATACTATAAATGTTAATAAAATTGAAAGCAAAATGAAAAATTATATTGTGCTTTGTTCAATAAAATGAAATACTTTTTGAATGAAAATCTTTAAGGGGAAGTTCAGCACAAATACAAATGGGTTTACAAAAATCATATTTTTAACATTTCAGTAACCTTAACCAGTCTACCCAGTTATTTCTCTGTGCAAAAATAAATGGATCCAAATAGCTAACTTCCTGTATGCTAGAACCCTAATAGTGTCTATTACTGTCCCGCCCCTTGACTCAGCCCGCTGGGTGATCAGTTGCTCAGTAGTATCAGACAACATGATGTAGATAACACTTTTTTAAAAAAGGCAAGTAAGTGGGAAGATGAACAATTGCTGAACCTGGAATGGAAGCTTACCACTTCTGACCACAGCAAACCATAGCAAAGGGAATGAGATTCATTCTTTTACATGGAGAGAACCTGTACAATTACTGAGCTATGTATGTATGTTTTTTTTGTTTTTTTTTACTGAATTTCCCCTTTAATACAAGTTAGCAAACCATTAATTGCATGCAATCCATCCAGTTCCTTCTCTGGACTATCTGTCTGAGAATAAGCAATGTGATATGATTGTGCAAATCATTGCACAGAGGATAAACCATTCATTGCACACATAGCCATAGAGTGTTAGAGACTTTACATCCACAGGATTGGTGCAGTCTTGACCACAGGTTTGTTTGAGATTTTCCTGTGCCGTAAGACGAGGTTTTAATTAAACAGCTGTAGAGCCACCTGGCTGCCCATTCTGATTGAGACTCTATGGACTGTGCTATTTTCTCACCATCCTAATCATTTATTTTAGGTGTTCTGGAATGTAACACCTGTTCTGTCTGTGCACTCTAACAGCTATTCATAAATGTATTCATTATATAACATTAAATGGTAGAGCAAATGGGCCCCAAATCACAGCATTGCTTACCTGGGACAGGAAGGTAGAATAAAAGTACCTGGGGCATGGAGGTAGAATAAAAAGTACCCGGGGCAGGGAGGTAGAATAAAAAGTACCTGGGCAGGAGGTGAATAAAAAGTACCCGGGGCAGGAGGTAAATAAAAGTTACCCGGGCAGGGAGTGAATAAAAAGTACCCGGGCAGGGAGGTAGAATAAAAAGTACCCGGGGCAGGGAGTTAAATAAAAAGAACCCGGGGCAGGGAGGTAGAATAAAAAGTACCCGGGGCAGGGAGGTAGAATAAAAAGAACCTGGGGCAGGAGAGGTAGAATAAAAAGTACCCGGGGCAGGGAGTTAAAATAAAAAGTACCTGGCAGGGAGGTGAATAAAAAGTACCCGGGGCATGGAGGTAGAATAAAAGTACCCGGGGCAGGGAGGTAGAATAAAAAGAACCCGGGGCAGGGAGTTAGAATAGAAAGTAACCCGGGCAGGGAGGTAGAATAAAAGTACCCGGGGCAGGGAGGTAGAATAAAAAGTAACCGGGGCAGGGAGGTAGAATAAAAAGTAACCGGGACAGAGAGGTAGAATAGAAAGTAACCGGGGCAGGGAGGTAGATAAAAAGTACCCGGGGCAGGGAGGAAGAATAGAAAGTACCCGGTGCGGGAGGTAGAATAAAAAGTACCCGGGGCAGGGAGGTAGAATAAAAAGTACCCGGGGCAGGGAGGAGAATAGAAAGTAGCCGGGACAGAGAGGTAGAATAGAAAGTAACCGGGGCAGGGAGGAAGAATAGAAAGTAGCCGGGACAGAGAGGTAGAATAGAAAGTAACCGGGCAGGGAGGTAGAATAGAAAGTAACCGGGACAGAGAGGTAGAATAAAAAGTACCCGGGGCAGGGAGGTAGAATAAAAAGTACCCGGGGCAGGGAGGTAGAATAAAAAGTACCCGGGGCAGGGAGGTAGAATAAAAGTACCCGGCAGGGAGGTAGAATAAAAAGAACCTGGGGCAGGGAGGTAGAATAAAATACCCGGCAGGGAGTTAAAAATAAAAGTACCTGGGGCAGGGAGGTAGAATAAAAGTACCCGGGCATGGAGGTAGAATAAAAAGTACCCGGGGCAGGGAGGTAGAATAAAAAGAACCCGGGGCAGGGAGGTAGAATAGAAAGTACCCGGGGCAGGGAGGTAGAATAGAAAGTACCCGGGGCAGGGAGGTAGAATAAAAAGTAACCGGGGCAGGGAGGTAGAATAAAAAGTAACCGGACAGAGAGGTAGAATAGAATTAACACGGGCAGGGAGGTAGAATAAAAAGTACCCGGGGCAGGGAGGAAGAATAGAAAGTACCCGTGCGGGGAGGTAGAATAAAAAGTACCCGGGGCAGGGAGGTAGAATAAAAAGTACCCGGGGAAGGGAGGAAGAATAGAAAGTAGCCGGGACAGAGAGGTAGAATAGAAAGTAACCGGGGCAGGGAGGAAGAATAGAATAGCCGGGACGAGAGGTAGAATAGAAAGTAACCGGGACAGAGAGTAGAATAGAAGTAACCGGGACAGAGTAAATAAAGTAACCGGGCAGGGAGGTAGAATAAAAGTACCCGGGCAGGGAGGTAGAATAAAAAGTACCCGGGGCAGGGAGGTAAAATAAAAAGTACCCGGGGCAGGGAGGAAGAATAGAAAGTACCCGGGGCAGGGAGGTAGAATAAAAAGTACCCGGGGCAGGGAGGTAGAATAAAAAGTACCCGGGGCAGGGTAAGAATAGAAGTACCCGAGACGCAGGTGAGGGTGAAGAGAATACGACGGGCGGGGAGGAAGGGGGAGGGAGGGATATAAAAAGTACCCGGGCAGGAGGAAGAATAGAAAGTAGCCGGGACAGAGAGGTAGAATAGAAAGTAACCGGGGCAGGGAGGAAGAATAGAAAGTAGCCGGGACAGAGAGGTAGAATAGAAAGTAACCGGAACAGAGAGGTAGAATAGAAAGTAACCGGGACAGAGAGGTAGAATAGAAAGTAACCGGGACAGAGAGGTAGAATAGAAAGTAACCGGACAGAGAGGTAGAATAGAAAGTAACCGGGGCAGGGAGGTAGAATAAAAAGTACCCGGGCAGGAGGTAGAATAAAAGTACCCGGGCAGGGAGGTAGAATAAAAAGTACCCGGGGCAGGAGGTAAGAATAGAAAGTACCCGGGCAGGGAGGTAAAATAAAAAGTACCCGGGGCAGGGAGGAAGAATAGAAAGTAACCGGGGCAGGGAGGTAGAATAAAAAGTACCCGGGGCAGGGAGGTAGAATAAAAAGTACCCGGGGCAGGGAGGAAGATAGAAATACCCGGGCAGGGAGGGAGAATAAAAGTACCGGTGCAGGGAGGTAGAATAGAAGTACCGGGCAGGGAGGTAGAATAAAAGTACCCATGGCAGGGAGTGAAGAAAAAGTACCCGGGCAGGGAGGTAGAATAAAAAGTACCCGGGGCAGGAAGGTAGAATTTATTATTAGAAGCGCTTCCTCCTGCTGAAATTCTTTCCAGAATTGGTATTGGGAGGTGAATTCCAATCCTACCTCCCCTGTCACGGTTACGTTCATTTAACTACAGAATTCTTTATTTTTTGGTTTATATGCACTTAAGTTCTCCTTTAATGCCATGGCCAGTGGTAAATATTGCCAGGCACTGCTATAGCTGTATCCTGGTTCTGTTTATAGTAATGTATGCTCTAGATTGCCAACCTTAAGGTCTCCAGATGTAGTTTTATACCTCCCAGCATTCCCTTGCTGCCATTAGATGTTGGAAAGATGAAAACTACAACACCCATCCTTTTATTGCTGCCCTGTGCAAGGGGATGTTGGGGGATATTGTTTTTCAACATAGGAAGGTCCTAATGTTGGGGATCCTTTAACTAACAGCAAAGTTGCATTATCACAGGATACATTGTTATCCGATCTTACAATATCCGAAGGGGACATGACGTTTGCTGTGCCGTACAGTAACTGCAATGTACTCGCTATTATGTAGCAATGTCAGAGTCGCTAATCGGATGGATGTTCAGGGTCAGGGCAGGGGGTGGAAGTGTTCTGGGTCTTTCACACATGACATTGCTGTATTATCATTATTACTGATAAGTAACGTTTACAATTATGTAGATGTGACTGACCATGTTATAATACATCCCACACGGTGCCCCAGTGTCGACTGTTATGTTAAGAGTTACTATTGCTTATTGCTGTGTCTCCTGAGCGTGATAATAGAACTTTCTAAAGCAGGTACATACAAGCAGATGCAGGAAGTCCTTTCGTAAATCATGGCTGATCGTGTGGTCTCCTATGGACGACACAATCGTTCAGTGCTACAATCGCAGCAATCAACATGGTAGCCCCCAACTCACCACCTGATTGGACGTATCAAAACTGTGTACCAGCCTTAATGTTCACTAGACTAGGGAACAAACTCACCCACTCCCATCGGGACTGAACCAAGGACACCTTTGGTTTAAACCACCGTGGGGATAGTGGGAGCTTCCCATTTCTCATAGACCATCATGCTTTGAAGCTGGTGACACGTTCATGCCATGGTTGGTTTATCACAGACGTATAAGTATCACCAACCACGGAGAGATATTCAAATGGTAAATCTGAACTATTTAAAAAAATTAATTACCCAATAATGTACATGTGGTGGTGCAGCACTAAGTAAAGTTTAAATCTGAGCCCACTAGGAACCATAGGGTTGCCTGGTATGATTACCACCTAGCGTTCATGGCCAAGATTTGCTGCCTGGCTAGCAGTCAGGCCTATTGGCCATTTGCACAAGATTTTCCTGTAATATCTAGCAGCCCATGTTTCCAAAATGGTCAAATATAAATCTACCTCCCTCCATTTGGTTGTTCCAAGGGTGAAGATATTAAGTGCTAAATCCTCACCCCTGTGGGTACATACAGTACCTGTTAGCTGCTGGTTCTGTTCTATTATGGTCCTTACCATGGTCAGGAAAAAAGGATACACCGCCTATGGGAGGATGCGCTTCTTGAAACTACCAGCTGTACTTCCAGGGTAAAGACCGACAATTTCAGGTCCTTACCCTGGTACAGCCAAAAAACATGGCGGTTGGATTTGTCATTATCCTTTAAATCTAGCAAGAAATGGATTTGATCTGTCAGGCACAAGTAGGGTGTGTGTGTGGTGGGGAATGGGGGGGCCGTGTGTTTGTGTGTAAGGGGGAGGCGGAATCTTACCTTGCAGTGATGCAATATGCCATTATGTCCGTTATTGCATCAGGCATTTCCCACCCCTCCGGAGAGTGCGAGAGTCTCCCTGATTTTGGGGTGGTCTCCCACACCCCGTAGGGGGCCCCATCCAAATTTTTGCTATGGGGCCCAGTGATTTCTAGCTACGCCCTGAAAATTACCAAGATATTACATTACATTGACTCAATGTTGAATTTTGAATTGATCTAAATCTCTGGCGCTCATCAAACGTACCTTCCCCAACCTGGACCATTAGAACATAACAAAGCTATCTGCTATTTACACTATTGTCTAAATCCTCCCCGAGTGCAGGACCAGAGTGAATTCATTTGGAGCCTGGCGGGAGAAAGTTCTCTGTTTTGGTGGTTTGTGATGATGGACAATCAGTATCTGCAGAGGAAAGGAGAAGGAGGACAAATGGAATAGTTAATTACAAGTTCCCTTAATGCACACAAATGGATTCTCTTAATATGTGTTGGCTATTAAACCAACATTGCTAAAGGACAAGCTAACTATTATTTCCCAAAACAATTCTCATTGATTAGACTTGTTGGGACTTTTTTCTAAAGCTGGGTTGCAGTATTTACGCTATTTTCATTTATAAACACTTTCAGGGAGATGCAATATCCAGTGCAAGGGGAAAAGAAGTGCAAAACCCATTGCTAGCCAATGCATTATCGTGTTAGGAAGGGTTTTGTATTTTGCATTTCCTGAGCTATTCCAAATTTAGCAATGATTATTGTTGCTTTTTTGTTGCACAAAAATGAAAGCCTTTCCAATTGTGGCTTTAAAGGGCATGTCCACCCCCTTTTTTATAACTTTTAATATACTGTAGGTCTCCCTCCCCCAGCCCCAACCGCTATAATAGTTTTTACAGAAACTCCCCCGATCATTACTTACCTTCCCACTTTCCTCCGCGTACTGTACCGGCCCTCTGCTTGCATGAAACTACAAGCACGGATGCCAGGCGGCAGCCGCATCCGTGATTGGCTCAGAAGGGAGCCAATCACAGACACGGTGTTTGCACAGAACGTCGGAGGAAAAAGGTAAGGTAGTAATGATCGGGGGAGTTTCTGTAAAAAATAATATGGCGGTTGGGGCTGGGAGAGGGAGACCTACAGTATACCAAAGAGGTTACAACAACACGCTAGGGGGAGGGCAAAATTAAATGGGTGGGAGGCTGCAGTGCGCATGGCAAAATTCTCCCGGAGTGAAAGACAGAGGCAGTACTGTATGGGAATCTTGCCAGGCTCCTTGTGGCCATTTTTGGGACTTTGGAGAGACATAGCAGGGCAGCCCATTGGAGCCGGGCTGGGATGTATTAAGGATTTTATTACACACACAGTGGGGCCAGTAGTGGGTTAAATTATAGTTTTTGGGGGTGACAGGCAAAAGTTGTTGTGTGCCGTCACACAATGCAATAACATCGCAAATCTGATTTACTACACATCGCGGAACAGTACAGGTCAGTGCAATAGGGAAAATGATTGCATCTGCCCCTTTGTCAGCCGATCATTGTGCTCAATGAGCCTCGGGGGGGGGGAATGCAGAGGGGAATGCTGGGAGTTGTAGTTTTCAAACATCTGGAGGGTTGCAAATTGGACATCCCTGCCTAAAGCTGCAAATGTTCCTCCCGGTGTTCCCTCAATGTGTAGAAGAGTGTTGCTTGCCCCATGGCCTTAACGTTGATTGAAGGACTGTCCAGGGAACTGGTAATCTACATTTTAGAACAAAGTTCTTTTTTTGAGGACTTGCTCTTTAAGGCCAATCGATTGGCCAAGATATTGTAAAGTTTGTGTCTCTTTCCCTCTGTGTGATAAATTTAAACTGAAAGTGTTACAATTAAACCTTACCTTTTAACCATATTTATTATGGAGCACAATGCACGGTCATTATTTAGATTCGCACCTTTGACGGTAAGGAAGGCTTCCCGCGCCCTGACGCTAGTGAACTTTCCAAGAAGCGTGAACGAAGCGTCTGTTTCCCATAACCCCCAGCTTTTATGTTGCTCCCAAGATTCTGTCCTTCGAAATCTATTTATCAGTTCTCATTCCTGTAATTCTCTTCCCACATGCAGCAGCGACAGAAACTTGATCCAAACCCTTTTCTGGCAAGTTTACTGTACCCAGAGCACAATGTTATCCAGATAAGCCAGTCCTCTGCACCCTGCACCATAACGCAGCCTCTGTCCCTCTCTGTTAATTCATCATCCACTAGACAGGCTTTGCTGGGCTCCGATAGTGGAATGAATATATTGCAGTTATCTGCTTATTGAACAGCAGTGCTCCATAACACACCTAAAGGCAGGGGTTGCATTAGACCAGTGCTATAATGTTGGGAGTTGTAGTCTTTATACATGTAGAGGGGCACAGGTTGGGCATCTTCATCCTACCACCAATTACTGAACACGCAACTTTTGGCGATTTGAGCCCCCACAGAAGAAAAGTGCTATAGAATGTTTTGTTATCCCTGAGTTGGCACCAGGCGAGGTGGACAATAAGATTTACCACTGATAGACAGTAATTAAAGAGATGAATAGCTGATTTGAGTCTCTTGATGTGCATGTTGGTTAAGGAATGTGTTTTAGTTAAGCTGGACACACAGTGGGATGTTGAAAGATGACAGACAGGAACTGCAAGATCGGTGTACACACAGTCCCAAGCGTTCTCCCTATACGCAGCAATATACACAGCATAGGGAGGACGTTCGGGAATGTATGTTTCCCATCATCGCGTCCAGTTCCCCTATACTTTAGGGAGACGCCCGCGGCCAAGGGAAAATTTCGGCCTTTTCCAAACTACTATAAGGTCGACGGAAATGTTCATCAGCCTCAGGTTCGTTTGGAAATATAGATGCACACAGTAACGATAAAGCACCAGTAACATTGCATCGTTACTGTCTGTACCCAGCTTAAGTCTACATATGATATTCTCTAAGTGTGTACTTACAGGATGACATACCCCATACTACACATACTGCACAAGCCCTCTGGGAGTTTGGTGACTGAGATCATGTGCATTTATACAGATCATGGTACACCGAGGGTGGAAGGGGATTTTCTTTAAGCCTATTTATTCTTTACACTAGATGGCCCATTATGTTCATAATGCAGTTGACACAATAAACAAGATTTGTATTTGTTTATTAAATAAACCAGTTTTTCCTTTGGCCTTAGGAGACAATTCCCCGATATCATGTACAATTTATTTTCTCAGGTGCTGGAGCACTTGGCTGCATCTCTGGACCCAGAGTGGTTTGCACATGGTCTGGAGAATTTTCGGGCTGGGGTGTGGGTTACAGTTATGTTTACTACTATGGGGCGTGTTTACTATAAATGTACACAGCATGATAATAAACATAACGGTAAAGTATATTAAACACTAGCAGGGTGATGCACCCTGTTTTGGTAGTTTAAGTCACGCTAACGATGTTATATTGGTTTTGTGACTAAAAATCCGTCCTTGCAGCGGCTGTGTGGCTAACGCCAAAGTTATCCTCGAGCAAGCGATGTTATATGGTGAAATCGTCATTTTATTGTGGCACTTTAAACGCCAGCTAATAGCTGGCGTACAAGTGCCGGTATAGAAAGCACCAGGTAGCGATGTTCCGGCGCCGCCATCGGCATTAACATCGCCGTGCTGTTTTGCACCGGGTTGCCGATAGCGGCGCTCGGTGCACGCCCTGTAGGTGTCCTTTCACTGCCATATACACATATAAAGCAGCAATACTGATTATTGTAAAATCTTTGTTCACAACGTCATCTTTACTGTAGGAGTTAAATGAAACTTTAATTCCACAAAAGGACTGAAATAGATCCGAGTCCCTGGTCTCCGCCCTCAGTGATTGACTTGTTTGGGCCTCTCTCCAACTGTTTGGAGGGGATTTGTAAATGGAACCTGCAAGGGAAAGGAGCTCAGATTTCAAAACAAGGATAATGTAAAACAATAGCCCCATATACAACAATAGCATTGAAATGTATAGTCCTGGACTTTAAATAAACTGGTTCCGGGGTATCATTGGGTACATGTGTGGGGCTTCTGGCATGTTTGTATTTTAGGAAGCCGATATCCTTATAAAGGAATATGACTTAGTGTTTGGGGAGTAGGACGTAGAGAGAATCGAACCAAAACACGATTCTAACACTTTCATTCTTTGAATAGTGCTCACTTCCCTAGCATCGCCCTTTATATGCCACGATGCACTCCTGGGTTTTTACTGTTCATCCCCCTTACTATACTACTATCAAATTAATTTCGGTTTAATAGTTAACATGGGCCTTGATTTTTATATGAGAGCTTCATAGTAAGCAAGACAGTTGTGCATACTAACAAGCTTTGGTTAACTCTTTACAATACTGATTAACCCTATTACTGGATTCAACATCAGGCCCGATAGATCCAGTTTATGGGCTGTTACACACCACCCAGCCCCCACACCCACTATCTGACTACTGATAGATAAACCAAATGGTTTGTCGGTTAAACTGGCTCCATTGATATTTAGCAATTGATAGGAATTCACCGTCTTGGCTTTGTCCTTATTTAACTGTTCTAACTGTGAAAAATTAGTTGTAAAAATCAGCTTCTCCAATTATCCCACTCAAGGGTAAAAGTTGACCTGTGTGTACCAGCCTTAAAGGGCATGTCCACCCCAAAACATAATCCCCCCCCATCTGGCCCATCATGTAGTGTTAAAATCCTTACCTCACATCCCACTCCATAGGTTCTCCTGTAGTCCCCCCCCCCCCCAAAGTCCCAAAAACTGCCCACCAGGAGGATAGCAGAGTCCATATAGGACTGTCCTCGCCTCCGGAGAAGTTTGGCATGCGCACTGCAGCCCTTCTCCCCTCCCTCTCCCTCCCTCCCGTTTTGCGATCCCTCCCCCGACCATAAAACCCCTTGTCCATTTAATAGTATTTCTTCCCCCAGCCCCAACCGCTAAAAAATAATTATAAGAAAGGCCCCCGAACTCTACTTACCTTCCCTCTCTCCCCCTGGCATTCTGAGAAGCCGGCAGCCGTGTCCGTGATTGGCTGCCTCTCAGCCAATCACGGACGCGGCTGCCAGTCCCGCCCCCTGCTTGCAGTGTCTTGCAACAGAAGGCCGGGCTGAGCGTCGGAGGAGAGAGGGAAGGAAGTAAAGATCTGGGCACTTTCTTAAAATTATTTTATAGCTGTTGGGCTGGGGAGAGGTTCTATTAAAGGGCAAAAGTTTTTTTAGGGTGGACATGTCCTTTAAATCGTAAGGGTAAAATATAAGAATGTGTCTCTTATCAGCGGGGATTTCTGGCCATTTATGGTCTATAAAGGGTGACAAACTAGGTACACACTATTGATAACACCCTGATACTGTCGGACTGACGGTATCAGGGCTTTATCAGCAGTTGTGTGTAGCTTCGTTCCCGAACGAGCATGCAGCCACCGAAGTCAGTGTGGTAGACTACCTATGGGAGTCAGCCTGTCGTGGGGAAACACATATCGGGACTGTGGTTCTCTGATCTTTTAAAAATGACAGACAGGATCTGCTGATCCTGTCTGTCATTTTTCAAAAATATTTGTCTTTTATGTTTATTTATTAACTTTCACACAAGGAACTTTAGATGATCTTTAGACTCTTGGAAACACGGCCTCTAGTGGCCACCTATCATAAAGAGAATTAAACCATTTTTTGGAAACCTTCCTACAAATTAAGTACAAATTTAAGTGAATTATTATGCAATTATATTAGGGCCATTATGCAACTGTGAGGACCCACGGAAATGGTATCAGGGGAAGCATTGTTACAGCCAGTTCGAAATTCGTCCGTGGAACGTTAAATCTGCTGTAATGTCTAACTAGTGTATGGCTGCCTTTACTCTCCCTATTTACTGTCTGTCCGGTTTTAAAAACGCGTTTGAAAAACAGATACAAACTGATGTGTGTGAACGAGCCCTAAAGGATCCAGTAGGGGAGCCCATACATTAGTACTTTCCTGCCATTCAATCAATATTTCATAAAAGCATTTTGGCAAAATGAATGGGGCCAGGCAGCACCTTTCGATCGCACCTGAAAAGGCGGTTCCCAGAATATTGATTGAATGGCACGGATTGGGCGGCAGGTAAGTACCAATGTATGTGCAGCTTAATTCTTTATAATTACTCCTGGATTGTTAAAGGGGCCCTTTAGGGCATGGCCCCACTACAACGCATAAATCGAGCGTTATCACGCGCTTTTGTGGTGCGATTCTTGTGCGTTTTTCATTTGCGTGTGTGTTTTTACGCATTCATTTTGCCGTTTTCCTTTATGGAAACCCATGCTTTAATGCAACAAAAATGGTGAACGCATGCGTTACCAAAACACGAAAGGACGCGCAATTGCAGGGGTTTTCACGTTCCCGTTTCCATTATAACCAAATCGCATGCGAAAACGTGCAAAAACCGGGGCCTAGCCCTTAATAAACATATCAATGGATTCCCTGTATCTGTACAGTTACTATCGGACAATAGAAATGTCTAAACAAAACACAAACCCACAACAACACCTATTGTGTTTTCAGTTTGTCCAGTAGATTTAGTAACTACTCGACAGTCCGGACAGATTATTGGCATCATTCCCAGCTTTTGCATTGTCACGTGAGTGAATCCGTTTAAGTCGCACTGTGTTTATACACGCTCTCCTAGTAAATGGGATTTAGATTTCTATTATTATTGCTTCTGATTTATATTTCATAGTTTTGAATGCAGCCAGGGAATGCTGGGAGTTGTAGTTTTCAACACTGTTGGCTCACACACTCACCCACTCGCCTTCCTCCATCTTTTTTACCATCAGCCCCTATTAGCCTGGCCTCAATGTGAATAATCCGTGCAAATGATGAATTTGTGGTCTTTGGTTTTTTTTTGTTTTTTTTTAAGTTCTCATATTTGAACGTTGAATCTCGTGATCTGTTTCCGTTTCGTTTTCTTGGTGTTTTCCATCAGCTCCGCGTTACTCCATTGTAGGTTACGCCTCGTTCACCCAAACATTTTAGTTGGATTGGATATTGGATCTGTGCTGATGTCAATACGAACGTAACAAAATAATCAGATGTAGAAATGTTTGTTTGTCAGACTCGTTGGTTTTGTTAAATAAAACTTGCTGTGGTATCATAATGGTGATTTCCCCTACGTAGAAGGAATTCTATCAGTCGCTCAGTGGGATCTACAAGGATGACCTGTTACAATTCTCATACTGGGCTTTTATCGACCAATAAACATAGACTGTAAAAGATGTGATCCTACTCAACCATACATGCAATGACTGATATCTATCCTAATGCACTTTCCTGGGGGTCCACATAACCCCTAGGCTAAGTAAATCACGACTCAAAAATAATGAATTCTCATCTTCTTTTCATCTTCATTGGACACATAAAGAAGAATTACACTTCCATTTGGCTCTCCCATAGTCATTGTCACTGACAATTCTCCTATCTCTGACACTGGAAAACATATTTAATAGCCAATAGTGTTAACAGCCAAATGTTCTACGACTATCAAAATCATTTGACACAAACATTTGTGGCAGTGTTACGAGCTGGAGGAACATGTACCGAATAATAACCATCGTTGTACAGATATATGACGTCTGTTTACAGTCTATAAAACCCTCATTCCCTACACTCGGCCTAGCCCTGCCCTTTCTTTTATTGTGTCTCCAGCAGAGAAGTATGTCGCCTTGGCAAAGACATGATTTCACGAAAGCCAAATAAAAACGTCCTGTCACGTTCTATTTATTTTTGTAGCTTATTGGAAATATCTGTTTTATGTTGGTTTGAAAAGGTTTTTTTTTTCCATCTGCAAACCATGTTTCCTGAAATGTCCCTCTCACTGCTCAATTTTATAATCTCTAAAATCCACTTTGCTTTGTAGAAGATTTACTCTGTGATCTAATTAAAGGTTATGTCCATCAAAAAAGTAAGTTGGTTTCTATCTGATTTACTGAAGAATCTCTTACCTCCCGTTCTTCAGTAAATCTTACAGAGAGGAGGAGACACTTACCTGCGGACCCGCTCCAGCGCCGAATTTTCCAACGCCTCCGACGCATCTCCAGTCCTTTGCACTGTGGGAGACTGTCAGTTAAGTCGGTGCTGGAGCGGGTCTTACTTTTTTGATGGACATACCCTTTAATTTACTATACTGGGACATTCACAGTCTGATACATTAAAGGTGCAAACTTCCCGTTATAAAGATGGATGCACACCTTCAAATCATTCATCCCAACCAGTCGGCCAAGACGAAGGAAGTAGCCACTTCCGACAGTTTGCTGCGCAAGAGGGACCATAGGTGGCCACACAATTGGTTGTGGTTTTCCAACAAGTCCGATCATTTATTAGTCTAGTTTGGGCAACAAAAGTTGGGCCTCGACCACCGATACACTGAAGGTTCATCAATTGGGCCAAATTATTGCATGGTGTGACCCAGCTTTAATCTAAAACACCAATCAGATTTTATCTAACTGCATTAACTTAGCTGTTAAAAGCTTACTTCTGATGGTTACTCGCAAATCAATAGCACCGCAAACTTTCTACACTTCATATTTCATCAGTCTCTCTGTGTGTTCTGTTCGTTTTAATGACCTGTACCTGGTTAGGATCACTAATGATATGATGGAACATGGTTACAGGATGGGGGTTGTACACTCTGTTATCCGTTATCTGCTGAATGACAATTCTCAGTATCCCAAGCAAGATCCATCATATGTATCGGGGGATTGTTCTGTAATGTGCTAGAATGTGAGGCAGGGAAATGAACTATCACTGCAGAAATGCATCTGTATCAGGCTGTTCCCACAGTTTATTCTCTGAAGATGAGCTGACCCCCGACTTTGCCTTTCAGAAAAACCTCCCAAACATTCCGGGTATTTAGCAAAATAGAGGTGTTTTTTATTAACACTCAAAAATTATCCGCTTTATTATAATAATTTTACATTCTTAGAACCCAGGGTTGGTGCACTTTGGCAAGAGGGTGCCAGCATTCTGGTTACACCATTAAATTTGCATTTCCCCTTGTGCAATCAAGGAAGAAAAAGACTGTGGCACCCGTATCTTCTGAAGTTATTACTCTCCCATGGGACAGACAGATCAGGTTGTTCCTCAGAATGCCGACATCCTCGTTGATTCCATTATCCAGGAGTATATAAGCCGCATCACTTAGTCATCCAACTTCAACATTCTATCACAATAGGCCAAGCAAACATAAAAAAAACCTTTTATAATCAACTTTTAAACAAAATACCACTGGCGTCACTTTCGTAGTCCACAGATGTACTGCTTAATAATTTTATTACTTGTTTTTTAATGATTTACTAAAGAGATATTTCTGTTTAAAATCAAGCCTTCAATAATTTCCAACCTTGCCTCCCCCCCAAACCACTGGCTCACACTGCTCAGTGTAGACTATTATCCTATTAATGATGTCTTAAACTATTGTAGAGATACTATAAATGTTAATAAAATTGAAAGCAAAATGAAAATATATTGTGCTTTGTTCAATAAAATGAAATACTTTTTGAATGAAACATCTTTTGGGGAAGTTTAGCACAAATACAAATGGGTTTAACAAAAATCATATTTTTAACATTTCAGTAACCTTAACCAGTCTACCCAGTTATTTCTCTGTGCAAAAATATGGATCCAAATGGCTAACTTCCTGTATGCTAGAACCCTAATAGTGTCTATTACTGTCCCGCCCCTTGACTCAGCCCGCTGGGTGATCAGTTGCTCATGTAGTATCAACAACAATGATGTAGATAACACTTTTTAAAAAAAGGCAAGTGGAAGATGAACAATTGCTGAACCTGGAATGAGCTTACCACTTCTGACCACAGCAAACCATAGCAAAGGGAATGAGATTCATTCATTTTACATGAGAGAACCTGTTACATTACTGAGCTATGTATGTATGTTTTTTTTTTTTTTTTGTTTTACTGAATTTCCCCTTTAATACAGTTAGCAAACCATTAATTGCATGCAATCCATCCAGTTCCTTCTCTAGACTATCTGTCTGAGAATAAGCAATGTGATATGTTTGTGCAAAATCATTGCACAAGGATAAACCATTCATTGCACACATAGCCGATAGAGTGTTAGAGACTTTACATCCACAGGATTGTGCAGGTCTGACCACGTGGTTTGTTTGAGATTTTCCTGTGCCGTAAGACGAGGTTTTAATTAAACAGCTGTAAGCCACCTGGCTGCCCATTCCTGATTGAGACTCTATGGACTGTGCTATTTTCTCACCATCCTAACATTATTTTAGGTGTTCTGGAATGTAACACCTGTTCTGTGCACTCTAACAGCTATTCATATAGTATTCATTAATAACATTAAATGGTAAGCAGAATGGGCCCCAAATCACAGCATTGCTTACCTGGGACAGGAAGGTAGAATAATAGTACCTGGGCAGGGAGGTAGAATAAAAACCCGGGCCAGGGAGTAGAATAAAAGTACCGGGCAGGAGGTAGAATAAAAAGTACCCGGGGCAGGGAGGTAGAAAAAAAGTAACCCGGGGAAGGGAGGTAAATAAAAGTACCGGGGCAGGGAGGTAGAATAAAAAGTACCCGGGGCCAGGAGGTAGAATAAAAAGAACCCGGGCAGGTAGTAGAATAAAAAGAACCCGGGCAGGGAGGTAAATAAAAGTACCGGGGCAGGGAGGTATAAAAAAAGTACCCGGGGCAGGGAGGTAGAATAAAAATACCACCCGTGGGCAGGAGGTAGAATAAAAAGTACCTGGGGCAGGGCGTAAAGAAAAAAGTACCGGGGCAGGAGGTGGAATAAAAAGTACCTGGGGGCAGGGAGGTAGAATAAAAAGTACCCGCGGCAGGGAGGTAGAATAAAAAGTACCTGGGGCAGGGAGGTAGAATAAAAGTACCGGGCAGGGAGTAGAATAAAAGTACCCGGGCAGGGAGGTAGAATAAAAAGTACCCGGGGCAGGAGGTAAGAATAAAAAGAACCCGGGCAGGGAGGTAGAAATAAAAGAACCCGGGGCGGAGGTAGATAAAAAGAACCTGGGGCAGGGAGGTAGAATAAAATACCCGGCAGGGAGGTAGAATAAAAAAGACCGGGGCAGGGGGTAGAATAAAAAGTACCCGGGCAGGAGGTAGAATAAAATAACCTGGGGCAGGGAGGTGAATAAAAAGTACCCGGGGCAGGGAGTTAGAATAAAAGGACCGGGGCAGTGGAGGTAGAATAAAAAGTACCCGGGGAAAGGAGATGAATAAAAGTACCCGGGGCAGGGAGGTAGAATAAAAAGTACCCGGGCAGGAGGTAGAATAAAAGTACCGGGGCAGGGAGGTAGAATAAAAAGTACCCGGGGCATGGAGGTAAATAAAAGTACCCGGGCAGGGAGGTAGAATAAAAAGAACCCCGGGGCAGGGAGTAGAATAAAGTCCCGGGGCAGGGAGGTAGAATAGAAAGTACCCGGGGCAGGGAGGTAGAATAAAAAGTACCCGGGGCAGGGAGGTAGAATAAAAGATACCCGGGGCGGGAGGTAAATAAAAAGACCGGGGCAATGGAGGTAGAATAAAAAGTACCCGGGGCAGGGAGGTAGAATAGAAAGTACCCGGGGCAGGGAGTAGAATAGAAAGTACCCGGGGCAGGGAGGTAGAATAGAAAGTACCCGGGGCAGGGAGGTAGAATAAAAGTACCCACCCGGGGCAGGGGTAGAATAAAAAGTACCCGGGGCAGGAGGTAGAATTTTATTATTAGAAGCAGCTTTTCCTTCCTCCGCTGACATTCTTTCCAGAATTGGGTATTGGGAGGTAGGAATTACCAATCAACCTCCCCTGTCACGTTACGTTCATTTAACTACAGAATTCTTTATTTTTTAGTTATATGCACTTAAGTTCTCTTTAATGCCATGGCCAGTGGTAAATATGTGCCAGGCACTGCTATAGCTGTAACTGGTTCTGTGTATAGTAATGTATGCTCTAGATTGCCAACCTTAAGGTCTCCAGATGTAGTTTTATACCTCCCAGCATTCCCTTGCTGCCATTAGATGTTGGAAGATGAAAAACTACAACCACCATCCTTTTATTGCTGCCCTGTGCAGGGGATGTTGGGGATATTGTTTTCAAACATAGGAAGGTCCTAATGTTGGGATCCTTTAAACTAACAGCAAAGTTGCTTATCACAGTGATACATTTGTTATCCATCTTACAATATCCGAAGGGGACATGACGTGTGCAGTGCCGTACAAGTAACTGCAATGTCTCTCGCGCTAATCGGATGGATGTTCAGGGTCAGGGCAGGGGTGGAAGTTTTCTGGGTCTTTCACACATGCATTGCTGTATTATCATTATTACTGATAAGTAACGGTTACAATTAGTAGATGGACTGACCTGTTTAAATACAATCCCACACGGTGCCCCAGTGTCTGACTGTATGTTAAGAGTTACTATTCTTTATTGCTGTGTCTCCTGAGCGTGATAATATAACTTTCTAAAGCTAGGTACATACAAGCAGATGCAGGAAGTCCTTTCGTAAATCATGGCTGATCGTGTGTCTCCTATGGACGACACAATCGGTCAGTGGCTACAATCGCAGCAATCAACATGGTAGCCCAGCCAACTCACCACCTGATTGGACGTATCAAAACAGTGTGTACCAGCCTTAATGTTCAGCTAACTAGGGAAACAACATCACCCCCTCCCATCGGGACTGAACCAAGGAACACCTTTGGTTAAAAACCACCGTGGGATAGTGAGCTTCCCATTTCTCATAGACCATCATGCTTTGAAGCTGGTGACACTTCATGCCATGGTGGTTTTATCACAGACGATAAGTATCACCAACCACGGAGAGATATTTCGATATGGTAAATCTGAACTATTAAAAAAATTAATTACCCAATAATGTACATGTGGTGGTGCAGCACATAAGTAAAGTTTAAATCTGAGCCCACTGGAACCATAGGGTTGCCTGGTATGATTCCCACCTAGCGTTCATGCCAAGATGGCTGCCTGGCTAGCAGTCAGGCCTATTGGCCATTTGCACAAGATTTTCCTGTTAATATCTAGCAGCCCATGTTTCAAAAATGGTAAAAGATAAAATCTACCTCCCTCCATTTGGTTGTTCCAAGGGTGAAGATATAATGCTAAATCCTCACCCCTGTGTACATACAGTACCTGTTACTGCTGGTTCTGTTCTATTATGGTCCTTACCATGGTCAGGAAAAAAAGGATACACCGCCTATGGAGGATGCGCTTCTTGAATCTACCAGCTGTACTTCCAGGGTAAAGACCGACAATTTAGGTCCTTACCCTGGGTACAGCCAAAAACATGGCGGTTGGATTTGTTCATTATCCTTTAAATCTAGCAAGAAATGGATTTGATCTGTCAGGCACAAGTAGGGTGTGTGTGTGTCGGGGGGGGGGATGGGGGAGGCCGTGTGTGTGTGTTGTAAGGGGGAGCGGAATCTACCTTGCAGTGATGCAATAGCCATTATGTCCGTTATTGCATCATGCAGGTATCCCACCCCTCCGGAGAGTCGCGAGAGTCCTCCTGATTTTGGGTGGTCTCACACACCCGTGAGGGGGCCCCATCCAAAGTTTTGCTATGGGGCCCAGTGATTTCTAGCTACGCCCCTGAAAATTACCAAGATATTACATTACATTGACTCATGTTGAATTTTGAATTGATCTAAATCTCTGGCGCGTACCTTCCCCAACCTGGACCATTAGAACATAACAAAGCTATCTGCTATTTACACTATTGTCTAAATCCTCCCCGAGTGCAGACCAGAGTGAATTCATTGGGAGCCTGGCTGCAGAAGTTACTCTGTTTTGTGGTTTGTGATGATGGACAGATCAGTATCTGCAGAGGAAAGGAGAAGGAGGACAAATGGAATAGTGAATTACAAGTTCCCTTAATGCAGCACAAATGGATTCTCTTAATATTGTTGGCTATTACCAACATTGCTAAGGACAAGCTAACTATATTTCCCAAACAATTCTCATGATTAGACTTGTTGGGACTTTTTTCTAAAGCTGGGTTGCAGTATTTACGCTATTTTCATTTATAAACACTTTCAGGGAGATGCAATATCCAGTGCAAGGGAAAAGAAGTGCAAAACCCATCTAGCCAATGCATTATCGGGTTAGGAAGGGTTTTGTTTTTGCATTTCCTGAGCTTTTTCCAAATTTAGCAATGATTATTGTGCTTGTTTGTTGCACAAAAATGAAAGCCTTTCCATTGTGGCTTTAAGGGCATGTCCACCCCTTTTTAAAACTTTTAATATACTGTAGGTCTCCCTCCCCCAGCCCCAACCGCTATAATAGTTTTTACAGAAACTCCCCGATCATTACTTACCTTCCCACTTTCCTCCGGCTACTGTACCGGCCCTCTGCTTGCATGAAACTACAAGCAGGGGCCAGCCGGCAGCCGCGTTCCGTGATTGGCTCAGAAGGGAGCCAATCACAGACACGGTGTTTGCACAGAACGTCGGAGGAAAAAGGTAAGGTAAGTAATGATCGGGGGAGTTTCTGTAAAAAATAATATAGCGGTTGGGGCTGGGAGAGGGAGACCTACAGTATACCAAAGAGGTTACACCGCTAGGGGAGGGAGGGCAAAATTAAATGGGTGGGAGGGGGGGGGGCTGCAGTGCGCATGCAAAATTCTCCCGGAGGAAGACAGGAGGCAGTAGTCCTATATGGGAATCTGCCAGGCTCCTTGTGGCCATTTTTTGGGACTTTGGAGAGACTAGCAGGGCACTGTTTGGAGCTGGAATGTAAAGTAAGGATTTTTATTACACATACACATGGGGCCAGTATGGGTTAAATTATAGTTTTTGGGGGTGGACAGGCAAAAGTTATGTGTGGTGCCGTCACACATGCAATAACAGTCCGCAAAATGTTTACTACAATCGCAGGGAACAAGTACAGGTCAGTTGCAATAGGGAAAATGATTGCATCTGCCCCTTTGTCAGCAATCATTGTGCTCAATGAGCACTCTGGGGAAAAATGCAGAGGGAATGCTGGGAGTTTAGTTTTCAAAACATCTGGAGGGTTGCAAATTGGACATCCCTGCCTAAAGCTGCAAATGTTCCTCCCGTGTTTCCCTCAATGTGTAGAAGAGTGTTGCTTGCCCCCATGGCCTTAACGTTGATTGAAAACTAAAACTGTCCGGGAAACTGGAAATGTCGGAGGTAAGAACCTGCCACGGCCGCATTAGCTTTTATACCAGGGGCTTGTTAAATAAGACATGCAAACTTTTCCTGTGCTAATAATCTACAGCAACCAACAGATGCTAGCCCTCTAGGCTGGTACACACAGGGCAAATTTCGCCCCAACGACTATCGCACATGTGAGTGGACAAATCACTGTCGGTGGCTGCCAAAATCGCTGCAGCTTACAGTTCATCACACACCGCGACTGATCGTGCGGGCCATAGACGACTGTTGATCGGCCATGATTTACTGACACGTCCGATTGCCCTTTCGCCCAATCAAGGAGAATGGGCAACAGATATTGTTGGCGGCGTTTTTTTTTTTCACCCCAACGACCCATATACGAGAATATAGGTCGGCTTGGCCAATGGCTGTGTTGTACCCAGCCTACTTATCTGTTGCAGTTCGTCTGATTGTTGCTGCAGGTAAAGGGCACGTCCACTGAAAAAAAAAACTTTTTTTAAAATGTAGATTACCCCCCAAACCCCACTTTTGCATAATTAACAGTTTCCAAAAACGCTCCTGAACTACTCAGCTGCACTTCCCGGTTGCGGCTGTCAGTTAAGGTGTGACGCAACGTCACGCACAATCGCCTGACAGCCTTCGGGGGGTAATCTACATTTTAGAACAAAGTTCTTTTTTTGAGGACTTGCTCTTTAAGGCCAATCGATTGGCTCAAGATATTGTAAGTTTGTGTCTCTTTCCCTCTGTGTGATAAATTTAAACTGAAAGTTTACATTAAACCTTTACCTTTTAACCATATATTATGGAGCACAATGCAACGGTCATTATTTAGATTCGCCCCACGTGACGGGTAAAGAAAGGCTTCCCCGCGCCCTGAACGCTAGTGAACTTTGCCAAGAGCGTGAACGGCGTCTGTTTCCCATAACCCCCAGCTTTTATGTTGCTCCCAAGATTCTGTCCTTCGAAATCATTTATCAGTTCTCATTCCTGTATTCTCTTCCCAACATGCAGCAGCGACAGAAACTGATCCAAACCCTTTTCTCTGGCAAGTTTACTGTACCCAGAGCACAATGTTATCCAGATAACCAGTCCTCTGCACCCTGCACCATACAGCAGGCCTCTGTCCTCTCTGTTAATTCACACACTTACAGGTGAGATGTAGAGTTTGTGACAAACCTTCATGGGGCGATAATGAGAGCTTCATAATACTTTGTGAGTAAGCATGACAGTTGTGCATACATAACAAGCTTTGGTTAACTCTTTACAATACTGATTAACCCTTTATACTGGATTCAACATCAGGCCCGATAGATCTCGACTATAAGGCAGTAGTTTGTTGGTATTGGGATATTTTGTTTTTGTGCCATACACTTTCCTTATAGGGATTCACAGAATATCAGCCATTTGAATGGCCAGTTTATGGGCTGTTACACACAGGCCACCCAGGCCCAGCATGCCCAACTATCTGACTACGATAGATAAACCAAATGGTTTGTCGGTTAAACTGGCTCCATTGATATTTAGCAATTGATAGATCACCGCTTGGCTTTGTCCTTATTTTAACTGTTCTAACTGTGAAAAATTAGTTGTAAAAATCAGCTTCTCCAAATTATCCCACTCAGGGTAAAAGTTGACCTGTGTGTACCAGCCTTAAAGGGCATGTCCACCCCCAAAACTATAATCCCCCCCAGTATGGCCCCATCATGTAGTGTAATAAAATCCTTACCTCACATCCCACTCCATATGTTCTCCTGTAGTCCCCCCCCCCCCCCCCAAGTCCCAAAAACTGCCCACCAGGAGGATAGCAGAGTCCATATGGACTCGCTCCTCTGCCTGCGGGAGAAGTTTGGCATGCGCACTGCAGCCCTTCTCCCCCTCCCTCTCCTCCCTCCCTTTTGCGATCCCTCCCCCGACCATAACCCCTTGTCCATTTAATAGTATTTCTTCCCCCCCCCCCCCAACCGCTAAAAAATAATTATAAGAAAGACCCCCGAACTCTACTTACCTTCCCTCTCTCCCCCTGGCATTCTGAGAAGCCGGCAGCCGTGTCCGTGTTTGGCTCCTCTCAGCCAATCACGGACGCGGCTGCCAGTCCCGCCCCCCTGCTTGCATGTCTTGCAAGCAGAAGGCCGGGCCGAGCGTCGGAGGAGGAGGGAAGGTAGTAAAGATCTGGGCACTTTCTTAAAATTAATTTAATTATAGCGGTTGGGGCTGGGGGAAGGCATTCTATTATAGGGCAAAAGTTTGTTTTAAGGGTGGACATGTCCTTTAAATCGTAAGGGGTAAAATATAAGAATGTGTCTCTTATCAGCGGGGATTTCTGGCCATTTATTGGTCTATAAATGGTGACAAACTAGGTACACACTATTGATAACGCCCTGATACTGTCGGATCTGACGGTATCAGGGCTTTATCAGCAGTGTGTGTAGCTTCGTTCCCGAACGAGCATGCAGCCACCGAACGTCAGTGTGGTAGACTACCTATAGGGGAGTCAGCCCTGTCGTGGGGAAACACATATCGGGACTGTGTGTTCTCTGATCTTTTAAAAATGACAGACAGGATCTTGCTGATCCTGTCTGTCATTTTTCAAAAATATTTTTGTCTTTTATGTTTATTTATTAACTTTCACACAAGGAACTTTAGATGATCTTTAGACTCTTGCGAAACAGCGGCCTCTAGTGGCCAAACTATCATAAAGGGAGAATTAAACCATTTTTTGGAAACCTTCCTACAAATTCAAGTACAAATTTAAGTGAATTATTATGCAATTATAATTAGGGCCATTATGCAACTGTGAGGACCCAGCGGAAATGGTATCAGGGGAAGCATACGTTACAGCCAGTTCGAAATTCGTCCGATGGAACGTTAAATCTGCTGTAATGTCTAACTAGTGTATGGCTGCCTTTACTCTCGCCTTATTTACTGTCTGTCCGGTTTTTAAAACGCGTTTGAAAAACAGATACAAACTGATGTAGTGTGAACGAGCCCTAAAGGATCCAGTAGGGGAGCCCATACATTAGTACTTTCCTGCCATTCAATCAATATTTCATAAAACGCATTTTGGCAAAATGAATGGGGCCAGGCAGCACCTTTCGATCGCACCTGAAAAGGCGGTTCCCAGAATATTGATTGAATGGCACGGATTGGGCGGCAGGTAAGTACCAATGTATGTGCAGCTTAATTCTTTATAATTACTCCTGGATTGTTAAAGGGGCCCTTTAGGGCATGGCCCCACTACAACGCGATAAATCGAGCGTTATCACGCGCTTTTGTGTGTGCGATTCTTGTGCGTTTTTCATTTGCGTGTGTGTTTTTACGCATTCGATTTTGCCGTTTTCCTTTATGGAAACCCATGCTTTAATGCACCAAAAATGGTGAACGCATGCGTTACCAAAACACGAAAGGACGCGCAATCGCAGGGGTTTTCACGTTCCCGTTTCCATTATAACCAAATCGCATGCGCAAACGTGCAAAAACCGGGGCCTAGCCCTTAATAAACATATCAATGGATTCCCTGGGTATCATGTACAGTTACTATCGGACAATAGAAATGTCTAAACAAAACACAAACCCACAACAACACCTATTGTGTTTTCAGTTTGTCCAGTAGATTTAGTAACTACTCGACAGTCCGGACAGATTATTGGCAGTCATCCCAGCTTTTGCATTGTCACTGAGTGAATCCGTTTTAAGTCGCACTGTGTTTATACACGGCTCTCCTAGAGTAAATGGGATTTAGATTTCTATTATTATTGCTTCTGATTTATATTTCATAGTTTGAATGCAGCCAGGGAATGCTGGGAGTTGTAGTTTTCAAACATCTGTTGGGCATCACACACTCACCCACTCGCCTTCCTCCATCTTTTTTACCATCAGCCCCTATTAGCCTGGCCTCAATGTGAATAATCCGGGCAAATGATGAATTTGTGTCTTTGGTTTTTTTTGTTTTTTTTTAAGTTCTCATATTTGAACGTTGAATCTCGTGATCTGTTTCCGTGTCGTTTTCTTGGTGTTTTCCATCAGCTCCGCGTTACTCCATTGTGTAGGTTACGCCTCGTTCACCCAAACATTTTAGTTGGATTGGATATTGGATCTGTGCTGATGTCAATACGAACGTAACAAAAATAATCAGATGTAGAAATGTTTTATGTTTGTCAGACTCGTTAAGGTTTTGTTAAATAAAACTTGCTGTGGTATCATAATGGTGATTTCCCCTACGTAGAAGGAATTCTATCAGTCGCTCAGTGGGATCTACAAGGATGACCTGTGTACAATTCTCATACTGGGCTTTTATCGACCAATAAACATAGACTGTAAAAGATGTGATCCTACTCAGACCATACATGCAATGACTGATATCTATCCTAATGCACTTTCCTGGGGGTCACCATAACCCCTAGGCTAAAGTGAATCAACGACTCAAAAATAATTGAATTCTCATCTTCTTTTCATCTTCATTGGAACTAAAATAAAGAAGAATTACACTTCCATTTGGCTCCTCCCATAGTCATTGTCACTGACAATTCTCCTATCTCTGACACTGGAAAACATATTTTAATAGCCAATAGTGTTAACAGCCAAATGTTCTACGACTATCAAAATCATTTGACATCAAACATTTTGTGCAGTGTTACGAGCTGGAGGAACATTGTACCGAATAATAACCATCGTTGTACAGATATATGACGTCTGTTTACAGTCCTATAAAACCCTCATTGCCCTACACTCGGCCTAGCCCTGCCCTTTCTTTTATTGTGTCTCCAGCAGAGAAGTATGTCGCCATTGGCAAAGACATGAATTTCACGAAAGCCAAATAAAAACGTCCTGTCACGTTCTATTTATTTTTGTAGCTTATTTGGAAATATCTGTTTTATGTTGGTTATGAAAAGGTTTTTTTTTTCCATCTGCAAACCATGTGTTCCTAGAAATGTCCCTCTCACTGCTCAGATTTTATAATCTCTAAAATCCACTTTGCTTTGTAGGAAGATTTACTCTGTGATCTAATTAAAGGTTATGTCCATCAAAAAAGTAAGTTGGTTTCTATCTGATTTACTGAAGAATCTCTTACCTCCCGTTCTTCAGTAAATCTTACAGGAGAGGAGGAGACACTTACCTGCGGACCCGCTCCAGCGCCGAATTTTCCAACGCCTCCGACGCATCTCCAGTCCTTTGCACTGTGTGGAGACTGTCAGTTAAGTCGGTGCTGGAGCGGGTCTTACTTTTTTGATGGACATACCCTTTAATTTACTATACACTGGGACATTCACAGTCTGATACATTAAAGGTGCAAAACTTGCCCGTGCTATAAAGATGGATGCACACCTTCAAATCATTCATCCCAACCAGTCGGCCAAGACGAAGGAAGTAGCCACTTCCGACAGTTTGCTGCGACCAAGAGGGACCATAGGTGGCCACACAATTGGTTGTGGTTTTCCAACAAGTCCGATCATTTATTAGTCTAGTTTGGGCAAACAAAAGTTAGGCCTCGACCGACCGATACACTGAAGGTTCATCAATTGGGCCAAATTTATTGCATGGTGTGTACCCAGCTTTAATCTAAAACAACCAATCAGATTTTATCTAACTGCATTAACTTAGCTGTTAAAAGCTTACTTCTGATTGGTTACTGCAAATCAATAGCACCGCAAACTTTCTACACTTCATATTTCATCAGTCTCTCTGTGTGTTCTGTTCGTTTTAATGACCTGTACCTGGTTAGGATAACATAATGATATGGATGGAACATGGTTACAGGATGGGGGTTGTACACTCTGTTATCCGTTATCTGCTGAATGACAATTCTCAGTATCCCAAGACAAGATCCATCATGTGTATCGGGGGATTGTTCTGTAATGTGCTAGAATGTGAGGCAGGGAAATGAACTATCACTGCAGAAATGCATCTGTATCAGGCTGTTCCCACAGTTATTATCTCTGAAGATGAGCTGACCCCCTGACTTTGCCTTTCAGAAAAACCTCCCAAACATTCCGGGTATTTAGCAAAATAGAGGGATGTTTTTATTAACACTCAAAAATTATCCAGCTTTATATATAATAATTTTACATTCTTAGAACCCAGGGTTGGTGCACTTTGGCAAGAGGGTGCCAGCATTCTGGTTACACCATTAAATTTGCATTTCCCCTTGTGCAATCAAGGAAGAAAAAGACTGTGGCACCCGTATCTTCTGAAGTTATTACTCTCCCATTGGACAGACAGATCAGGTTGTTACTCAGAATGCCGACATCCTCGTTGATTCCATTATCCAGGAGTATATAAGCCGCATCACTTAGTCATCCAACTTCAACATTCTATACAAATAGGCCAAGCAAACATAAAAAAAACCTTTTATAATCAACTGTTAAAACAAAAATACCACTGGGCGTCACTTCTCGTAGTCCACAGATGTACTGCTTAAAATAATTTATTACTTGTCTTTTTAATGATTTACTAAAGAGATATTTCTGTTTAAAATCAAGCCTTCAAGTAATTTCCAACCTTGCCTCCCCCCCAAACCACTGGCTCACACATGCTCAGTGTAGACTATTATCCTATTAATGATGTCTTAAACTATTGTAGAGATACTATAAATGTTAATAAAATTGAAAGCAAAATGAAAAATTATATTGTGCTTTGTTCAATAAAATGAAATACTTTTTGAATGAAACATCTTTAAGGGGAAGTTCAGCACAAATACAAATGGGTTTAACAAAAATCATATTTTTAACATTTCAGTAACCTTAACCAGTCTACCCAGTTATTTCTCTGTGCAAAAATAAATGGATCCAAATGGCTAACTTCCTGTATGCTAGAACCCTAATAGTGTCTATTACTGTCCCGCCCCTTGACTCAGCCCGCTGGGTGATCAGTTGCTCAGTAGTATCAGACAACAATGATGTAGATAACACTTTTTAAAAAAGGCAAGTAAGTGGGAAGATGAACAATTGCTGAACCTGGAATGGAAGCTTACCACTTCTGACCACAGCAAACCATAGCAAAGGGAATGAGATTCATTCATTTTACATGGAGAGAACCTGTACAATTACTGAGCTATGTATGTATGTTTTTTTTTTTGTTTTTTTTACTGAATTTCCCCTTTAATACAAGTTAGCAAACCATTAATTGCATGCAATCCATCCAGTTCCTTCTCTAGACTATCTGTCTGAGAATAAGCAATGTGATATGTATTGTGCAAAATCATTGCACAGAGGATAAACCATTCATTGCACACATAGCCGATAGAGTGTTAGAGACTTTACATCCACAGGATTGTGCAGGTCTTGACCACGTGGTTTGTTTGAGATTTTCCTGTGCCGTAAGACGAGGTTTTAATTAAACAGCTGTAGAGCCACCTGGCTGCCCATTCCTGATTGAGACTCTATGGACTGTGCTATTTTCTCACCATCCTAATCATTTATTTTAGGTGTTCTGGAATGTAAACACTGTTCTGTGCACTCTAACAGCTATTCATATAATGTATTCATTATATAACATTAAATGGTAAGCAGAATGGGCCCCAAATCACAGCATTGCTTACCTGGGACAGGAAGGTAGAATAAAAAGTACCCGGGGCAGGGAGGTAGAATAAAAAGTACCCGGGGCAGGAAGGTAGAATTTATTATTAGAAGCGGCTTTCCTCCTGCTGAAATTCTTTCCAGAATTGGTATTGGGAGGTAGGAATTACCAATCCTACCTCCCCTGTCACGGTTACGTTCATTTAACTACAGAATTCTTTATTTTTTTGGTTTATATGCACTTAAGTTCTCCTTTAATGCCATGGCCAGTGGTAAATATTGCCAGGCACTGCTATAGCTGTAATCCTGGTTCTGTTTATAGTAATGTATGCTCTAGATTGCCAACCTTAAGGTCTCCAGATGTAGTTTTATACCTCCCAGCATTCCCTTGCTGCCATTAGATGTTGGAAAAGATGAAAACTACAACACCCATCCTTTTATTGCTGCCCTGTGCAAGGGGATGTTGGGGGATATTGTTTTCAAACATAGGAAGGTCCTAATGTTGGGGATCCTTTAAACTAACAGCAAAGTTGCATTATCACAGTGATACATTTGTTATCCGATCTTACAATATCCGAAGGGGACATGACGTTGCTAGTGCCGTACAGTAACTGCAATGTATCTCGCGCTAATCGGATGGATGTTCAGGGTCAGGGCAGGGGGTGGAAGTGTTCTGGGTCTTTCACACATGACATTGCTGTATTATCATTATTACTGATAAGTAACGATTACAATTATGTAGATGTGACTGACCGTGTTATAAATACAATCCCACACGGTGCCCCAGTGTCTGACTGTATGTTAAGAGTTACTATTGCTTTATTGCTGTGTCTCCTGAGCGTGATAATATAACTTTCTAAAGCTAGGTACATACAAGCAGATGCAGGAAGTCCTTTCGTAAATCATGGCTGATCGTGTGGTCTCCTATGGACGACACAATCGGTCAGTGGCTACAATCGCAGCAATCAACATGGTAGCCCAGCCAACTCACCACCTGATTGGACGTATCAAAACTGTGTACCAGCCTTAATGTTCAACTAGACTAGGGAACAAACATCACCCACTCCCATCGGGACTGAACCAAGGAACACCTTTGGTTTAAACCACCGTGGGATAGTGGGAGCTTCCCCATTTCTCATAGACCATCATGCTTTGAAGCTGGTGACACGTTCATGCCATGGTGGTTTATCACAGACGGTAAAGTATCACCAACCACGGAGAGATATTTCAATATGGTAAATCTGAACTATTTAAAAAAATTAATTACCCAATAATGTACATGTGGTGGTGCAGCACATAAGTAAAGTTTAAATCTGAGCCCACTAGGAACCATAGGGTTGCCTGGTATGATTACCAGCCTAGCGTTCATGGCCAAGATTGCTGCCTGGCTAGCAGTCAGGCCTATTGGCCATTTGCACAAGATTTTCCTGTAATATCTAGCAGCCCATGTTTCAAAAATGGTCAAAAGATAAAATCTACCTCCCTCCATTTGGTTGTTCCAAGGGTGAAGATATTAAGTGCTAAATCCTCACCCCTGTGGGTACATACAGTACCTGTTAGCTGCTGGTTCTGTTCTATTATGGTCCTTACCATGGTCAGGAAAAAAAGGATACACCGCCTATGGGAGGATGCGCTTCTTGAAACTACCAGCTGTACTTCCAAGGGTAAAGACCGACAATTTCAGGTCCTTACCCTGGGTACAGCCAAAAAAACATGGCGGTTGGATTTGTTCATTATCCTTTAAATCTAGCAAGAAATTGGATTTGATCTGTCAGGCACAAGTAGGGTGTGTGTGTGGGGGGGGAATGGGGGAGGCCGTGTGTGTGTGTGTGTGTAAGGGGGAGGCGGAATCTTACCTTGCAGTGATGCAATATGCCATTATGTCCGTTATTGCATCATGCAGGTATCCCACCCCTCCGGAGAGTTGCGAGAGTCTCCCTGATTTTGGGGTGGTCTCCCACACACCCGTGAGGGGGCCCCATCCAAAGTTTTGCTATGGGGCCCAGTGATTTCTAGCTACGCCCCTGAAAATTACCAAGATATTACATTACATTGACTCAATGTTGAATTTTGAATTGATCTAAATCTCTGGCGCTCAATCAAACGTACCTTCCCCAACCTGGACCATTAGAACATAACAAAGCTATCTGCTATTTACACTATTGTCTAAATCCTCCCCGAGTGCAGGACCAGAGTGAATTCATTTGGAGCCTGGCGGGTAGAAAGTTACTCTGTTTTGTGGGTTTGTGATGATGGACAGATCAGTATCTGCAGAGGAAAGGAGAAGGAGGACAAATGGAATAGTTGAATTACAAGTTCCCTTAATGCAGCACAAATGGATTCTCTTAATATGTGTTGGCTATTTAAACCAACATTGCTAAAGGACAAGCTAACTATTATTTCCCAAAACAATTCTCATTGATTAGACTTGTTGGGACTTTTTTCTAAAGCTGGGTTGCAGTATTTACGCTATTTTCATTTATAAACACTTTCAGGGAGATGCAATATCCAGTGCAAGGGGAAAAGAAGTGCAAAACCCATGCTAGCCAATGCATTATCGGGTTAGGAAGGGTTTTGTATTTTGCATTTCCTGAGCTTTTTCCAAATTTAGCAATGATTATTGTGCTTGTTTGTTGCACAAAAATGAAAGCCTTTCCAATTGTGGCTTTAAAGGGCATGTCCACCCCTTTTTATAACTTTTAATATACTGTAGGTCTCCCTCCCCCAGCCCCAACCGCTATAATAGTTTTTACAGAAACTCCCCCGATCATTACTTACCTTCCCACTTTCCTCCGGCGTACTGTACCGGCCCTCTGCTTGCATGAAACTACAAGCACGGATGCCAGGCCGGCAGCCGCATCCGTGATTGGCTCAGAAGGGAGCCAATCACAGACACGGTGTTTGCACAGAACGTCGGAGGAAAAAGGTAAGGTAAGTAATGATCGGGGGAGTTTCTGTAAAAAATAATATAGCGGTTGGGGCTGGGAGAGGGAGACCTACAGTATACCAAAGAGGTTACACGCTAGGGGGAGGGAGGGCAAAATTAAATGGGTGGGAGGGGGGGGGGGCTGCAGTGCGCATGGCAAAATTCTCCCGGAGGAGAGACAGGAGGCAGAGTCCTATATGGGAATCTGCCAGGCTCCTTGTGGCCAGTTTTTGGGACTTTGGAGAGACATAGCAGGGCAGCCATTTGGAGCTGGGATGTAAAGTAAGGATTTTATTACACTACACAGTGGGGCCAGTAGTGGGTTAAATTATAGTTTTGGGGGTGGACATGCAAAAGTTATGTGTGTGCCGTCACACAATGCAATAACAGTCGCAAAATGGTTACTACATCGCGGGAACAAGTACAGGTCAGTTGCAATAGGGAAAATGATTGCATCTGCCCCTTTGTCAGCAGATCATTGTGCTCAATGAGCACTCTGGGGAAAAAATGCAGAGGGGAATGCTGGGAGTTGTAGTTTTCAAACATCTGGAGGGTTGCAAATTGGACATCCCTGCCTAAAGCTGCAAATGTTCCTCCCGGTGTTCCCTCAATGTGTAGAAGAGTGTTGCTTGCCCCATGGCCTTAACGTTGATTGAAAGGACTGTCCAGGGAAACTGGTAATCTACATTTTAGAACAAAGTTCTTTTTTTGAGGACTTGCTCTTTAAGGCCAATCGATTGGCTCAAGATATTGTAAAGTTTGTGTCTCTTTCCCTCTGTGTGATAAATTTAAACTGA
Source organism: Hymenochirus boettgeri (assembly GCA_019447015.1). Lineage (NCBI taxonomy): Eukaryota > Metazoa > Chordata > Amphibia > Anura > Pipidae > Hymenochirus > Hymenochirus boettgeri. The sequence continues at coordinate 318,533,905 of CM033470.1, read as the reverse complement.
AAGTGTTACATTAAACCTTTACCTTTTAACCATATTTATTATGGAGCACAATGCACGGTCATTATTTAGATTCGCACCTTGTGACGGGTAAAGGAAGGCTTCCCCGCGCCCTGAACGCTAGTGAACTTTGCCAAGAAGCGTGAACGAAGCGTCTGTTTCCCATAACCCCCAGCTTTTATGTTGCTCCCAAGATTCTGTCCTTCGAAATCTATTTATCAGTTCTCATTCCTGTAATTCTCTTCCCAACATGCAGCAGCGACAGAAACTTGATCCAAACCCTTTTCTGGCAAGTTTACTGTACCCAGAGCACAATGTTATCCAGATAAGCCAGTCCTCTGCACCCTGCACCATACAGCAGCCTCTGTCCCTCTCTGTTAATTCATCATCCACTGAGACAGGCTTTGCTGGGCTCCAGATAGTGGAATGAATAATATTGCAGGTTATCTGCTTATTGAACAGCAGTGCTCCATAACACACCTAAAGGCAGGGGTTGCATTTAGACCAGTGCTATAATGTTGGGAGTTGTAGTCTTTATACATGTAGAGGGGCACAGGTTGGGCATCTTCATCCTACCACCAATTACTGAACACGCAGACATGTTTGGCGATTTGAGCCCCACAGGAGAAAAGTGCTATAGAAATGTTTTGTTATCCCTGAGTTTGGCACCAGGCGAGGTGGACAATAAGATTTACCACTGATAGACAGTAATTAAAGAGATGAATAGCTGATTTGAGTCTCTTGATGTGCATGTTGGTTAAGGAATTGTTTTAGTTAAGCTGGTACACACAGTGTGGATGTTTGAAAGATGACAGACAGGAACTGCAAGATCGGTGTACACACAGTCCCAAGCGTTCTCCCTATACGCAGCATATACACAGCATAGGGAGGACGTTCGGGAATGTATGTTTCCCATCATCGCGTCCAGTTCCCCTATACTTTAGGGAGACGCCCGCGGCCAAGGGAAAATTTCGGCCTTTTCCAAACTACTATAAGGTCGACGGAAATGTTCATCAGCCTCAGGTTCGTTTGGAAAATTAGATGCACACAGTAACGATAAAGCACCAGTAACATTGCATCGTTACTGTCTGTACCCAGCTTAAGTCTACATATGATATTCTCTAAGTGTGTACTTACAGGATGACATACCCCATACTACACATACTGCACAAGCCCTCTGGGAGTTTGGTGACTGAGATCATGTGCATTTATACAGATCATGGTACACCGAGGGGTGGAAGGGGATTTTCTTTAAGCCTATTTATTCTTTACACTAGATGGCCCATTATGTTACATAATGCAGTTGACACAATAAACAAGATTTGTATTTGTTTATTAAATAAACCAGTTTTCCTTTGGCCTTAGGAGACAATTCCCCCGATATCATGTACAATTTATTTTCTCAGGTGCTGGAGCACTTGGCTGCATCTCTGGACCCAGAGTGGTTTGCACATGGTCTGGAGAATTTCGGAGCTGGGGGTGTGTTTACAGTTATGTTTACTACTATGGGGCGTGTTTACTATAAATGTACACAGCATGATAATAAACATAACAGTAAAGGTATATTAAACACTAGCAGGGTGATGCACCCCTGTTTTGGAGTTTAAGTCACGCTAACAGATGTTATATTGGTTAGTGTGACTAAAAATCCGTCCTTGCAGCGGCTGTGTGGCTAACGCCAAAGTTATCCTCGCAGCAAGCGATGTTATATGGTGAAATCGTCATTTTATTGTGGCACTTTAAACGCCAGCTAATAGCTGGCGTTACAAGTGCCGGTATAGAAAAGCACCAGGTAGCGATGTTCCGAGCGCCGCCATCGGCATATAACATCGCCGTGCTGTTTGCACCGGGTTGCCGATAGCGGCGCTCGGTGCATCGCCCTGTAGGTCCTTTCACTGCCATATACACATATAAGCAGCAATACTGATTATTGTAAAATCTGTGTTCACAACGTCACTTTACTGTAGGAGTTAAATGAAACTTTAATTCCACAAAAGGACTGAAATAGATCCGAGTCCCTGGTCTCTCGCCCTCAGTGATTGACTTGTTTTGGCCTCTCTCCAACTGTTTGGAGGGGATTTGTAAATTGAACCTGCAAGGGAAAGGAGCTCAGATTTCAAAACAAGGATAATGTAAAACAATAGCCCCATATACAACCAATAGCATTGAAATGTATAGTCCTGACTTTAAAATAAACTGGTTCCGGGGTATCATTGGGTACATGTGTGGGGCTTCTGGCAATGTTTGTATTTTAGGAAGCCGATATCCTTATAAAGGAATGAATGACTTAGTGTTTGGGGAGTAGGACGTAGAGAGAATCGAACCAAAACACGATTCTAACCATTTCATTCTTTGAATAGTGCTCACTTCCCTAGCATCGCCCTTTATATGCCACGATGCACATTCCTGGGTTTTACTGTTCATCCCCCTTACTATACTACTATCAAATTAATGTCGGTTTAATAGTTAACATGGGCCTTGATTTGCAGAGGATTCTGGCAGCTTCCAACAGCAACAATTTGAAATAAAAATGATGACATCTGTTAATTAGATGTCTTGTCTCTTGGGCAGAGACTTGGGGCAGGGCCACTCTATCCATGGACGGTAACGCACGAGAAAGCGTAAAAATGGTGGTTAAGTACGCTCTGACCACCCACATTGTGCACTGGCATGTGATTCTCACTCGCTAGCAAAACACGATCAAAGGTGTCTTCCACAAGAAGTGATCCTAGGTTCCTGTAATTCATTCAATAACGTGTCACAGTTCTGAGAGTAGTCTATGCACTGAACAAGAGGGAGCTGCTGGGAATTGTAGTTCTGCAACTTTTATTAATTACCACCAATCAGATTATTATCAGTGCCAATAATGTCGCTGGGGGCTTAAACTGGGCCGTAGCTGATTGGATAGCTTATATCCAATAGGCATCTATAGATTGCAGGGCACCCAAGCAATAAGACACTGCACAGCCCTATAGAACCGATCACAGGGCTTAATTCTAATGCAAGGCACTGGCAGTGCTCCTAAGGTCACAGGGCTCTATTTCTCTAAACCGAGAAATCTTTAATGTGTAAGATTCCAAATAGTTTATACTGCTAAGAATACTGGGAAATGTAGTTCATTGATCAACAGAATTGGTTTAATCCTTACCCAGTTTCCTTACTGGGTAAGGATTAAAGAGGATTTACTGAGATACCTTCATGGCCTTGAAATATAAATAATGAACATAAACCAGCTTGCTGGATAAGGGTTACAGCTTGACCTGCTGGTTGGTATGATGTTGCTACTTGCAGTTCATCACATGCTAATAATGTTATTTCTACCTAAATATCACCCTGAATCTCCCCAAGTGATTAGGGACAAAACTTTGTCGTGTTTACTTCCCCTTTCCTAGTTATGGTTAATTTACAACAAGGTGCATGATCCAGCATAGATATAAGATATAGATATTTATTTATGCAGAAAAATAGCTGGATAGGCATGATTGAAATTACAAGAAATATATATATATATATTCAAAAATATATTGTGCTTAACTTCCCCTTTAATCCCTGCCAGCTCTATAGGTGTCCCTGCTGCCTGTTTATCCTGTAATTCCCATACATAGAGAAAGTGTCCACAAGGCGCAGACAGTACACAGCTCCCTATCCCTCTACATCGTAATCTCTCATCCTGTTTCCTTCTCTTGCTTTATCACTTTAATCCGATAACTAGATGAACATCCACAATCTGCTTGGTGGTGAATGTGCCCACTGTGACATGTTCTACTTAGAATGAAATTGAGTGCAACTAAACAGAGCAGCTGGCCGCGCTATGGAGAGGGACCTGATCCTACTCTGTATCCTCGCCAGTCTGTCTTATACATTTACGGGCAAGGGAATGGAACACGTGGGGTGTTGAGTTCTCGTCTTTAATAATTATTTAGCTGTAGGAACACGTTGAACGGATCTTCAAGGGGATTTGTTGCAAGATTAACAACATTGCAGAGGTTTTTTTTATTGCTTTTTAAATAAATGATGATCCTTATTGTGATATTCTCTCTATGGCACTTCAACCCTTCCCTAAGTATTTGTATGTGACCCACCTAACTAGATTGTAAGGTCTATGGGTCAAGCATTTGTATACTTATTAATGTACCAAAAAATGTATGTATTTTGTTTATATTTTGTACAACTTTTTTTTTATAACTTGTATGACTTTTTTCATTATATCTGTTGTATTCAATTAGATCAACTGGACTTGAAATGTAGTTCTTGAAGACGTTTCGCTAGTCATCCGACTGGCTTTCTCAATTCAGAATGACTTGTACAAGAATCTGTGGCAATTATGTACCCTGGAAAATCCCAATTAGCATATCACAGCCAGGTGTTAAGGGTGTGATTAGATAGTGGCTAAGAGGTGTTATAGGAACGCCCAGAGTAAGGTGTTAAAACAGCATTGTACATGACAGACAGTTGGTGTCGAACCCCCCCACCTCTATTTAGGCTTGGTTTCTTTATTTTCACATAAATGGCCTCCTTAACACCTCTCTTGAACCAGTCACGTTCCTTCGCCAGTATGTTAACATTACAATCTTCAAAGGTATGTCCTTTATCCTTAAGATGCAGATACACGGCTGAGTCCTGACCCGAGGAAGACTTTTTTCATTATATTATACAGTGCTGCGCCCCCTAGTGGCGCTGTATAAATGAACATATACATGCATGCATACATATTCTTAGGTTTGTGGGAATGGATCTCTTTTGTCTTTCATGTACATTTATGGATTTTAAAGGTGAAGCATAGACTAAAACTACTTTACTCAGGATTTGGGTACCATTCAGCAGTGTCAAAACATCTGCAAAATTTGTGTGCGACCAATCTTGCTGAAGATCGCCCAAAATTTATCACGGTGTCTGATCGAACAGTGGTCTGATTTGGATGAATGTTTGACCAACATTGGTCCGAGGCAGGTGAAAATCGGTCATTTGGACTGAAATATGTGTGTACACAGCCTTACATTATAGAAATTGCAGTGGATCCATTGCCTGTCTAACTGCAATCTACACCAATGGCACAACTAGGAATCACCAGGCCCACAGCAAAACTATAATATGTCATAACCTCCCCCCCCCCCCTTGGAAGTTACATCTCCGATCTACACACAGATTAACCTCTGTAAAGTCAGTAAAATTCTTCATTGTACCAAGCCCAAAAGTTATTTCCTAAATCTCCTTCTTTTTGTTACAACCAGGTGATGAGCTATTTAATAAGCAGCTTTTGGTTCAGTGTACAGAGAGATGTATTCACTCAGGATTGCCCCCAATGCTGATTTAATAATGCAATTGCAACTCCCAGTGAAACGTGAAATGGGTTTTGATAATTCCTTATTACTGCTGTGTGGTCAGTGTGCGGTTACCAGATGATATGAGGACATATTTAACAAACCTATACACCTATTGCATTTAAACCTGGCTTCTCAGCCTCTGCTTTTCAATGATCTGTTCATGATCGATAAAGAGTTAAAAATTTGGTTTAGTTTTCCTTTTAGGAAACATATAACTTGTAATTACAATACTGCGTTATTAGATTTCATATAAGGTTGCACTATAGGGAGGGCCAGAGGCATTATTTAAAGTAAAACCTGTTGATTTAGAGGTTCCATTGGCTTCATGTAAGGGAATGTTTATAAAGGTGAGCACATTGTACATTTGACTATCTGTACGTTACTGTTACGTTGTAAAGTTCATGCTTTCAGGAGATTCAATAAAATTATTGTTAACAATGGTGCTAAGTTTGCCCTAACCAATTAGAAATTATTTAACATTTGAAAGCTAACATCTGATTGGTTGGGGTAATCATGTTGTATCATGTTAGGCGACCAGTTACAACGTAACAATTCGGAGATGAAACATAATTAATGTTGTTTAAAGTCTATACGGTAATTGCAATCCTCTCATCCACCCTGGTAGGTAGTTTGGAGGTATGGTATGGACAAACTGAGATGATAACCATAGCAAGCTTTTGGAACCATTACAAGTTTTTAAGATGATTAGCATTTGGTGGACGCAAAGGAAATAATATCCATTAACCTGACTATTTAGTATAACAAAGGATAGGAAGTGCTAGCTGGCAATACATAAGCAAAAAGCCCGACCCAATAACATTTCTCCCCATATATGTCCCAGTAGTATTGTTAACAGAAAAAGAAAAGAAAGCTAAAGAAGCTGGGAACAGATTATGGTTTATAGTGTGTTTGACCAAATGACTGATTCATATGTATTTAACGGAGATTCAGCATGCAATATTCAGTTTAACCTCACTACTCTGTATCTGACACGAAACAGCCAATGAATCCAGCTTGTAATAAGGATCTGATCTGCTATATTTCAACCTTCAAAATATTTTAACCATCTTGTTCCCAACCTCTGCTCCTGGTAAAACCTCCCTGTGAACCAAATCTTTATTTGTCACAATCCCTATAGACTTGAATGGGACTTAAATCACTACCAGCAAAGGACTATGGGGAACAGAAAGAAAGGGAGCATCAATTATTAAAATGGTTTTAAGTTATCCTTTAAAGGAGAAATTCAGTGCAAATACAAACAGGGTTATTCAATAAAAGTTCTTATCGTTAAAAATGGTGCTAATTTTGCCACAACCAATCAGATGTTAGCTTTCAAATGTTAAAGAAGATCTGATTGGTTGGGGCAAAATTAGCACCACTTTAAACAATAAGAACTTTTCTTATTGTTTAAAACTATCTCCCTGATAGACTTTCCAAAAAAGGAGCAGTATTTTTCTATCCTAATGACCTGCCCATTCAGCAATTTGTCTGTGAATAAATAAATGCAACCGAAATACTGACTTCCTGTTTGCAGGACCCCTAGTAGAGACTGTTATGGTCTTGCCCTTGACCCAGCACCTGGGTTGATTCAGTTGCTCAGTAGAGATCTGAGCATGTTTGACCCATCCAACAGCCAATCAGTAGAAATTACTGTTAGGAACCTTCCACGTCAGTGTGCATTCTGGGAAGAAGGACCATTACAGAACCGGAAATGTCAGCTCACTAATGTCAACAGTAAGGAATAGAAAGGGGTATAAATTCAAATGATTTTACAAAATGGAAGACAATATGTAGAATAACTAGGTATGTGTAATATTAGAATTTTAATAATAATATTTGCCACAATTCCACTGAACTTTCCCTTTAAAAATGAAAATGGACTGTAAGGTCCTTATTACATGGGGAATCACCTGAACTTTATTTATCATTAGGCTTTTATTTTACTTTCACACAAACTGTATTGTAGCATTTTCTGAGCGGATCCTGGTGTTTAACATGTGTGGTTTTGTCAATGGTGCCCAGAAAAACTATCCTCAGCCCTGCAAGTCACTATATAGCTCCGTTGTGTGCCGATATCTCATGGTTTACATGAACTGTACAGCTGGAGATTGTCATTAGTGGGGTGCAGTCAATTAGTTTTAATGGTAATCACACAAAGGCTTGTGATCCAGATATGTCATGTAGATCAAGGCTCGGGTTCTCAGGTTAATTGTTGGTAGGTTCCATATTAGGGTCATTGGCTTGATAATTACTGCATCTGCTATCGCTCATATACAAACAATGAGCCTTAATGCACATTCTCTGAAGAATCAACATGTCCCCTCTATGCTAGGGAAATGTAAACAAGTATTTCCTGTCTTCCAGTTACATTTTATATAGAACAGAGAGACTGGCTGATGAATTAAAGAAAATTACAATATGAACTAGCGTCTGGTAATCAGGGCCGTTTTTAGGCATAAGCCACCTAGGCAAAGTGCTAGGGCGCCTATAATAAACCAGCGTGCCCTGTGTTCTCCCTAGCATCTCCCTGTCAGCTTCTACTTGTTGTGTTAGATCTGCCCTCCTTGTTCAGCTGTAATTTGTAACATTGTAGTGAGTGGAGACCCTGAACTCAGCTCCCTCTACTTGGATACAATGTTACAAATGAACTGAAGGTGAAGGAAGGAGGGGGAGGATGAGCTCAGCTAATAGTACTGAAGAGAACAGATCTAAAATGCCAGGTAAAAGCTGCTGCAGACTTTATAACAGTGACCCTGTGACTAGCAGCCATGAGATCCCTATCCCTGCCTCTTTCTTCCATCCATCCAACTCTCCAATTAGAACTTAGCGTAGGTGAGGAGTGAACAATTCAATGTAGGAGACATGGAAAGCAGGTACATACTGTATATCATGTCAATGCTGGCAGCTGGAAGGGTTAAAGGTAATACTCTGCTGGCACTGAATGTGTTAATGGCAATACTATGGGAAAGTGATGGCACTGAAGGGTTAATGGTAATACTCTGGGTATTGCTGGCACTGAAATTATTAATAGAAAAGTCTACTGGCTCTACAGGGTTAATGTTAATATTCTGCTGGCACTGAAAGAGGTAATGGCAATACTCTGGGGAAGTCTGCTGACTGAGACACGTTGAGGATCAATATTTACCCCTGAGAGGTGTGGAAGAATATGTGGCTGCTGCAATTGGCTATATTTGAATGGGGAGATTCATAAAGGATTTTGAACTTTACATGTCCTTTAAAAGGCGAATGATCATATTAATTATTTTACAGGCATTTCAAATTGCAGGATACAGAACCTTATGCTACAAGACTGGTTTATTGTTCTAGTGTGTAATATTTTACTTACTGTTCAGACTTCCATGCGACCTGCTGCCCTGTTAAGTATTAAGTGTTGAAATGTACAGAAAAGAGCACATCTGTTTCTAATTTATCTCTCACCTTCAAGGGAGACAAACCAGGAAGACCGGGGAAATCCTCCAGATTACTGTCATGGCTTTTATTGGCTTCTGGTTATTTACATATCATTAAATATTGTTTGCTTTCAGTTGGAAATCTATACATTTTGTTATTTAGTTTATCCTTTATTTCCTCTTAAAGTGCCTATATTATGTGACGAATGTGCCTCTGTCATCTTGTTATTGGCCTTGTCCGTGGGTCCTCCAACCCTATGATGCACAAAGTTGTGCCATCTTGTTATTGGCCTTGTCCGTGGGTCCTCCAACCCTATGATGCACAAAGTTGTGCCATCTTGTTATTGGCCTTGTCCATGGGTCCTCCAACCCTATGATCACAAAGTTGTGCATCTTGTTATTGGCCTTGTCATGGGTCCTCCAACCCTATGACTCACAAAGTTGTGCTATCTTGTTATTGGCCTTGTCCATGGGTCCTCCAACCCTATGACTCACAAAGTTGTGCTATCTTGTATTGGCCTTGTCCATGGGTCCTCCAACCCTATGACTCACAAAGTTGTGCTATCTTGTTATTGCCTTGTCCATGGGTCCTCCAACCCTATGACTCACAAAGTTGTGCCATCTTGTTATTAGTCCTTGCCAAGGGTCCCCAACCCTATGACTGACAGAGTTGCACCATCTTGTTATTGGGTTTTGTCCATGGGTCCTCCAACCCTATGACCCACAAAGTTGTGCCATCTTGTTTTTAGTCTTGTCCAAGGGTCCTCCAACCCTATGACCCACTCGTTTAGAGTTATCAGTGGGTCAAGTCTTTCATATCACTGACAATACCTATGGAGGCTATAGAAAGTGAGTGTGCGTATATTGTGTATGCATCTCTCATCCACATAAACCCTAAATCCCAAAGGTTCAGTGTTTGCCCCAAGATACAGAGACTCCTAGGATATTCCAATGTTTTCATCATCACACAATGCTCTGACAGTCATGTGGTCATTTATGTTTCTATTATATTCCCCAAAAGCCTTTACATTTCCATGTAGTTTTCTTTGCAGTTGGCACGATTATTTAAGACATTGAAATCCAATCATTCTCTCTTCCTTAACTCTTTGTTCTAGGGATGTTGCTGGTTAAATAGACACTTTTGATTTTAATAAATGGCCATAAAACTAGATGGGGACATGTTCCCTGTTATAATGGAGGTATCTTGCGCTCTGGAGACATGCTTTATAATAGGACAGGATCCAAGCATACATTGGCCACACGATGCCAAATGTTCCCCTGCCCAAGTGTTGCAAACTATAGTAGATGAACAGTATGCTTTAATTTGACCCATTCCATCAATTAAAATCAGGAGGTAAATAGTTACACTCTTAAGGTGGCCATACCTACAAAGTTCATTGTGATCATAACACCAACCGATACTTTGATAAACAGATGTACAATGATAATTGTACCTACATGTACCATAGATATTGTTCGACATTGAATTTGTTTGGCGATTGTCTAATGTAGTTTATTGTGAGTTACTTACATTTAATAATCAGTAATATACGTATAAGTCCCAGTGCACTCTTCCCACTCTTCCACCAGGTGCCTCCAGGTGCATATGGTTATACTGTATATAGGGAAAAACATAGCATCTATGGAAATGTCTACATGCATGTCGGATTTATCGTAATATTGCCCCAGTATAATAGGTGTAGTAACTGTTGCTTATATAGACATTTTGTTTATGGCCATTGTTCTCTTTTGCCATCATCTAATGCTTATTTCCGGCCCCACCTCCTGTCTTCCCTGTTACAGAGAACGTAATAGGCAGATAGTGAGCCTGCAAGGTGAATCAACTGTTAAAGGACATGTAAACTGAGACAAATCATTTTTTAACTAATCACACCTAATAAGGATTAATTACCACCATTTAAATCTGCTTCTTTTTTCTTCTCTGACCTTCCTAACCCTTGTTTTTAGCTCTGGATTTTACTTTTTAAGAGGGTGGGGCACAGCTAGTCAGTAATAATCTGTCAATCACCCAGCCCCTCCCCTGGCAACCTAAGTGTAAAAACTATCCATTCTATAATAGTGAAGCTTATTGCTCTATCACTGCATGGCTAATTGATTCAGCATTACGATCAGGAAAATAATAAGCATTATCTGTTTCTCTGCACTTTCTGTGCAGATAAACCCAATCCTGCATTAGCTGCTTCTGTTACTGAAGTCCCAATGTAGCACTGTACCTAAAGAAATCAATTACAACGCTTCCCCCCCCAAACCCACACACCTTCAAACTCCTACAGCTAAAAGAAAATCTTACTGTATTCAAGCAGTGATTACAGCTCCCAGTCTGCTTGCCTTCCCATAGCAAATCAGTTTTACTTTCACTATAACACAAAATCACTGGGTGAATGCTATTGGCTGTAGTGAGGCACAGATCATCTCCACTGTACATGCTCCACACACTATCTGTGCTTCAGTTTTGGGAGGGGGTGGATACACGGAGAGGAGACATGCATACTAACTAGGAGTGAGCTGAACAGGACATGAGGAGATCTAGTGACAGGGACACTGAGCGCAAAAGGGATCAAGTTCTTGGCAGCACTAAAAATATAGAAAAGGATAAAGGCAAGTCATTATTTCACTTTAGTGTCCCTTTAAGTTATAGCACTTCCCTTATTGTGGTCTCCAGCAGATTGTTGAACCGAAGATGTTATCACAATGGGCACCTTAAATCTACTTTAGTTTCCCTTTAATATATTGGAAGAGAATGAGAGGATGTTGCACACTAAAGTCCCAAAACAGCCACCTCCCTATTAATATACCCAGTATGATGAACGAAACACACCACCCCTTAGATTGGCTTGAGCACATAGCCGAATTTGAAATTTCTCCTTGTCTGGCCCTGACTCCTTGGCAAGAATGTACCACCAATGGGACAGCTGGCCCACCTTTCAATTAAAGTGACTGGGCCTATACCAACTGAGGAGCTGCAACTGTGGTTGTTTTCTAGCCCCACTTTGGAACTTTAAAGGGCATGTCAACCCCCAAACTATAATCCCCCCCACTACTGGCCCCATTGTGTAGTTTAGTTTAATCCTTACCTTACATCCCAGCTCCATATGGTTCTTCTGCTATTCCCCCCCCAAAGTACAAAAAAAACGCCCACCAGGAGTACTGCAGAGTCCATACAGGACTCTTCCTCCTGTCTCCCCTCTGGGAGAAGTTTGGCATGCGCACTGCAGCCCTTCTCCCCTTCCCGATTTAGATTCCCTCCCCCTAGCGTAAAAACCTTTTCATAGGATAGTCTCCCTGTTCCCCCAGCCCCAACCGCTATAGTTTTAATATCAGAAAGTGCCCCAAACATTACTTACCTTCCCTCTTTCCTCCGCCGCACTGAACTCCCGGCAGCCACGTCCATGATGCCTGCCGTTCAGCCAATCACAGACGCATCTGCCGGTCCCGCCCCTCTGCTTACATTTTGTGCAAGCAGAGGGCCTGGCAGTGCAGCAGAGGAAAGAGGGAAGGTAAGGTAAAAAGTAATTTTGGGGCACTTTCTGATATTAAAACTATAGCGGTTGGGCTGGGGGAGCAGGGAGACTATTATATGAATTTTTTTTAAGAAGGGACATGCCTTTTAAGTGTTGGGTGGGTTGGGACTTTAGTTTTCTTAAAGAGAATCCAGGCAAGATGAAGGCAGAGCAGTGGAGCAATGGGAATAATTCCGTGAGGACTGAGGAAGATATAATGTCTCTCTATGAGATCCTTAAAGGAGTTAATACATACCTATAAAAGAGCATGCCAAATTTCCTTCTTTTCCAATTATGTTGACGTTATTAATGGTTCAGGGTCTGGAAGGTAAATTAATTTGGATCTTAACATTGTTTTATTTTGACATTGTTCTCGTTTGTGCTGACCACGTTTTCCTCTCATAAATTTTCAGAGCCATAGGTTGCAAGCTAAGCTTTTTCCATCGCTTTATCCAGCTCAGTACAAGATGCACTGGGATGTTCATGTAGTGGGGGAGATCACAGCCATCGGAATTCCAATCACATTGGACTCTTTTCTTTCCCCCTGGACATCTGCTATGGAAATCCAATGCCTGATGTAGGTCTTTGTTAATCTTGTTATTTTATTCAGAACAGGTCCTTCTCTGTGTGACGGGGGGGGGGGTTGTGTTTTTGCCAGTATGTCGGGCTGAGTTCAAATATGCAAGCGCAGCTTAAATACCATAAAATATATAGCATGCAATCTTTATTAGGTTTATTGTAATGCCTTTTAACTAGCGGTCACCTACAGATACTTAGAAAGAACACATGGGCGTGTACACACTGGTGATGCTGTTCAATTTGTCTACAAAGGGTAGTTTATTTAAAGGGGAACTTTAAAATGTTAGTTTTAGAGCCGATTAGACAGTAATGCATCACTCATGGATCTCAGCCGCAACTTTCCTAAAGTTACGTTTTTATAATGCACCCCCCTAAGAAATCTCCATAGAATGTTATAGCTTCCAGAATGTTATATACACTTCCCTTAGATTTATAATACACTTCCCTTAGAATGTTATAATGCTTTCCTTAGAATGTTATAAACCTTCCCTAGAATGTTATAATACGCTTCTCTTAGAATATAGCTTCCCTTAGAATGTTATAATACGCTTCCCTAGAATGTATAATACGCTTCCCTTAAATTTATATACTCCTTAGAATGTTTATACACTTCCCTTAGAATGTTATAATACGCTTCCTTAGAATGTTATAATACACTTCCCTTAGAATGTTATAATCACTTTCCTTAGAATGTTATAATACGCTTCCCTTAGAATGTATATACACTTCCCTAAAGTATAATCACTTTCCTTAGAATGTAAATACGCTTCCCTTAGAATGTTATAATCCTTCCCTTAGAATGTTATAAACGCTTCCCTTAGAATGTTATAATGCTTCCTTAGAATTTATAATACGCTTCCCTTAGAATGTTCTAATCGCTTCCCTTAGAATGTTATAATACGCTTCCCTTAGAATGTTATAATGCTTCCCTTAGAATGTTATAACGCTTCCTTAGAATGTTATAATCACTTTCCTTAGAAGTTATAATACGCTTCCCTTAGAATGTTATAATACGCTTCCCTTAGAATGTTATAATACACTTTCCTTAGAATGTTAATACGCTTCCCTTAGAATGTTTAATACGCTTCCCTTAGAATGTTTATAAACGCTTCCCTTAGAATGTTTAATACGCTTCCCTTAAATGTTATAATGCTTCCCTTAGAATGTTACACTTTCCTTAGAATGTTATAATACGCTCCCTTAGAATGTTATATACGCTTCCCTTAAAGTTTATAATACGCTTCCCTTAGAATGTTATAATGCTTCCCTATATGTTATATACGCTTCCCTAGAATGTTATAATACACTTTCCTTAGAATGTTATAATACACTTCCCTTAGAATGTTATAATACGCTTCCCTTAGAATGTTATAATGCTTCCCTTAGAATGTTATAATACGCTTCCCTTAGAATGTTATAATACACTTTCCTTAGAATGTATAATACGCTTCCCTTAGAATGTTATAATACGCTTCCCTTAATGTTATAAACACTTTCCTTAGAATGTTATAATACCTCCCTTAGAATGTATAATACGCTTCCCTTAGAATGTTATAATACGCTTCCCTAGATGTTATAATGCTTCCCTTAGAATGTTATAATACACTTTCCTTAGAATGTTATAATACGCTTCCCTTAGAATGTTTTAATACACTTTCTTAGAATGTTATATACGCTTCCCTTAGAATGTTATAATACGCTTCCCTTAGAATGTTATAATGTTTCCCTTAGAATGTTATAATACGCTTCCCTTAGAATGTTATAATTACACTTTCCTTAATGTTTAATAACCTTCCCTTAGAATGTTATAATACGCTTCCCTTAGATGTTATAAACACTTTCCTTAGAATGTTATAATACGCTCCTTAGAATGTTTATAAACGCTTCCCTTAGAAGGTTATAATACGCTTCCCTTAAATGTTATAAGCTTCCCTTAGAATGTTATAATCACTTTCCTTAGAATGTTATAATACCTTCCCTTAGAATGTATAATCGCTTCCCTTAGAATGTTAAATACCTTCCCTTAGAATGTTATAATGCTTCCTTAGAATGTTTATAATACACTTCCCTTAGAATGCTATAATACACTTCCCTTAAATGTTATAATACCTTCCCTTAGAATGCTATAATACACTTCCTTAGAATGTTATAATAGCTTCCCTTATGTTAAATACCTTTCCTTAGAATGTTATATACACTTCCCTTAGAATGTTATATCACTTCCCTGAATGTTATAATACACACTTTCTTAGAATGACGCTAGAGCAGAAGCCACGGTAGAGCGTGGTGACAGAAGTTCCCAGCCCTGTATTTCTAGGCCGTAATCCAGGTGTTGGATCATTACCTTATCTTCCCCAAGTGTTATGTTTCTTAGAGTTTGATTCTCTTTTAAATTCTTTGCACATCTGGATACTTTTGTGTGCAGATAAACCATTGAATATTGTTATTCCCTGCAGCACAGTGCGTGTGGGTGGCCACATTACATGCGCAGTGATAGGTTTTCGGAGCACATGTGATTATCAATTTTTTGCAGAACGCATTCACTCAGATTGGGCAATGTTACACGGAATGCAGCCCAGATGGATGTGCAAGTTGTTGTCCGTCATAGTGTGGCCTCAGCCTAATGCGGGTCATACACTGTCACAATATTTGTTTGATTGGCAAATTTACAAAATATCAGGCTGTCAACCTGCCAATGTTCTTTGCCTGGTCACTTTATTTTTAACCAATGCCAATCTCAAAATGGCCGTCCCAGGTGATTATTGGAACAGCATGGAAGCATTGTCAGGCAAGTTGACAAGCGTATGGCCTGCATTCAATAATAATTCTTATTACCATAGATCAGTATTTAAGGGCATGTCCACCCCCAAAACCCACTACTGGCCCCACTATGTAGTGTAATAAAATCCTTACCTTAGATCCCAGCACCAAATGGCTGCCCTTATGTCCTCCAAAGTCCCCCAAAAATTTTTTTGCCATGCGCACTGCAGCCCTCCCCCCTCCCTCCTGTTTGCTCTCCTCCCCTACCGTAAAACCCCTTTTTGGGTATAGTAGGTCTCCCTACCCTAGCCCCAACCGCTATAATAGTTTTTACAAAAACTCCCCTAACTCTACTTTCCTAACTCTCATCCCCGGCGTTCTCCACTGCTGGCAGCCGCATGTTGATTGCTGCCTCTCAGCCCAATCATGGACACAGCTGTTGGTTCGGACCCCTGCTTGCAGTTTCATGCAAACAGAGGGCCGGACAGTACACCGGAGGAAAGAGGTAAAGTAAGTAATGATCGGGGGGTTTCTGCTAAACTATTTAGCGGTTGGGGCCGGGGAGGAAGCCTACTGTATATCAAAATTAAGAAAAAGGGGTGGCATGCCCTTTAAATTGCCCCCGGAATGGGCCCTTTAATTTACAGAACTATACTATATTCTGTGTCTCTGGAAAATAGCCTACTGCCTAGGAACTGCCTTGGTATTTTTTTTAATACAAGTCGCAGGAAAAAGTAGTCCACACTATATTTATAGTCTGTGATTGAATAGATTACTGAATGTACATTTTGCTGATTAGAAGAACCCCAGATAATTGTGTTTGGCTGTGATCATTTCACCCATATTATCAGTAGTAAATACCCACGTAATAGACTGTAATGCACATACTAAAGCCTTTTGACACCCACTTTATCTGACTTTTTGTAGGTACCAGTAAGGAACAAGATTCTCTACATGGTGCTAACAGCTAATGTCTTTGTATATTCCAAATTCAACACTTTCAACACTACACCTGCCTCATTTATAGTGTAATACGGTACATGGACGCTGTCTCTGCAGGTTCCTTCAGCTGTGCATATACAATGTTTCCTCCTACAGCTAACATATTATACACTGTATGAAGCGCATTAGCCAATGTCCTTTAGTTTACTGTTTTTTTTTTTAAGGGAAGAGAAGATGATGTTTGGTCTAATCGTGTTTAAGGATCGTTTTTTGCTGAATACAGGAGAAAGTAGAGTCTGATGGATGTTGGTCAACATGAAGAGAGACCACATGAACTGTACTGGTTTTACCATAATTACAGTGATTCATTTAACTTTGTTCTATTGTGGCATAGACTAAAAATCTGGACGTAGTGGAGAGTGACTAATGGTCTCAAACTTTATTTGGGTTTTTAATTTATGTCCATCCTTTAGAAGACTGTAATGGGGCCAGACTTTGAACTGAGCTGTGTGCATGTCTTCATGCTTTTCTGGATACAGATCAAAACAGTAGGTTAAAAGATCCCATCTAGTATAGTTTCTGTATTTCAGGTGGTAAAACTGAAGTCCTAGGAGATCAGGGTTATCTGCTAGGAGATGGGCTTTTCTAAGGAACGTATTACAGCATTCTACGGGAAGCGTATTATAGCATTCTAGGGAAGCATATTATAGCATCTAAGGTAAGCGTATTATAACATTCTAGGTAAGCGTATTATAACATTCTAAGGGAAGTGTATTATAACATTCTAAGGGAAGCGATTATAACATTCTAAGTGAAGCGTATTATAGCATTCTAAGGGAAGGGTATTATAACATTCTAAGGGAAGTGTATTATAACATTCTAAGGGAAGCATTGTAACATTCTAAGGGAAGTGTATTATAACATTCTAAGGGAAGCGTATTATAACATTCTAAGGGAAGCGTATTATAACATTCTAAGGGAAGCGTTATAACATTCTAAAGGAAGCATTATAACATTCTAAAGGAAGCATTATAACATTCTAAGGGAAACATTAGACATTCTAAGGGAAGCATTAGAACATTCTAAGAGAAGCATTAGAACATTCTAAGGGAAGCGTATTATAACATTCTAAGGGAAGTGTATTATAACATTCTAAAGGAAGCATAGAACATTCTAAGGGAAGCGTATTATAACATTCTAAGGGAAGCGTATTAAAACATTCTAAGGGAAGTGTTATAACATTCTAAAGGAAGCATTATAACATTCTAAAGGAAGCATTATAACATTCTAAGGGAAACATTAGAACATTCTAAGGGAAGCATTAGAACATTCTAAGAGAAGCGTATTAGAACATTCTAAGGAAGCGTTATTAACATTCTAAGAGAAGCATTATAACATTCTAAGGAAGTGTATTATAACATTCTAAGGGAAGCGTTAGAACATTCTAAGGGAAGCATTAAACATTCTAAGGGAAGCGTATTATAACATTCTAAAGGAAGCTAGAACATTCTAAGGGAAGCGTATTATAACATTCTAAGGGAAGCGTATTATAACATTCTAAGGGAAGCTTATTATATCATTCTAAGGGAGCATTATAACATTCTAAGGGAAACTTATATAACATTCTAAGGGAAGCGTATTATAACATTCTAAGGGAAGTGTATTATAACATTCTAAGGGAAGCGTATTATAACCATTCTAAGGGAAGCGTATTATAACATTCTAAGGGAAGCGTATTATAAACATTCTAAGGGAAGCGTATATAACATTCTAAGGGAAGCATTATAACATTCTAAGGAAAGCGTCGTATAACATTCTAAGGAAGCATTATACATTCTAAGGGAAGCTGTATATAACTTCTAAGGGAAGCGTATATAAACATTCTTAGGGAAGCATTATAACATTCTAAGGAGTGTATTATAAACTCTTAGGGAAGCATTATAACTTCTAAGGGAAGTGCAATATAAACTTTACATTAGGAAACTTGCAGACTGAGATCCAGGAGTGATGCATTTCTGTCTATCTTCTTCAAAACTACCATCATTTTTCATATGTTCCCCTTTAAATGAAATAATAGAATACCCCTGGTAGACAAATCTGGACAGTATCTCCATGGTGTACACGCCCTTGCATTGTTTCTAGATATTGGTAGGTGACCGGCACCACTAGTTACAAGACATTATAAACCATGTAAAGATTGTAATAACAGCAGCAATCCAATCCTTTTTTATGAGTTTGCAACTGTGGACATGTTAATTAATGAAGGAATCCATAATGTCCATCTCTCAACTACATCTGCTAGTGACTCACATTTGAAGATTTTAATATGAATTTAAATTCTCAAGAATTGTGTGTGAATGAATCAATTCAGTAATAATCTGTGTAGAACTATACTTAATGAAGTGTATAGGTTATGTGCCATTTTCCTTTGATGTGATCCTTGAAAGGGAAAGTACAGGGTTACAATTAAAACATGACTGAGAGTTATAAGGTTAGCTACAACCTTGAATCCTTGACATTTCTTTACTGAATATACTGCTTAACTCTTCCATTTTTTTTCTAGAACAGTGCTAAGACATTAAGTGTTCCATCAGCTTTATGTCACCTAAGTTTTGCCCTGGGGCATTTCTAGGGTTTTTGCCAACTGAGCCAAACTTTGAATGCCGCCTCTATGTATCATTATGGTCGCTTAAAGGGTTGGGAAGGCGTGGCTCTTTTTTTCCAAAAGACTTGTAAGCCTGCCAATAATAATTCTTTCAGCAGGGCCCTAACTAGCCTAAACATTTGCCCTAATGCCACATAACACAGATAGGTACATATAAGATGCTCTAATGCCCAGATCACACAGATATGTACATATGATGCCCATGCCCAGATCACAGAAACTACATTGGAAACACGATGTGCCCAGCTCTAGACCCAAATAATTACCCCACTTACCCTATGACGATCAGAGCAGGACCTGCATAAAGGCAGCAGTTAGTACAGAGCTAAGAGGGGAAAAGTGCGGCTACCAGAATTTTATTTTCTTCAGCTCTGCCTGCCCACCTCTCTGATATTTGCAGGGCACCACCCTGAGCATTTGCTCATATTGCCTCATTGGAGAGCACACCCCTACCAAGTCCACACAAGCAGGTGATCAACACTTGCTTGTGTGGACTTGGATATGTGTGCAAAATTATGACATCTCTTGTACAGATGTGCAATTCAAACTCGATGGTAAGCGAACAGCCATTTCAGCCAATAATCACATGCTGATTGGTTGTTGATCTGGCAGGATGGCCCACTAATGACGCGTGACTGGCAGCCACATACTTACAATTAATGTCTGATTAGATAGTTATTAACTTAATCATCAATAAAGACAAGACTCTGACTGGAATAAGATGGTCGCAGCTTTAGTGCAGTAAAAGTTAATTGAATAACTCTTATACAACGATATGCCACTGAGTAAATTTATCTCAGGCACAATCAAAATTAATAACCAGGAGTCCTCTGCGCTTTGCAAAGGACAGGCTAATGCCGTAGGCTACTGTCCCGTCCCCTCCTTCAAGCATGTAACTTACCAACCTTATACTTGGCCATGAGTATCACCGACCACCGGACTTCATTGTTTCAATGGACGGGCCGCCCAGCATGCCAACGCTAGTGCGATTGCATATACACGTTGAAAATATTGAGGCCGATATGATTCAAGTGAACCCATCTTTTCTGAGAAGGTTTGCATTATCTTCTTCTAATTCTTTGTGTCGAATAGCTAGGCCTCCTAAGCGTCGTGTGAAGGCTGATATTGTTTTTGAGTTTCCTCCTGCATCCTTCTATGGCATGTAGGTCTCTACTCCTCGCCATTGAGTACGGGGGGTAATATTTCCTACCATATGATAATTTTGGGGAAAGGTTGAAAACACATTGACAATCTGTTTTATGGCCTGAATTAGCTGGACGTTTTTTGTCTGCCTTAGTTGTTCCTGCCCGAATGGATGCAAAGGATCTTGGGTCCCTCATACAAACCTTGGAGCTGAATAATTACTGGTATGATTTGTGCCCAACGTAGGCCTCGGATGCCTCGCCAGCAGATTTGAAGATGTTGTGGTGGAAAGTCAAGGTTTCTTCCATGTCGGCAGGCCTCTGCTCTTTTTGCAGCCCATGTATGAGTAACCTAAGATCCATGCCGTAATGGGACGGTTACCTGAAAGGAACGTCGTGATTGTCAATCATTAGATTTCCACCTTCCTACTTTTTTCATTTGTTCGTCAGAGAGTCCCTGTTTGTGGTTCTCAGTGGCAGCTCTAATTCTGAAGGAGTGGGAGGAGAACTTATGTGGCAGTCCCATTATTTTAGGCATTTTCTGAGTATGGAAGTAAACTGATAACGTGTAAAGTGGGGTTGTTTTTGTGGATTAAAAGAGGAATGCCACCAAATAGACAGATGGAAAGTAATTTAATACTAATTGTACTAGCATGTGGGCCCTTTTGTGGCCTGTAGTATGATGGATGTGCCTTTTCCAAGGGTGTCTGTTTTGGAGGATCTTACATATATTGCGATGAATCTTTTTGAAACCTTAATATCTTGGAGCTTATTCCCCTGGAATGGGACCTAGTTGGTGCTATTAGATCACTGAGGCGAATGCCCGTAAAAGGCTAATGCGTATGCAGTTTGACAGAGGAGGGTTTCATATGAATCGTAACAGATTAGGCCTTGGGTATGGATTATATTGGAAAATATGGAATAGGAGGTAGGCCTTTCGCGGTCGGCTTGTTGTTCCTTTTTTTCACCCTTTTCCATTTGCGTATACTGAGTCTTTTGTGACATCTGGAAGACCTATTAGTTGGAGTATAAATGCCAGGCTGGAGAGGCAATGGTTGTGACCTAACCAGGTTGTTCATCCTTTTTTGAGACATGAAGGATAGAGTGGTAAGAATTAATTGTGTTGTGTATATGTGGGGTGTGTTCGGAAATAAGTGCGCCAGTAGCCAGAGTTAAGGAAGACTCTAGTAGGCCTCGTAGTGCTCGAAAACGAGTTTCCACAAGTTCTGCGTACAGAGGTTCCCTAACTTTGGCTGTTGGTATTCAGTCTGAAGAACTCCGTTGCTTGAACCAAATATTTAGTTTTGACAATGTAGTACTAAGATGTCTTATAAGTAGTAGTACTGGGGGGAAGATGGGGTCTGTTGATTTACGACAGCTACGTAGGATTTGTTGTCACTCCAAAAGATGATGCGCCTATTAGAGAAAAGATGACCCCATAGATGAACTGCAACTTAAATAGGCGATAGTTCTAATAGGGTGATATTTTTATTAATTCACTATTTACCCAATATGGCGGCCATCGTTTGGCGCCCACTTTCCTGCAAAGAAGGCCCCCCTACCTAGACTGCCTGCCGCTTCTGTGTACAGTTGAAGATCTGTATTATTAACGCTGGTTCTTGCCAGTACGTGCTGCCTTTGAACTCAGATAGGAATGTAATCCATGTGTTGTTCTTCTCGTAAGGTTTTAGTGATGCGTATTTGTGATGAGGAGCTTTGATACCTATAGTCACTGGAGGACAGTCTCCTGCAAAAGGCCCTTCCCATTGGAAGGACCCTGCAGCAAAATGTAGTGTCCCAGAAGCGACTGCATATGATGAAGTGTAATCTTTTTGATGACATAGTGTTAGAGATTAGTATGGGTTACGAATGAGGATGCGTTTTTTGACGAATGACCCAGTCGAGCAATGAGCTAAAGAGCTAAAGTAATCGCACGAAATAGAGCAGCCCATGGGCAGCACAGGGCAGGCACATATCGATGAAGAAGTAGTCCTCCGAGTTTGCTACCCAACAGATGGAAAACAGTCCTTGTGGACTTGGAGGAGACAAAATGCCACTTAATGGATTTAGACATAATGCACCTGTCATTCCCTGGGTTCTTTTTTTTGGATTAAGCCTAATGGGATATTCTGAGATTGTTCTACCTAATGACATTTGGACATTCATTATTCCATATTATGGAGTGGTGAACAGTTACAGATTATGATTGAGGGAATTGCTAGTGGTGGTATAGTTGGGATTGAAAGGGATCCAATCCCTGTTGAAAGCCATCTTGAGGATGAGGAGGATGATGGCGAGCCACGGGTAGCTCCTGCTATTTTCACTGGTGTTGTCCCCTCTTTATAGTAGGGGGTAAAGTTTTTGGGTGGTACTATTGTTGTTTGTTTTTCTAAAGCACTTGACTGCTGGTGTGTCTCCCCACAATGGGAACATTGAAATGTATGGTGGGATAGTGGTCGCACTGGGAGGCATGGTGAGTAAACCAAATAGTTACAGTCCGCGCCATGGAAGATTTTATAGCCATGCGTGACGGAGTTTTCGACCAACTAGAACCGCCATAGTTTTGAAAGCACCCAATTAATTCGGGGTACAAAATAGGGAAGGACCTTTGTAGGGGGAATTTTTCACAAATAATGCTAGCATATACTGAAAAGCCATGTACCCAATTGTTGATAGTTTTTGGCATATTGGCTTTAGTTTTTTCTTCGGATTCTGAAGGTTTTTGAAAGGCTTGTCTATGGAATCTTTTTCCATTGTATGAGGGAAAATATGTCTATATATTGGCCTTCCCATATTTTTTTTTAGTTTCTTTATCTGTGTGCATCCCAATGGGGGTGGCTTCACAATACTGATCTGGTAGCATGAAGGTATAGATGTTGCTGGGTTGGATTGGGGCTGAACTGCCATTATTGGCAAAGTATGTATTGGAAGGGGGGAGGAGCATAGAAGGGGGGTTGGGTCTGAATTATGTAGATCGTTACTTTGGATGTTAATGGGGGTTGTAGAAGCTGACTGTTAGTGGGTTGTAAGATGACAAAATTTGCGGAAGAAGGGGGTTAGATGGGATTGATTGAGAGAAGTAAACAGAATGTCCCCAACATTAATGCAATCATACACACCATCCTAGTATTTGTGGAGAGCAGGCATCATGGACAGGGTTGGTGGAGATGTGTTTTTCGTGAGTTTCTGCTTCTGTTGCGTCAGCAGGAGAGATTCTGTGATGCTGGTGATGTCTGTGTCTCCTTCTCCGGTGAGCTTCTGAGTTAGGGGAAGGAGTCTGCCTGGAATATGAGCGGCATGTGCGGAGGCCTCTAATGGTGGAGCAGTAGGGACCGGTGGCCTGAGAGCAGAGTTCCAGAGTAAATGGCCGGCAGTGGTCGATGCTTGCAGCTCTGTGAGGGGAGTGGGGGGAGCACCGTATTGCGGTGGTGAGAGATTTGGTGCTCGTGAGGAGCTGCAAGGCTCGTGAGGAAGGTAACTGTGGGCAGCTGGCAGCGGGGTAGAGTCTCAGTGTCGGGGGGTCAGTATAGGGGAGTGCCCATATATACGGAGTTATAACCTGACTGTGTTATAAGTGCCGGTATGGTTTGAGTGAGCGGGGTCTTCCCGTGATGTTCGGCAGCCTGTTGGAAGTGCTGGGAGGTGGGGAGACAGAGGAGACACTCTGGGACACTCTGGTGCCCTCCTGTAGAGAGTTTAGTAAACCTGTGATCATAGCTGTCCTTTTTCTCAGAGGCTCTTGGAGTTGTGCAGTAGCTCATCCATCGATGTTTCTGACTGTGAGGGACATTCTTCTTGCCAGATCTGAGTTAAATGAGTTTTGCTGCCTAAACTTGTTATAATATAATGAATGAAGTAGGGGGGCTTAGTTACAGGCACTCCCCAACACTTCTGGGCCATCCTGTCGGCCAAGGACTGGCCTGATCAATACATCCCATTTCTTTGATTGCATCTGAAAGGTTAGACCATATATTCAGAACTTATTTTTTTTCCCACTTATTATTGGTGATCAATAGAAAAATCCATGAGTAGTACATGTTAGTTTGTCTTTGTTAACTTGTGTTCTCAGTAGTAAAACACATCTTTCTGCATCAAAGAAATTAGTTATGACATCACAACTTGGATCATGTGATAAAAATGGACAGAAAATTACATTCCTGTGGTTATAACACTGGTGTGTAAATATATGTATTTAAATTGTGCACAATCAATGCACATTCCCGGGCCCAATTTAATATTATATCTGTGCTCGTGTTTATAGTAAATACAAGGGGTTTTAGCTACATGTTATTAATAAAAAAAAATCCAACAAGTAAAGTTAACTTGTTATGTACGGTCCTAACTAATTACCCTTGACCAACAATTTAATTCAATTAATCCACCAACTGCATTTGAAACATCGAACAGCAATAAGTGAGACTCCGATCCCTGATGTAACTTCGACTTTTCATTCATTTTATAACATGAAGCAAAGAAATAAAAAATGATCTTAGAATTGCTAAATGGTCCATTTCAGCAAGGCTTCCTTGGAATAAGTTTATTAGTAATTTCATAGGTTGAGTTTCACTGCTGGTTTTTTGGCTTTACTCCAACCTCAGGATACATTTAGGATTGTCTTTTAATAAGTTATATAAATCCTCATTCATCATCAGAACCAGATGTTGGCTGGCACAGGCGAGCCCATATGAAGGCGTTTCATTTTTATGGAGAAGTTTGTTGCGATTGGAAGTTAATAGTGCAAGTTGTTTAAATCTTTTCTTTTATGACAACAATTTTATATATGATGTGCTGGAGACCTGGAGGACGAAAAGTCTTACTTTTTCCTTAATCTTTCATGTTACCCTTCATGTTCAAAGAAACTTTAAGTCTCTTGCTACGATAATAAATAGCCAATCAGACGCTAAAGAGGACAGTTAAAAGGGACTGTCTATGTTCTACATGCATAGTACTTGAGGTTGAATTAACTTGCACTCCACGGAGCTCACTAGTTAACCCTACTTATGATTAGAGATGCTAAAATCCGTTCTGCCTCGGATTTCCGAAAAAATTACAAAATTTGAAAATTCACAGAAAAACCCATTAAGTATGAGAAAAAAATCCACACAGATCCACCTAAGTACAGTGTAAATAGCAATGGTAACTTACTGTAAATGGCTCTGGACCTGGGAAATGGTCTGAGGAACACGTACATATAGTGGAACGTTAAAAAAAAATTACTTCCTCACGATCGCACTGTAGCCAATTCTTATTGGAAAATAACCTGATTGGTAAGTATACCAAACAGATTCTTCCTCAAAAAATCTGATTGTAACCAATTCTGAGGGTACAATCAGATTATTGTTGAAAGAAGTTGATTTGTTAGTATACCATCACAATCTTTTCCAATCAGATTGTTTCAATCAGTTCTTTCAGAAGTTTATATACCATCAGATTCTTCTGAAAGAAACTCATTGTAACCATTTCTGATTGCATACAATCAGTATATTTCAAAAGAATGTGATTGGTATACTAACCATCAGATTTCTTTTCCATCAGATTGTTAAAATCAGATTTCCCAGGTCCCAGAGTATTTACAGTAAGTTTTCAGTATTATTTTTTTACAAAAATCAAACATTTCAAAATTGCTTGAACTTTCGAAAAATTTTCGAACGTGGCCCAAAAATCCGCAAAGCGAATTCCACAAAGTCCGCTAGATTTGTGATTTCAGGTCCATCTCTACTGATGTAAAGCGTCTGATTTAAGTAAAAGGGGCCCATACACGCAACAATACTGACCCGTTACACTATACGCCCAAATACTGGTCAACTGGAAACCCTGTTGGATACTCGTCACCTGATCAAATCCAGAGCAGGTGCACATTACAGGTTTTCTACACTAATAAAAGTCCATTTAAACTTAACATAGGTTTCTTTCTTTTTCACTCATCAGACATGTACTAACACCGTGCTTCCTCTTTAAACAATCGTCTCCTGATCTCTCATTAATTTTAATGGAGTAAATAATAATCAATAATAATATGATGGAACTAATAAAAGTTGGGATGCACGAGGAGTTCATCAGCTGTAATAAAAACAGAAACACCTCTCTGTCTGATTCTGTGACACGTTCAAACAGTCCCCAATTGGCTTTAACACTGTAACTTGCTTTATGTATTCGGTATTGAACGCCAAGATCAAAGCTAGAACGGTAGAGGAGATGGTGCTTGTGAATATGCATTAGGGAAGGTCAACACATCTTTGTTGACTCGTTGATGTTCGATTTTTGAATGATTAAAGTGTCTGTGTCTGTGTCACAGTAATAAATAAACTAGAATTCAATTAGTCCTGATAACTTGATTTTAACCGCGTTTGATCACTAATTCACCTATGGGTTTGTAATACTCCGGTCCTTTCACTGCTACAAAACTGCTCATTACCTTTCTTTATATTTTCCTTAGATTTTGTCTATGTCTGTGCAGAAATTTTCCCACTCCTGCAAGACTTCATTTTGAAGTTCGGAGATGCAAGAGACTGATGATGAAATGTAACATTGGTAGTGATTTTTTAGGTTTACATTACCAGAATGCTTATATAATAAAGATGTGCTAATACTCTGTTATTAACCTGCAGGCCTCCACATCAGATATTTTCTTAACTACAGTAACCCAGTACAAAAAGATAACAACATCTGTATATGTTACATCTGTAACAAATTCCTTGTGTCTTTTTACTTTACATCCAATATCCTATATTCGGAAACGTTGTAGATGCATGAGTTTCGTGAGTCGCGATGTTGAGAATAGAGCAATACTAGCCTAAGCAGAAATGAGTCAAGAATGAACTGATGAAGTAGATTTGAATAGCATACTTAAAGATTATCTGTGACATTACGATATAACTCGAATAGCTAAGATAAGATGACATACTAAGCACTGATATAACTGATGAACCATAGCTAAGCACTGATTATTAACTAGACCATGATGATACTAACTAACATACCTAAACACCTGATTATAACATGATGACATACCTAACACTGATTAAAACTGATGACACAGCTAAGCACTGATAATAACTGATCACGAAGCACTGATTAACTATGATAGCTAAAGTTACTACATAGCTACACTGATTAAAACTGGAATAGCTAAACACTGATTATAATGATGAACATAGCTACTAAACACTGATTTTAATATGATGACTAGCGCTAAGCAAGCTGATTATAACTGAATGCACATAGCTAAACCACTGGATTATAACTGATGGACATAGCTTATTATTGATGAATAGCTATAACGTGTCTGATATATAACTATGACATTGAATAAGGACCAATTAGGAGACCGACATTGTATCGTACTGTTTATGGTGTCATTTTACAGGATATCCATGCTATTTAAAGTACTAAAATCAATGCAGGATTTTGATAAATAAATAGTGGTTTCGTTTGTCTAATTGAAAATGACATATTTATATACTCGGTTGTGAGTAAACAATTTGGGTGACGATTACAATTCCTTTGTTCCATTGTACATTCATGTCTAATCAGACAATGGAAATGAATTTGGGTTCTGTATGCCATTCCCAATTTTATTGATAAATCCTAACTTTAGGGGAAATCTTGGAGTTTGCACGTGACGTATTTGGAATATTAAACTGAATTGTGCAAGAAGCAAAACAGGTAAACTAAACTACATCTTTGCAATTGAATGCTGGTGGATTTGGTTTGAATAAAAGGAGCTTGCTTGCGGGACATTTAAACTTTTTTCCCATTACTTTGCCTTTTCGGGAAAAATCCATCGAGCAGGAAAGAATGTGAATAGAGCCAACCATTGGTCCTGCCTCTTACAGTATCCTTCTCACCTTAACGGTGGCCATACATACCAAACTATAATGGTAAATTCTGTCGGGGGGGTAGTGATGGGATTTACCTATATCACACTTGTGTGTTAGGGGATATTCCCGACCGGAGTGCCGACAAATGACCGTAGGTCACCATCAGCTCCCTTTAATTTAAGTAGAGGGACCGATACTGATCGTGTGGTGTAGGCGGCGTATGGGGATATCTGTCGGGTCCGTGTGGTGTTTTCCCACAGCCTGGTGACCGCAGATGCCAATGTGATCCAGAACCAATGTGATCTGTCGGCACACATGCTGTGGGTCGCATGTTTGGCCAGATCTTAAAGTTGGGAGCTATTTAGTTCTGCTGCTGTAGCAAGGACAAGGTGTTCCAAACAAAGGGACTATGTCCTTCTTACATACATAAAACAGCGCGTCTTTCCATGTTCTTGGATACTCCATATCTGCGCCTGATTACAGATGCTTTTGGTAAGACTGGTGTGTACAAGGGCTTGGTATTAGACCCAGGGGTGTAATCTATGGTCTAAGAAGATCAGGGGCCACTCTTGTGCACTCACTTTCCGCGCGCACGCGGCGCAAAATTTTTTTAGGCACGCCCCTTTTAATTCGCCCCAATTTAAGGTTCACACCACTAAGTCACTTAATGAGATGGCCACAAAGACACAGACGACAGATAGATAACCACAAACATAGGCACCACAGCCAATAGTGATAACATACAGAAAGACCGTGAATAGACAGACAGAGATAGAGATCAGAGATCTGGATATAGAGACACAAATTATGACAAACAGGCCAGTAAAACGGGCATTTCATTATATCTGGTAAGTAAATTGGTCATTTTAAAACTACTGGCTGTGTTTCAGTTGTTAGTCAGACGCTTGCCGGTGCCCACGACCTTGTGGGCCACTGGGAAACCTTCTGTTACCTTTTTACATGGACCTGACCTCTGCCCCATCTATCTGTCCCTTCTCTCTCTCTGCTATCTATCTATCTAACTCTGCTATCTATCTCTCTATCTATCTATCTTCTACTCTGATATCAATATATTATCTATCTATCTATCTAACTCTGCTATGCTATCTATCATCTATCTATCTACAGCTATCTATCTATCTTCTATCTAACTTCCTGATATCCAATCATCTATCTATCATCTAACTCTGCTTATCATATCTAACTCTGATATCAATCTATCTATCAATCTAATCTATCTATCTATCTATTAGCTATCTATCTATCTATCTATTCTATCGATCTATCTATCTATCTATCTATCTAACCCTATGATGCACAAAGTTGTGCCATCTTGTTATTGGCCTTGTCCGTGGGTCCTCCAACCCTATGATGCACAAAGTTGTGCCATCTTGTTATTGGCCTTGTCCATGGGTCCTCCAACCCTATGACTCACAAAGTTGTGCTATCTTGTTATTGGCCTTGTCCATGGGTCCTCCAACCCTATGACTCACAAAGTTGTGCTATCTTGTTATTGGCCTTGTCCATGGGTCCTCCAACCCTATGACTCACAAAGTTGTGCCATCTTGTTATTAGTCTTGCCCAAGGGTCCTCCAACCCTATGACTGACAGAGTTGCACCATCTTGTTATTGGGTTTTGTCCATGGGTCCTCCAACCCTATGACCCACAAAGTTGTGCCATCTTGTTTTTAGTCTTGTCCAAGGGTCCTCCAACCCTATGACCCACTCGTTATGAGTTATCAGTGGGTCAAGTCTTTCATATCACTGACAATACCTATGGAGGCTATAGAAAAGTGAGTGTGCGTATATTGTGTATGCATCTCTCATCCAACATAAACCCTAAATCCCAAAGGTTCAGTGTTATGGCCCCAAGATACAGAGACTCCTAGGATATTCCAATGTTTTCATCATCACACAATGCTCTGACAGTCATGTGGTCTATTTATGTTTCTATTATAATTCCCCAAAAGCCTTTACATTTCCATGTAGTTTTCTTTGCAGTTGGCACGATTATTTAAGACATTGAAATCCAATCATTCTCTCTTCCTTAACTCTTTGTTCTAGGGATGTTGCTGGTTAAATAGACACTTTTGATTTTAATAAATGGCCATAAAACTAGATGGGGATCATGTTCCCTTGTATAATGGAGGTATCTTGCGCTCTGGAGACATGCTTTTATAATAGGACAGGATCCAAGCATACATTGGCCACACGATGCCAAATGTTCCCCTGCCCAAGTGTTGCAAACTATAGTAGATGAAGAGTATGCTTTAATTTGACCCACATTCCATCAATTAAAATCAGGAGGTAAATAGTTACACTCTTAAGGTGGCCATACACTACAAAAGTTCATTGTGATCATAACACCAACCGATACTTTGATAAACAGATGTACAATGATAATTGTACCTACATGTACCATAGATATTGTTCGACATTGAATTTGTTTGGCGATTGTCTAATGTAGTTTATTGTGAGGTTACATTACATTTAATAATCAGTAATATACGTATAAGTCCCAGTGCACTCTTCCCACTCTTCCACCAGGTGCCTCCAGGTGCATATGGTTATACTGTATATAGGGAAAAACATAGCATCTATGGAAATGTCTACATGCATGTCGGATTTATCGTAATATCGCCCCAGTATAATGGGTGTAGTAACTGTTGCTTATATAGACATTTTGTTTATGGCCATTGTTCTCTTTTGCCATCATCTAAATGCTTATTTCCGGCCCCACCTCCTGTCTTCCCTGTTACAGAGACAGTAATAGGCAGATAGTGAGCCTGCAAGGTGAATCAACTGTTAAAGGACATGTAAACTGAGACAAATCATTTTTTAACTAATCACACACTAATAAGGATTAATTACCACCAATTTTAAATCTGCTTCTTTTTTTTCTTCTCTGACCTTCCTAACCCTTGTTTTTTAGCTCTGGGAGTTTTACTTTTTAAAGAGGGTGGGGCACAGCTAGTCAGTAAAGATCTGTCAATCACCCAGCCCCTCCCCTGGCACACTAAGTGTAAAAACTATCCATTCTATAATAGTGAAGCTTATTGCTCTATCACTGCATGGCTAATTGATTCAGCATTACGATCAGGAAAAATAATAAGCATTATCTGTTTCTCTTTGCACTTTCTGTGCAGATAAACCCAATCCTGCAGTTAGCTGCTGTCTGTTACTGAAGTCCCAATGTAGCACTGTACCTAAAGAAATCAATTACAACGTTCCCCCCCACATACCCACACACCTTCAAACTCCTACAGCTAAAAGAAAATCTTACTTGATTCAAGCAGTGATTACAGCTCCCAGTGCTGCTTGCCTTCCCATAGCAAATCAGTTTTACTTTCACTATAACACAAAATCACTGGGTGAATGCTATTGGCTGTAGTGAGGCACAGATCATCTCCACTGTACATGCTCCACACACTATCTGTGCTTCAGTTTTGGGAGGGGGTGGATACACGGAGAGGAGACATGCATACTAACTAGGAGTGAGCTGAACAGGACATGAGGAGATCTAGTGACAGGGAGCACTGAGCGCAAAAAGGGATCAAGTTCTTGGCAGCACTAAAAATATAGAAAAGGATAAAGGCAAGTCATTTATTTCACTTTAGTGTCCCTTTAAGTTATAGCACTTCCCTTATTGTGGTCTCCAGCAGATTGTTGAACCGAAGATGTTATCACAATGGGCACCTTAAATCTACTTTAGTTTCCCTTTAATATATTGGAAGAGAATGAGAGGATGTTGCACACTAAAGTCCCAAAACAGCCAGCCTCCCTATTAATATACCCAGTATGATGAACGAAACACTCACCCCTTAGATTGGCTTGAGCACATAGCCGAATTTGAAATTTTTCCTGTCTGGCCCTGACTCCTTGGCTAGAATGTACCACCAATGGGACAGCTGGCCCACCTTTCAATTAAAGTGACTGGGCCTATACCAACTGAGGAGCTGCAACTGTGGTTGTTTTCTAGCCCCACTTTGGGAACTTTAAAGGGCATGTCAACCCCCAAAACTATAATCCCCCCCACTACTGGCCCCATTGTGTAGTGTAGTTTAATCCTTACCTTACATCCCAGCTCCATATGGTTCTTCTGCTATCCCCCCCCAAAGTACAAAAAAACGCCCACCAGGAGTACTGCAGAGTCCGTATAGGACTCTGCCTCCTGTCTCCCCTCTGGGAGAAGTTTGGCATGCGTACTGCAGCCCTTCTCCCCCTCCCTCTCCCTCCCGATTTAGATTCCCTCCCCCTAGCGTAAAAACCTTTTCATATAATAGTCTCCCTGTTCCCCCAGCCCCAACCGCTATAGTTTTAATATCAGAAAGTGCCCCAAACATTACTTACCTTCCCTCTTTCCTCCGCCACACTGAACTCCCGGCAGCCACGTCCATGATTGCCTGCCGTTCAGCCAATCACAGACGCGTCTGCCGGTCCCGCCCCTCTGCTTACATTTTTGTGCAAGCAGAGGGCCTGGCAGTGCGGCAGAGGAAAGAGGGATGGTAAGGTAAAAGGTAATATTTGGGGCACTTTCTGATATTAAAACTATAGCGGTTGGGGCTGGGGGAGCGGGGAGACTATTATATGAAATTTTTTTAAGAAGGGTGGACATGCCTTTTAAAGTGTTGGGGTGGGTTTGGGACTTTAGTTTTCTTAAAGAGAATCCAGGCAAGATGAAGGCAGAGCAGTGGAGCAATGGGAATAATTCCGTGAGGACTGAGGAAGATATAAGTGTCTCTCATGAGATCCTTAAAGGAGTTAATACGTACCTATAAAAGAGCATGCCAAATTTCCTTCTTTTCCAATTATGTTGACGTTATTAATGGTCCAGGGTCTGGAAAGTAAATTAATTTGGATCTTAACATTGTTTTTATTTCTGACATTGTTCTCGTTTGTGCTGACCACGTTTTCCTCTCATAAATTTTCAGAGCCATAGGTTGCAAGCTAAGCTTTTTCCATCGCTTTATCCAGCTCAGTACAGATGCACTGGGATGTTCATGTAGGTGGGGGAGATCACAGCCATTCGGAATTCCAATCACATTGGACTCTTTTCTTTCCCCCTGGACATCTGCTATTAGGAAATCCAATGCCTGATGTAGGTCTTTGTTAATCTTGTTATTTTATTCAGAACAGGTCCTTCTCTGTGGGGGGGGGGGGGGGGGGTTGTGTTTTTGCCAGTATGTCGGGCTGAGTTCAAATATGCAAGCGCAGCTTAAATAACCATAAAGATATAATAGCATGCAATCTTTATTATGGTTTATTGTAATGCCTTGTAACTAGCGGTCACCTACAGATACTTAGAAAGAACACATGGGCGTGTACACACTGGTGATGCTGTTCCAATTTGTCTACAAAGGGTAGTTTATTTAAAGGGGAACTTTAAAAATGTTAGTTTTAGAGCCGATTAGACAGTAATGCATCACTCATGGATCTCAGCCTGCAACTTTCCTAAAGTTACGTTTTTATAATGCACCCCCCTTAGAATGTTATAATGCTTCCCTTAGAATGTTATAATGCTTCCCTTAGAATGTTATAATACGCTTCCCTTAGAATGTTATAATACACTTCCCTTAGAATGTGATAATGCTTTCCTTAGAATGTTATAATGCTTCCCTTAGAATGTTATAATACGCTTTCCTTAGAATGTTATAATGCTTCCCTTAGAATGTTATAATACGCTTCCCTTAGAATGTTATAATACGCTTCCCTTAGAATGTTATAATACACTTCCCTTAGAATGTTATAATACACTTCCCTTAGAATGTTATAATACGCTTCCCTTAGAGTAAATGTTCATAATACACTTTTCCTTAGAATGTTATAATACGCTTCCCTTAGAATGTTATAATACACTCTTCCTTAGAATGTTATATACACTTCTTAGAATGTTATAATACGCTTCCCTTAGAATGTTAATAATAAATACGCTTCCCTAGAAATTTATAATCGCTTCCCTTAGAATGTTATAATCTTCCCTTAGAATGTTATAATACGCTTCCCTTAGAATGTTATAATACCTTCCCTTAGAATGTTATAATACGCTTCCCTTAGAATGTTATATGCTTTCCGTTCCCTTAGAATGTTATAATACGCTTCCTTAGAATGTTATAATATCACTTTCCTTAGAATGTTATAATACGCTTCCCTTAGAATGTTATAATACGCTTCCCTTAGAATGTTATAATACACTTCCTAGAATGTTATAATACGCTTCCCTTAGAATGTTATAATACGCTTCCTTAGAAGTTTAATACGCTTCCCTTAGAATGTTATAATACGCTTCCCTTAGAAGGTTATAATGCTTCCTTAGAATGTTATAATACACTTCCTTAGAATGTTAATACGCTTCCTTAGAATGTTATAATACGCTTCCCTTAGAATGTTTATAATACGCTTCCCTAGAATGTTATAATCTTCCCTTAGAATGTTTAATAACGCTTCCCTTAGAATGTTATAATACACCTTCCTTAGAATGTTTATATACACTTCCCTTAGAATGTTATAATACGCTTCCCTAGAATGTTATAATGCTCCCTTAGAATGTTATAATACCTTCCCTTAGAATGTTATAATACACTTTCCTTAGAATGTTAATACCTTCCCTTAGATGTTATAATACGCTTCCCTTAGAATGTTATAATACACTTTCCTTAGAATGTTATAATACGCTTCCCTTAGAATGTTATAATACGCTTCCCTTAGAATGTTATAATACGCTTCCCTTAGAATGTTATAATGCTTCCCTTAGAATGTTATAATACACTTTCCTTAGAATGTTATAATACGCTTCCCTTAGAATGTTATAATACACTTTCCTTAGAATGTTATAATACGCTTCCCTTAGAATGTTATAATACGCTTCCCTTAGAATGTTATAATGTTTCCCTTAGAATGTTATAATACGCTTCCCTTAGAATGTTATAATACACTTTCCTTAGAATGTTATAATACGCTTCCCTAGAATGTTATAATACGCTTCCCTTAGAATGTTATAATACACTTTCCTTAGAATGTTTATCGCTTCCCTTAGATGTTATAATACGCTTCCCTTAGAATGTATAATACGCTTCCCTTAGAATGTTATAATGCTTCCCTTAGAATGTTATAATACACTTTCCTTAGAATGTTATAATACGCTTCCCTTAGAATGTTATAATAACGCTTTCCTTAGAATGTTATATACGCTTCCCTTAGAATGTTTATAATCTTCCTTAGAATGTTTATATAACACTTCCCTTAGAATGTTATAATACACTTCCCTTAGAATGTTATAATACACTTCCCTTAGAATGTTATAATACACTTTCCTTAGAATGACGCCTAGAGCAGAAGCCACGGTATGGATCTGGGTGACAGAAGTTCCCAGCCCTGTATTTCTAGGCCGTAATCCAGGGTGTTGGATCATTACCTTATCTTCCCCAAGTGTTATGTTTCTTTAGAGTTTGATTCTCTTTTAAATTCTTTGCACATCTGGATACTTTTGTGTGCAGATAAACTCATTGAATATTGTTATTCCCTGCAGCACAGTGCGTGTGGGTGGCCACATTACATGCGCAGTGATAGGTTTTCGGAGCACATGTGATTATCAATTTTTTGCAGAACGCATTCACTCAGATTGGGCAATGTTACACGGAATGCAGCCCAGATGGATGTGCAAGTTGTTGTCCGTCATAGTGTGGCCTCAGCCTAATGCTGGTCATACACTGTCACAATATTTGTTTGATTGGCAAATTTACAAAATATCAGGCTGTCAACCTGCCAATGTTTCTTGCCTGGTCACTTTATTTTTTAACCAAATGCCAATCTCAAAATGGCCGTCCCAGGTGATTATTGGAACAGCATGGAAGCATTGTCAGGCAAGTTGACAAGCGTATGGCCTGCATTCAATAATTAATTCTTATTACCATAGATCAGTATTTAAAGGGCATGTCCACCCCCAAAACCCACTACTGGCCCCACTATGTAGTGTAATAAAATCCTTACCTTAGATCCCAGCACCAAATGGCTGCCCTGCTATGTCCCTCCAAAGTCCCCCAAAAATTTTTTTGCCATGCGCACTGCAGCCCTCCCCCCTCCCTCCTGTTTTGCTCTCCCTCCCCCTACCGTAAAACCCCTTTTTGGGTATAGTAGGTCTCCCTACCCTAGCCCCAACCGCTATAATAGTTTTTACAAAAACTCCCCTAACTCTACTTTCCTTAACTCTCATCCCCGGCGTTCTCCACTGCTGGCAGCCGCATGTGTGATTGGCTGCCTCTCAGCCAATCATGGACACAGCTGTTGGTTCGGACCCCTGCTTGCAGTTTCATGCAAACAGAGGGCCGGGACAGTACACCGGAGGAAAGAGGTAAAGTAAGTAATGATCGGGGGAGTTTCTGCTAAAACTATTATAGCGGTTGGGGCCGGGGGAGGAAGCCCTACTGTATATCAAAATTAAGAAAAAGGGGTGGACATGCCCTTTAAATTGCCCCCCGGAATGGGCCCTTTAATTTACAAGACTAACTTATATTCTGTGTCTCTGGAAAATAGCCTACTGCCTAGGAACTGCCTTGGTATTTTTTTTAATACAAGTCGCAGGAAAAAGTAGTCCACACTATATTTATAGTCTGTGGATTGAATAGATTACTGAATGTACATTTTGCTGATTAGAAGAACCCCAGATAATTGTGTTTGGCTGTGATCATTTCAACCCATTATTATCAGTAGTAAATACCCACGTAATAGACTGTAATGCACATACTAAAGCCTTTTGACACCCACTTTATCTGACTTTTTGTAGGTACCCTAGTAAGGAACAAGATTCTCTACATGGTGCTAACAGCTAATGTCTTTGTATATTCCAAATTCAACACTTTCAACACTACACTGCCTCATTTATAGTGTAATACGGTACATGGACGCTGTCTCTGCAGGTTCCTTCAGCTGTGCATATACAATGTTTCCTCCTACAGCTAACATATTATACACTGTATGAAGCGCATTAGCCAATGCCTTTTAGTTTACTGTGTTTTTTTTAAGGGAAAGAGAAGATGATGTTTGGTCTATATCGTGTTTAAAGGGATCGTTTTTTGCTGAATACAGGAGAAAGTAGAGTCTGATGGATGTTGGTCAACATGAAGAGAGACCACATGAACTGTACATGGTTTTACCATAATTACAGTGATTCATTTGAACTTTGTTCTATTGTGGCATAGACTAAAAATCTGGACGTAGTGGTAGAGTGACTAATGGTCTCAAACTTTATTTGGGTTTGTAATTTATGGTCCATCCTTTAGAAGACTGTAATGGGGCCAGACTTTGAACTGAGCTGTGTGCATGTCTTCATGCTTTTCTTGGATACAGATCAAAACAGTAGGTTAAAAGATCCCATCTAGTATAGTTTCTGTATTTTCAGGTGGGTAAAAACTGAAGTCCTAGGAGATCAGGGTTATCTGCTAGAGAATTGGCTTTTCTTTCATGCTTCTTTAGAATGTTATAATACGCTTCCTTAGTGTTTAATGCTTCCCTTAGAATGTTCTAACGCTTCCCTTAGAAGTTATAATACATTCCCTTAGAATGTTATAATGCTCTCTAGAAATGTTCTAATACGCTTCCCTTAGAATGTTATAATAGCTTCCCTTAGAATGTTCTAATGCTTCCCTTAGAATGTTTAATGTTCCCTTAGAATGTTATATATGCTTCCTTAGAATGTTATAATGCTTCCTTAGAAGTTATAACACTTCCCTAGAATGTTTTAATACGCTTCCTTAGAATGTTATAATACGCTTCCTTAGAATGTTCTAATGCTTCCTTTAGAATGTTATAATACACTTCCCTTAGAATGTTATAATACGCTTCTAAATGTTCTAATGCTTCTCTTAGAATGTTCTAATGCTTCACTAGAATGTCTAATGTTTCCTTGAATGTTATAAGCTTCCTTTAGAATGTTATAATGCTTCCTTTAGAATGTTATAACGCTTCCCTTAGAATGTATAATACGCTTCCCTTAGAATGTATAATACGCTTCCTTTAGAATGTTATAAACACTTCCCTTAGAATGTTACAATGCTTCCCTTAGAATGGTATATACATTCTAAGTTTAATACCCTCCTTAGAATGCTTATAATACCTTCACTTAGAATGATAATAGCTTCCCTTAGAATGTTATAATACACTTCCCTTAGAATGTTTATAATACGCTTACCTTAGAATGTATAATACGCTTACCTTAGAATGCTATAATATGCTTCCCTTAGAATGCTATAATACGCTTCCCGTGAATGCTGTAATACGCTTCCCTTAGAAAAGCCAATTCTCTAGCAGATAACCCTGATCTCCTAGGACTTCAGTTTTTACCCACCTGAAAATACAGAAACTATACTAGATGGGATCTTTTAACCTACTGTTTTGATCTGTATCCAAGAAAGCATGAAGACATGCACACAGCTCAGTTAAAGTCTGGCCCCATTACAGTCTTCTAAAGGATGGACCATAAATTACAAACCCAAATAAAGTTTGAGACCATTAGTCACTTACACATACGTCCAGATTTTAGTCTATGCCACAATAGACACAAGTTCAAATGAACACTGTAATTATGGTAAAACCATGTACAGTTAGTGGTCTTCTTCATGTTGACCAACATCCATCAGACTCTACTTTCTCCTGTATTCAGCAAAAAACGATCCCTTTAAACACGATATAGACCAAACATCATCTCTTTTCCCTTAAAAAAAAAAAACAGTAAACTAAAAGGCATTGGCTAATGCGCTTCATACAGTGTATATATGTTAGCTGTAGGAGGAAACATTGTATATGCACAGGAAGGAACCTGCAGAGACAGCGTCATGTACCGTATTACACTATAAATGAGGCAGTGTGTAGTGTTGAAGTGTTGAATTTGGAATATACAAAGACATTAGCTGTTAGCACATGTAGAGAATCTTTTCCTATAGTAGGTACCTACAAAAAGTCAGATAAAGTGGGTGTCAAAAGGCTATTTAGTATGTGCATTACAGTCTATTACGTGGGTATTTACTACTGATAATAATGGGTTGAAATGATCACAAGCCAAACACAATTATCTGGGGTTCTTCTAATCAGCAAAATGTAATTCAGTAATCTATTCAATCCACAGACTATAAATATAGTGTGGACTACTTTTCCTGCGACTTGTATTAAAAAAAAATACCAAGGCAGTTCCTAGGCAGTAGGCTATTTCAGAGAACAGAATAAAAGTAGTCTTGTAAATTAAAGGGCCCATTCCGGGGGGCAATTAAAGGGCATGTCCACCCTTTTTCTTAATTTTGATATACAGTAGGGCTTCCTCCCCCGGCCCCAACCGCTATAATAGTTTTAGCAGAAACTCCCCGATCATTACTTACTTTACCTCTTTCCTCGGTGTACTGTCCGGCCTCTGTTTGCATGAAACTGCAAGCAGGGGTCCGAACACAACAGCTGTGTCCATGATTGGCTGAGAGGCAGCCAATCACACATGCGGCTGCCAGCAGTGGAGGAACGCCGGGGATGAGAGTTAAGGAAAGTAGAGTTAGGGGAGTTTTTGTAAAAAAACTATTAAGCGGTTGGGTAGGGTAGGGAGACCTATATACCCAAAAAGGGGTTTTACGGTAGGGGGAGGGAGAGCAAAACAGGAGGGAGGGGGGAGGGCTGCAGTGCGCATGGCCAAAAAAATTTTGGGGGACTTTGGAGGGACATAGCAGGGCAGCCATTTGGTGTGGGATCTAAGGTAAGGATTTTATTACACTACATAGTGGGGCCAGTAGTGGGTTTTGGGGGTGGACATGCCCTTTAAATACTGATCTATGGTTATAAGAATTAATTATTGAATGCAGGCCATACGCTTGTCAACTTGCCTGACAATGCTTCCATGCTGTTCCAATATCACTGGGACGGCCATTTTGAGATTGGCATTTGGTTAAAAATAAAGTGACCAGGCAAGAAACATTGGCAGGTGACAGCCTGATATTTTGTAAATTTGCAATCAAACAAATATTGTGACAGTGTATGACCAGATTAGGCTGAGGCCCACACTATGACGGACAACAACTTGCACATCCATCTGGGCTGCATTCCGTGTAACATTGCCCAATCTGAGTGAAGCGTTCTGCAAAAAATTGATAATCAATGTGCTCCGAAAACCTATCACTGCGCATGTAATGTGGCACCCACACGCACTGTGCTGCAGGGAATAACAATATTCAATTGAGTTTATCTGCACACAAAAAGTATCCAGTGTGCAAAGAATTTAAAAGAGAATCAAACTCTAAAGAAACATAACACTTGGGGAAGATAAGGTAATGATCCAACACCCTGGATTACGGCCTAGAAATACAGGGCTGGGAACTTCTGTCACCCAGATCCATACCGTGGCTTCTGTCTAGGGTCATTCTAAGAAAGTGGATTATAACATTCTAGGAAGGTATTAACATTCTAAGGGAAGTGTTTAACATTCAAGGAAAGTGTATTATACATTCTAAGGGAAGCGTATTATAACTTCTAAGGGAAGTGTTTATAGCATTCTAAGGGAAGTGTATTATAACATTCTAAGGAAGTGTATTATAGCATTCTAAGGGAAGTGTATTAAACATTCTAAGGGAGATTATAACATTCTAAGGGAAGCGTATTATAACATTCTAAGGGAAGCGTTATTATAACATTCTAAGGAAGCGTATTATACATGTCTAAGGAAAGTGTATTATAACATTCTAAGGGAAGCATTATAACATTCTAAGGGAAGCGTATTATACATTCTAAGGGAAGGTATTATAACATTCTAAGGGAAGCGTATTATAACATTCTAAGGAAAGTGTATTATAACATTCTAAGGGAAGCGTATTATAAATTCTAAGGGAAGGTATTAAACATCTAAGGAAAGTGTATTATAACATTCTAAGGAAGCGTATTATAACATTCTAAGGGAACATTAAACATTTAAGGGAGCGTATTATAACATTCTAAGGGAAGCGTATTATAACATTCTAAGGAAAGTGTATTATAACATTCTAAGGGAAGCGTATTTAACATTTAAGGAAGTGTATTATAACA
The DNA here is from genome assembly GCA_019447015.1 of Hymenochirus boettgeri. Classification (NCBI taxonomy): domain Eukaryota; kingdom Metazoa; phylum Chordata; class Amphibia; order Anura; family Pipidae; genus Hymenochirus; species Hymenochirus boettgeri. The sequence goes on along the minus strand of CM033470.1, from coordinate 318,492,701 downwards.
TTCTAAGGGAAGCATTATAACATTCTAAGGGAAGCGTATTAAACATTCTAAGGGAAGCGTATTATAACATTCTAAGGGAAGCGTATTATAACATTCTAAGGAAAGTGTATTATAACATTCTAAGGGAAGCGTATATAACATTCTAAGGGAAGCGTATTATAACATTCTAAGGAAAGTGATTTAACATTTAAGGGAAGCGTATTATAACATTCTAAGGGAGGTATTATAACATTCTAAGGGAAGCGTTTATAACATTCTAGGGAAGTGTATTATAAACATTCTAAGGAAGTGTATAAAATTAAGGGAAGCGTATTATAACATTCTAAGAGGGAAGCATTATAACATTCTAAGGAAGCGTATTATAAAATTCTAAGGGAAGACGCTGTATATAACATTCTAAGGGAAGCGTATTATAACATTCTAAGGAAAGTGTATTATAACATTCAAGGGAAGCATTATAACATTCTAAGGGGAAGCGTATTATAACATTCTAAGGGCACGAAGTATTATAACATTCTAAGGGAAGCGTATATAACATTCTAAGGGAAGCGTATTATAACATTCTAAGGAAGTGTATTATAAATCTAAGGGAAGGTATTATAAACATCTAAGTAAGGAAGCGTATTATAACATTTAAGGAAGTATTATAATTCTAAGGAAGCGTATTATAACATTCTAAGGGAAGGCATTATAACATTCTAAGGAAGCGTATTATAACATTTAAGGAAGCGTATTATAACATTCTAAGGGAAGCGTATTATAACATTCTAAAGGAAGCGTAGAAACATTCTAAGGGAAGCGTATTATAAACATTCTAAGGGAAGCGGTATTATAACATTCTAAGGGAACGTATTATAACATCTAGGAAAGTGTATTATAACATTCTAAGGGAAGTGTATTATAAATTCTAAGGAAGCGTTATTATAACATTCTAAGGAAAGTGTATTATAACATTCTAAGGGAAGTGTATTATAACATTCTAAGGGAAGCGTATTATAACATTCTAAGGGAAGTGTATTATAACATTCTAAGGAAAGTAGTGTATTATAACATTCTAAGGAAGCGTATTATAAAATCTAAGGGAAGCGTATTATAACATTCTAAGGGAAGCGTATTATAACATTCTAAGAGAAGCGATTATACATTCTAAGGGAAGCGATTATAACATTCTAAGGAAAGCATTATACATTCTAAGGGAAGTGTATTATAAATATCTAAGGGAAGGTATTATAACATTCTAAGGGAAGCATTATAACATTCTAGGGAAGCTTATAACATTCTGAGGGGGGTGCATTATAAAAACGTAACTTTAGGAAAGTTGCAGGCTGAGATCCATGAGTGATGCATTACTGTCTAATCGGCTCTAAAACTAACATTTTTAAAGTTCCCCTTTAAATAAACTACCCTTTGTAGACAAATTGGAACAGCATCACCAGTGTGTACACGCCCATGTGTTCTTTCTAAGTATCTGTAGGTGACCGCTAGTTACAAGGCATTACAATAAACCAAATAAAGATTGCATGCTAATATATTATGGTTATTTAAGCTGCGCTTGCATATTTGAACCAGCCCGACATACTGGCAAAAAACAACCCCCCCCCCCGTCACACAGAGAAGGAGTTTGAATAAAATAACAAGATTAACAAAGACCTACATCAGGCATTGGATTTCCTAATAGCAGATGTCCAGGGGGAAAGAAAAGAGTCAATGTGATTGGAATTCCGAATGGCTGTGATCTCCCCCACCTACATGAACATCCCAGTGCATCTGTACTGAGCTGGATAAAGCGATGGAAAAAGCTTAGTGAACCTATGGCTCTGAAAATTTATGAGAGGAAAACGTGGTCAGCACAAACGAGAACAATGTCAGAAATAAAAACAATGTTAAGATCAAATTAATTACCTTCCAGACCCTGAACCATATAACGTCAACATAATTGGAAAAGAAGGAAATTTGGCATGCTCTTTTATAGGTATGTATTAACTCCTTAAGGATCTCATGAGAGACATTAATTCTTCCTCAGTCCTCTAGCGATATTCCCATTGCCCACTGCTTGCCTTCATCTTGCCTGGATTCTCTTTAAGAAAACTTAAGTCCCAAACCCACCCAACACTTAAAAGGCATGTCCACCCTTCTAAAAAAAATTCATATAATAGTCTCCTGCTCCCCCAGCCCAAACGCTATAGTTTTAATATCAGAAAGTGCCCCAAATATTACTTTTTACCTTACCTTCCCTCTTTCCTCTGCTGCACTGCCAGGCCCTTGCTTGCACAAAATGTAAGCAGAGGGGCGGGACCGGCAGATGCGTCTGTGATTGGCTGAACGGCAGGCAATCATGGACGTGCTGCGGGAGTTCAGTGCGGCGGAGGAAAGAGGGAAGGTAAGTAATGTTTGGGGCACTTTCTGATATTAAAACTATAGCGGTTGGGGTGGGGGAAACGGGAGACTATTATTGAAAAGGTTTTTACGCTAGGGGGAGGGAATCTAAATCGGAGGGAGAGGGAAGGGGAGAAGGGGGCAGTGCGCATGCCAAACTTCTCCAGAGGGAGACAGGAGGCAGAGTCCTATATGGACTCTGCAGTACTCCTGGTGGGCGTTTTTTTGTACTTTGGGGGGGGAATAGCAGAAGAACCATATGGAGCTGGGATGTAAGGTAAGGATTAAAAAACTACACAATGGGGCCAGTAGTGGGGGGATTGGGGGGATTATGTTTTGGGGGTTGACATGCCCTTTAAAGTTCCAAAGTGGGGCTAGAAAACAACCACAGTTGCAGCTCTCTCGTGGTATAGGCCCAGTCACTTTAATTGAAAGGTGGGCCAGCTGTCCCATTGGTGGTACATTCTTGCCAAGGAGTCAGGGCCAGAAGGAGAAATTTCAAATTCGGCTATGTGCTCAAGCCAATCTAAGGGGTGAGTGTTTCGTTCATCATACTGGGTATATTAATGGGAGGCTGGCTGTTTTGGGACTTTAGTGTGCAACATCCTTCATTTCTTCCAATATATTAAAGGGAAACAAAGTAGATTTAAGGTGCCCATTGTGATAACATCTTCGGTTCAACAATCTGCTGGAGACCACAATAAGGGAAGTGCTATAACTTAAAGGGACACTAAAGTGAAAAATGACTTGCCTTTATCCTTTTCTATATTTTTAGTGCTGCCAAGAACTTGATCCCTTTTGCGCTCAGTGCTCCTGTCACTAGATCTCCTCATGTCCTGTTCGTCACTCTAGTTAGTATGCATGTCTCCTCTCCGTGTATCCACCCCTCCCAAAACTGAAGCACAGATAGTGTGTGGAGCATGTACAGTGGAGATGATCTGTGCCTCACTACAGCCAATAGATTACCCAGTGATTTTGTGTTATAGTGAAGTAAAACTGATTTGCTATGGGAAGGCAAGCAGCACTGGGAGCTGTAACACTGCTTGAATCAAGTAAGATTTTCTTTTAGCTGTAGGATTGAAGGTGTGTGGGTATGTGGGGGGGAACGTTGTAATTGATTTCTTTAGGTACAGTGCTACATTGGGACTTCGTAACAGACAGCAGCTAACTGCAGGATTGGGTTTATCTGCACAGAAAGTGCAAGAGAAAACAGATAATGCTTATTATTTTCCTGATCGTAATGCTGAATCAATTAGCCATGCAGTGATAGAGCAATAAGCTTCACTATTATAGAATGGATAGTTTTACACTTAGTGTGCCAGGGGAGGGGCTGGGTGATTGACAGATCTTTATGACTAGCTGTGCCCCACCCTCTTAAAAAGTAAAACTCCCAGAGCTAAAAAACAAGGGTTAGGAAGGTCAGAGAAGAAAAAAAGAAGCAGATTTAAAATTGGTGGTAATTAATCCTTATAGGTGGATTAGTTAAAAAATGATTTGTCTCAGTTTACATGTCCTTTAACAGTTGATTCACCTTGCAGGCTCACTATCTGCCTATTACTGTCTCTGTAACAGGGAAGACAGGAGGTGGGGCGGAAATACGCATTTAGATGATGGCAAAAGAGAACAATGGCCATAAACAAATGTCTATATAAGCAACAGTTACTACACCTATTAACTGGGGCAATATTACGATAAATCCGACATGCATGTAGACATTTCCATAGATGCTATGTTTTTCCCTATATACAGTATAACATATGCACCTGGAGGCACCTGGTGGAAGAGTGGGAAGAGTGCACTGGGACTTATACGTATTTACTGATTATTAAATGTAATGTAACCTCACATAAACTACATTAGACAATCGCCAAACAAATTCAATGTCGAACATATCTATGGTACATGTAGGTACAATTATCATTGTACATCTGTTTATCAAAGTATCGGTTGGTGTTATGATCAAAATGAACTTTGTAGTGTATGGCCACTTAAGAGTGTAACTATTTACCTCCTGATTTTAATTGATGGAATGTGGTCAAATTAAAGCATACTGTTATCTACTATAGTTTGCAACACTTGGGCAGGGGAACATTTGGCATCGTGGGCCAATGTATGCTTGGATCCTGTCCTATTATAAAAAGCATGTCTCAGAGCGCAATACCTCCATTACAAGGGAACATGATCCCCATCTAGTTTTATGGCCATTTTATTAAAATCAAAAGTGTCTATTTAACCAGCAACATCCCTAGAAACAAAGAGTTAAGGAAGAGAGAATGATTGGATTTCAATGTCTAAATAACGTGCCAAACTGCAAAGAAAACTACATGGAAAGTAAAGGCTTTTGGGGAATATAATAGAAACAAAATAGACCACATGAATGTCAGAGCATTGTGTGATGATGAAAAACATTGGAAATCCTAGGAGTCTCTGTATCTGGGGCCATAACATGAACCTTTGGGATTTAGGGTTTATGTTGGATGAGAGATGCATACACAATATACGCACACTCATTTTCTATAGCCTCCATAGGTTATGTCAGTGATATGAAAGACTTGACCCACTGATAACTCATAACGAGTGGTCATAGGGTTGGAGGACCCTTGGACAAGACTAAAAACAAGATGGCACAACTTTGTGGGTCATAGGGTTGGGGACCCATGGACAAAACCCAATAACAGATGGTGCAACTCTGTCAGTCATAGGGTTGGAGGACCCTTGGGCAAGACTAATAACAAGATGGCACAACTTGTGAGTTATAGGGTTGGAGGACCCATGGACAAGGCCAATAACAAGATAGCACAACTTGTGAGTCATAGGGTGGAGGACCATGGACAAGGCCATAACAAGATAGCACAACTTTGTGAGTCATAGGGTTGGAGGACCCATGGACAAGGCCAATAAACAGATAGCACAACTTGTGAGGTCATAGGGTTGGAGGACCCATGGACAAGGCCAATAACAAGATGGCACAACTTTGTGAGTCATAGGGTTGGAGGACCATGGACAAGGCCAATAACAAGATGGCACAACTTTGTGCATCATAGGGTTGGAGGACCCACGACAAGGCCATAACAAGATGGCACAAATTTGTGCATCATAGGGTGGAGGACCCACGGACAGGCAATAACAAGATGACAGAGGCACATTCGTCACATAATATAGGCACATTAAAGAGGAAATAAAGGATAAACTAAATAACAAAATGTATAGATTTCCAACTGAAAGCAAACAATATTTAATGATATGTAAATAACCAGAGCCAATAAAAGCCATGGCAGTAATCTGGAGGATTTCCCGGTCTTCCTGGTTTGTCTCCCTTGAAGGTGAGAGATAAATTAGAAACAGATGTGCTCTTTCTGTACATTTCAACACTTAATACTTAACAGGGCAGCAGGTCGCATGGAAGTCTGAACCGTAAGTAAAATATTACACTAGAACAATAAACCAGTCTTGTAGCATAAGGTTCTGTATCCTGCAATTTGAAATGCCTGTAAAATAATTAATATGATCATCGCCTTTTAAAGGACATGTAAAGTTCAAAATCCTTTATGAATCTCCCCATTCAAATAGCCAATTGCAGCAGCCAATATTCTTCCACACCTCTCAGGGGTAAATATTGATCCTCAACGTGTCTCAGTCAGCAGACTTCCCCAGAGTATTGCCATACCTCTTTCAGTGCCAGCAGAATATTAACATTAACCCTGTAGAGCCAGTAGACTTTCTATTAATAATTTCAGTGCCGCAATAACCAGAGTATTACCATTAACCCTTCAGTGCCATCACTTTCCCATAGTATTGCCATTAACACATTCAGTGCCAGCAGAGTATTACCTTTAACCCTTCCAGCTGCCAGCATTGACATGATATACAGTATGTACCTGCTCTCCATGTCTCCTCCATTGAATTGTTCACTCCTCACCTACGCTAAGTTCTAACTTGAGAGTGGGTGGGAGAAGAGAAGAAGAGGCAGGGATAGGGATCTATGGCTGGAGTCACAGGGTCACTGTTATAAAGTCTACAGCAGCTTTTTACCTGGCATTTTAGATCTGTTCTCTCAGTACTATTAGCTGAGGCATCCTCCCCCTCCTCCTTCCCTTCAGTTTCATTTGTAACATTGTATCCAAGTAGAGGGAGCTGAGTTCAGGGTCTCCACTCACTACAATGTTACAAATTACAGCTGAACAAGGAGGGCCGATTAACACAACAGTAGAAGCTGACAGGAGATGCTAGGGAGAACACAGGGCACGCTGGTTTATATAGGCGCCCTAGCACTTTGCTAGGTGGCTTATGCCTAAAAACGGCCCTGATTACCAGACGCTAGTTCATATTGTAATTTTCTTTAATTCATCAGCCAGTCTCTCTGTTCTATATAAAATGTAATGGAAGACAGGAAATACTTGTTTACATTTCCCAGCATAGAGGGGACATGTTGATTCTTCAGAGAATGTGCATTAAGGCTCATGTTTTGTATATGAGCGGATAGCAGAGAGTAATTATCAAGCCAATGAACCTAATATGGAACCTACCAACAATTAACCTGAGAACCCGAGCCTTGATCTACATGACATATCTGGATCACAAGCCTTTGTGTGATTACCATTAAAACTAATTGACGCACCCCACTAATGCAATCTCAGCTGTACAGTTCATGTAAACCATGAGATATCGGCACACAACGGAGCTATATAGTGACTTGCAGGGCTGAGGATAGTTTTTTTGGGCACCATTGACAAACCACACATGTTAAACACAGGATCCGCTCAGAAAATGCTACAATACAGTTTGTGTGTGAAAGTAAAATAAAAAGCCTAATGAAATAAAGTTCAGGTGATTCCCCATGTAATAAGGACCTTACAGTCCACTTTCATTTTTAAAGGGAAAGTTCTGTGGAATTGTGGCAAAATTATTATTAAAATTCTAATATTACACATACCTAGTTATTTACATATTGTCTTCCATTTTGTAAAATCATTTGAATTTTACCCCTTTCTATTCCACTGTTGACTTAGTGAGCTGACATTTCCGGTTCTGTAATGGTCCTTTTCCCAGAATGCACACTGACGTGGAAGGTTCCTAACAGTAATTTCTACTGATTGGCTGTTGGATGGGTCAAACATGCTCAGATCTCTACTGAGCAACTGAATCAACCCAGGTGCTGGGTCAAGGGCAAGAACATAACGTTCTCTACTAGGGGTCCTGCAAACAGGAAGTCAGTATTTCGGTTGCATTTATTTATTCACGACAAATTGCTGAATGGGCAGGTCATTAGGATAGAAAATACTGCTCCTTTTTTGGAAAGTCTATCAGGGAGATGTTTAACAATAAGAAAAAGTTCTTATTGTTTAAAGTGGTGCTAATTTTGCCCAACCAATCAGATCTTCTTTAACATTTGAAGCTAACATCTGATGGTTGTGGCAAAATTAGCACCATTTAACGTAAGAACTTTTATTGAATAACCCTGTTGTATTTGCACTGAATTTCTCCTTTAAAGGATACTTAAAACCATTTAATAATTGAGCTCCCTTCTTTCTGTTCCCCTAGTCCTTTGCTGGTAGTGATTTAAGTCCCATTCAAGGTATAGGGATTGTGACAAATAAAGATTTGGTTCACAGGGAGGTTTTACCAGGAGCAGAGGTTGGGAACAAGATGGTTAAAATATTTTGAAGGTTGAAATATAGCAGATCAGATCCTTATTACAAGCTGGATTCATTGGCTGTTTCGTGTCAGATACAGAGTAGTGAGGTTAAACTGAATTGCATGCTGAATCTCCGTTAAATACATATGAATAGTCATTGGTCAAACACACTATAAACCATATATGTTTCCCAGTTCTTTAGCTTTCTTTTCTTTTTCTGTTAACAATAATACGGGACATATATGGGGGAGAATGTTATGGGTCGGGCTTTTTGCTTATGTATTGCCAGCTAGCACTTCCTATCCTTTGTTATACTAAATAGTCAGGTTAAGGATATTTATTTCTTTGGTCCACCAATGCTAATCATCTTAAAAACTTGTAATGGTTCCAAAAGCTTGCTATGGTTATCATCTCAGTTTGTCCATACCTACCTCCAAACTACCTACCAGGGTGGATGAGAGGATTGCAATTACCGTATAGACTTTAACAACATAATTATGTTTCATCTCCGAATTGTTACGTTGTAACTGGTCGCCTAACATGATACAACATGATACCCCAACCAATCAGATGTTAGCTTTCAAATGTTAAATAATTTCTAATTGGTTAGGGCAAACTTAGCACCATTGTTAACAATAATTTTATTGAATCTCCTGAAAGCATGAACTTTACAACGTAACAGTAACGTACAGATAGTCAAATGTACAATGTGCTCACCTTATAAACATTCCCTTACATGAAGCCAATGGAACCTCTAAATCAACAGGTTTTACTTTAAATAATGCCTCTGGCCCTCCCTATAGTGCAACCTTATATGAAATCTAATAACGCAGTATTGTAATTACAAGTTATATGTTTCCTAAAAGGAAAATAAACCAAATTTTTAACTCTTTATCGTCATGAACAGATGATTGAAAAGCAGAGGCTGGAGAACGGGTTTAAATGCAATAGGTGTATAGGTTTGTTAAATATGTCCTATATCATCTGGTAACCGCACACTGACCACACAGCAGTATAAGGAATTATCAAAAACCCATTTCACGTTTCACTGGGAGTTGCAATTGCATTATAAATCAGCATGGGGGCAATCCTGAGTGAATACATCTCTCTGACACTGAACCAAAAGCTGCTTATTAAATAGCTCATCACCTGGTTGTAACAAAAAGAAGGAGATTAGGAAATAACTTTTGGGCTTGGTACAATGAAGAATTTACTGAATTACAGAGGTTAATCTGTGTGTAGATCGGAGATGTAACTTCCAAGGGGGGGGGGGGGGGAGGTTACGACATATTATAGTTTTGCTGTGGGCCTGGTGATTCCTAGTTGTGCCATTGGTGTAGATTGCAGTTAGACAGGCAATGGATCCACTGCAATTTCTATATGTAAGCTGTGTACACACATATTTCAGTCCCATTGACCAATTTTCACCTGCCTCGGACCAATGTTGGTCAAACATTCATCCAAATCAGACACTGTTCGATCAGACACCGTGATAAATTTGGGCGATCTCAGCCAGATATTATAACATTCTAAGGGAAGCGTATTATAACATTCTAAGGGAAGCGTATTATAACATTCTAAGGGAAGTGTATTATAACATTCTAAGGGAAACATTATAACATTCTAAGGGAAGCGTATTATAACATTCTAAGGGAAGTGTATTATAACATTCTAAGGGAAGCGTATTATAACATTCTAAGGGAAGCGTATTATAACATTCTAAGGGAAGCGTATTATAACATTCTAAGGAAAGTGTATTATAACATTCTAAGGGAAGCGTATTATAACATTCTAAGGGAAGCGTATTATAACATTCTAAGGGAAGCGTATTATAACATTCTAAGGGAAGTGTATTATAACATTCTTAGGGAAGCATTATAACATTCTAAGGGAAGTGCATTATAAAAACTTTACATTAGGAAACTTGCAGACTGAGATCCAGGAGTGATGCGTTTCTGTCTAATCTTCTTCAAAACTACCATCATTTTTTCAATGTTCCCCTTTAAATGAAATAATAGAATACCCCTGGTAGACAAATCAGGACAGTATCTCCAGTGTGTACACGCCCTTGCATTGTTTCTAGATATTTGTAGGTGACCGGCACCACTAGTTACAAGACATTATAAACCATGATAAAGATTGTAATAACAGGCAGCAATCCAATCCTTTTTTATGGAGTTTGCAACTGTGGACATGTTAATTAATGAAGGAGATCCATAATGTCATCTCAAAACTACATCTGCTAGTAACTCACAGTTGAAGATTTTAATATGAATTTAAATTCCTCAAGAATTTGTGTGATTGAATGAATCAATTCAGTAATAAATCTGTGTAGAACTATACTTAATGAAGTGTTATAGGTTATGTGCCATTTTCCTTTGATGTGATCCTTGAAAGGGAAAGTACAGGGTTACAATTAAAACATGACTGAGAGTTTATAAGGTTAGCTACAACTTGAATCCTTGACATTTCTTTACTGAAATACTGCTTAACTCCTTCCATTTTTTTTTCTAGAAGCAGTGCTAGAACATTAAGTGTTCCATCAGGCTTTATGTCACCTAAGTTTTGCCCTGGGGCATTTCTAGGGTTTTTGCCAACTGAGCCAAACTTTTGAATGCCGCCTCTATGTATCATTAGGTGGCGCTTAAAGGGTTGGGAAGGCGTGGCTCTTTTTTTCCAAAAGACTTGTAAGCCTGCCAATAATAAATTCTTTCAGCAGGGCCCTAACTAGCCTAAACAAGTTGCCCTAATGCCCACATAACACAGATAGGTACATATAAGATGCTCTAATGCCCAGATCACACAGATATGTACATATGATGCCCTCATGCCCAGATCACAGAAACTACATTGGAAACAAGATGTGCCCAGCTCTAGACCCAAATAATTACCCCACTTACCCTATGACGATCAGAGCAGGACCTGCATAAAGGCAGCAGTTAGTACAGAGCTAAGAGGGGAAAAGTGCGGCTACCAGAATTTTATTTTCCTTCAGCTCTGCCTGCCACCTCTCTGATATTTAGCAGGGGCACCACCCTGAGCATTTTGCTCATATTGCCTCATTGGAGAGACACCCCTACCAAGTCCACACAAGCAGGTGATCAACACTTGCTTGTGTGGACTTGGATATGTGTGCAAAATTATGACATCTCTTGTACAGATGTGCAATTCAAACTCGATGGTAAGCGAACAGCCATTTCAGCCAATAATCACATGCTGATTGGTTGTTGATCTGGCAGGATGGCCCACTAATGACGCGTGACTGGGCAGCCACATACTTACAATTAATGTCTGATTAGATAGTTATTAACTTAATCATCAATAAAGACAAGACTCTGACTGGAATAAAGATGGTCGCAGCTTTATTGGCAGTAAAAGTTAAACTTGAATAACTCATTATACAACGATATGCCAGCTGAGTAAATTTATCTCAGGCACAAATCAAAATTAATAACCAGGAGTCTCTGCGCTTTTAGCAAAGGACAGGCTAATGCCGTAGGCTACTGTCCCGTCCCCTCCTTCAAGCATGTAACTTACCAACCTTATACTTGGCCATGAGTATCACCGACACCGGACGTTCATTGTTTCAATGGACGGGCCGCCCCAGCATGGCCAACGCTAGTGCGGATTGCATATACACGTTGAAAATATTGAGGCCGATATGATTCAAGTGAACCCCATCTTTTCTGAGAAGGTTTGCATTATCTTCTTCTAATTCTTTGTGTCGAATAGCTAGGCCTCCTAAGCGTCGTGTGAAGGCTGATATTGTTTTATTGAGTTTCCTCCTGCATCCTTCTATGGCATGTAGGTCTCTAGCTCCTCGCCATTGAGTACGGGGGGTATAATTTCCTACCATATGATAATTGATTGGGGAAAGGTTTGAAAACACATTGACAAATCTTGTTTTATGGCCTGAATTAGCTGGACGTTTTTTGTCTGGCCTAAGTTGTTCCTGCCCGAATGGATGCAAAGGATCTTGGGTCCCTCATACAAACCTTGGAGCTGAATAATTACTGGTATGATTTGTGCCCAACGTAGGCCTCGGATGCCTCGCCAGCAGATTTGAAGATGTTGTGGTGGAAAGTCAAGGTTTCTTCCATGTCGGCAGGCCTCTGCTCTTTTTGCAGCCCATGTATGAGTAACCTAAGATCCATGCCGTAATGGGACGGTTACCTGAAAGGAACATTGTGATTAGTCAATCAATTAGATTTCCACCTTCCTACTTTTTTCATTTGTTCGTCAGAGAGTCCCTGTTTGTGGGTCTCAGTGGCAGCTCTAATTCTGAAGGAGTGGGAGGAGAACTTATGTGGCAGTCCCATATATTTTAGGCATTTTCTGAGTATGGAAGTAAACTGATAACGTGATAAGTAGGTGTGGTTTTTGTGGATTAAAAGAGGAATGCCACCAAATGGACAGATGGAAAGGTAATTTAATACTAATTGTACTAGGCATGTGGGCCCTTTTGTGGCCTGTAGTATGATGGATGTGCCTTTTCCAAGGGTGTCTGTTTTGGAGGATCTTACATATATTGCGATGAATCTTTTTGAAACCTTAATATCTTTGAGCTGTATTCCCCTGGAATGTGACCTAGTTGGTGCTATTAGATCACTGAGGCGGAATGCCCCGTAAAAGGCTAATGCGTATGCAGTTTGACAGAGGAGGGTTTCATATGAATCGTAACAGATTAGGCCTTGGGTATGGATTATATTGGAAAATATGGAATAGGAGGTAGGCTTTCGACGGTCGGGCTTTGTTGTTCCTTTTTTTCACCCTTTTACCATTTTGCGTATACTGAAGTCTTTTGTGACATCTGGAAGACCTATTAGTTGGAGTATAAATGCCAGGCTGGAGAGGCAATGGTGTGACCTAACAGGTTGTTCATCCTTTTTTGAGACATGAAGGATAGAGTGGTAAGAATTAATTTGTTGTGTATATGTGGGGTGTGTTCGGAAATAAGTGCGCCATGTAGCAGGAGTTAAGGAAGACTCTAGTAGGCCTCGTAGTGCTCGGAAACGAGTTTCCACAAGTTCTGCGGTACAGAGGTTCCCTAACTTTTGGCTGTTGGTATCAGTCTGAAGAACTCCTTTGCTTTGAACCAAATATTTAGTTTTAGACAATGTAGTACTAGATGTCTTATAAGTAGTAGTACTGGGGGGAAGATGGGGTCTGTTGATTTACGACAGCTACTACGGATTTGTTGTCACTCCAAAAGATGATGCGCCTATTAGAGAAAAGATGACCCCATAGATGAACTGCAACTTAAATAGGCGATAGTTCTAATAGGGTGATATTTTTAATTAATTCACTATTTACCCAATATGGCGGCCATCGTTTGGCGCACCACTTTCCTGCAAAGAAGGCCCCCCTACCTAGACTGCCTGCCGCGTCTGTGTACAGTTGAAGATCTGTATTATTAACGTCTGGTTCTTGCCAGTACGTGCTGGCTTTGAACTCAGATAGGAATGTAATCCAGGTGTTGAGTTCTTCTCGTAATGGTTTTAGTGATGCGTATTTGGTGATGAGGAGCTTTGATACCTATAGTCACTGAGGACAGTCTCCTGCAAAAGGCCCTTCCCATTGGAAGGACCCTGCAGGCAAAATGTAGATGTCCCAGAAGCGACTGCATATGATGAAGTGTAATCTTTTTTGATGACATAGTGTTAGAGATTAGTATGGGTTACGAATGAGGATGCTGTTTTTTGACGAATGACCCAGTCGAGCAATGAGCTAAAGAGCTTAAAGTAATCGCACGAAATAGAGCAGCCCATGGGCAGGCACAGGGCAGGCACATATCGATGAAGAAGTAGTCTCCGAGTTTGCTACCCAACAGATGGAAACAGTCCTTGTGGACTTGGAGGAGACAAAATGCAGACTTAATGTCGGATTTAGACATTAATGCACCTGTGCATTCCCTGGGTTCTTTTTTTTTGGATTAAGCCTAATGGGCATATTCTGAGATTGTTCTACCTAATGAAATTTTGGACATTCATTTATTCCATATTATGGAGTGGTGAACAGTTACAGATTTATGATTGAGGGAATTGCTAGTGGTGGTATAGTTGGGATTGAAAGGGATCCAAAATCCCTGTTGAAAGCCATCTTGGAGGATGAGGAGGATGATGGCGAGCCACGGTAGCATCCTTGCTATTTTCACTGGTGTTGTCCCCTTTATAAGTAGGGGGTAAAAGTTTTTGGGTGGTACTATTTTGTTTGTTTTTTCTAAAGCACTTGACTGCTGGGTGTGCTCCTCCACAATGGGAACATTGAAATGTATGGTGGGATAGTGGTCGACTGGGAGGCATGGTGAGTAACCATAGATTCATGTCCTGACAGTCCCAGCGCATGGAAGATTTTATAGCCATGCGTCGACGGAGTTTCGACCAACTAGAACCGCCATAGGTTTTGAAAGCACCCCATATTAATTCGAGGTAACAAAATAGGGAAGGACCTTTTAGGGGGAATTTTTCACAAATAATGCTAGCATATACTGAAAAGCCATGTACCCAATTGTTGATAGTTTTTGGCATATTGGCTTTAGTTTTTTCTTCGGATTCTGAAGGTTTTTGAAAGGCTTGTCTATGGAATCTTTTTCCAATTGTATGAGGGAAAATATGTCTATATATTGGCCTTCCCATATTTTTGTTTAGTTTCTTTATCTGTGTGCATTCCCAATGGGGTGGCTTCACAATACTGATCTGGTAGCACTGAAGGTATAGATGTTGCTGGGTTGGATTGGGCTGAACTGCCATTATTTGGCAAAGTATGTATTGGAAGGAGGGGGGAGGAGCATAGAAGGGGGTTGGGTCTGATATTATGTAGATCGTTACTTTGGATGTTAATGGGGGTTGTAGAAGCATGACTGTTAGTGGGTTGTAAAGATGACAAAATTTGCGGAAGAAGGTGGGTTAGATGGGATTGATTGAGAGAAGTAACAGAATGTCCCCAAACATTAATGCAATCATACACACCAATCCTAGGATTTTGGAGAGCAGGCATACATGGACAGGGTTGGTGGAGATGTGTTTCGTGAGTTTCTGCTTCTGTTGCTGTCAGCAGGAGAGATTCTGTGATGCTGGTGATGTCTGTGTCTCCTTCTCCGGTGAGCTTCTGAGTTAGGGGAAGGAGTCTGCCTGGAATATGAGCGGCCATGTGCGGAGCCTCCTAATGGTGGAGCAGTAGGGACCGGGTGGCCTGAGAGCAGAGTTCCAGAGTAAATGGCCGGCAGTGCGTTCGATGCTTGCAGCTCTGTGAGGGGAGTGGAGGAGCCGTATTGCTCGTGGTGAGAGATTTGGTGCTCAGTGGAGGAGCTGCAAGGCTCGTGAGGAAGGTAACTGTGGGCAGCGGGGTAGAGTCTCAGTGTCGGGGGGTCAGTATAGGGGAGTGCCCATATATCGGAGTTATACCGGACTGTGTATAAGTGCCGGTATGTTGAGGGGAGCGGGGTCTTCCCGTGATGTTCGGCAGCCTGTTGGAAGTGCTGGGAGGTGGGGAGACAGAGGAGACACTCTGGGACACTCTGGGGCACTCTGTAGAGAGTTTAGTAAACCTGTGATCCATAGCTGTCCTTTTTTCTCAGCGGCTCTTTGGAGTTGCTGCAGTAGCTCATCCATCGATGTTTGCTGACTGTGAGGGGGACATTCTTCTTGGCAGCAGATCTGAGTTAAGATGAGTTTTGCTGCCTAAACTTGTTATATATATAATGAATGAAGTAGGGGGAGGGCTTAGTTACAGGCACTCCCCCAACACTTACTGGGCCATCCTGTCGGCCAAGGACTGGCCTGATCAATACATTCCCATTTCTTTGATTGCATCTGAAAGGTTAGACCATTATATTCAGAACTTATTTTTTTCCCACTTATTTATTGGTGATCAATAGAAAAATCCATTTGAGTAGTACATGTTAGTTTGTCTTTGTGTAAACTTGTGTTCTCAGTAGTAAATCACATCTTTCTGCCATCAAAGAAATTATGTTATGACATCACAACTTTGGATCATGTGATTAAAATGGACAGAAAATTACATTCCTGTGTGTATAACACTGGTGTAAATATATGTAATTTAAATTGTGCACAATCAATGCACATTCCAGGGCCCAATTTAATATTATATCTGTGCTCGTGTTTATAGTAAATACAAGGGGGTTTTAGCTACATGTTATAATAAAAAAAAATCCAACCAAGTAAAGTTAACTTTGTTATGTAAGGTCCTAACTAATTACCTTGGACCATTTAATTAAATTAAATCACACCAACTGCAGTGGAAACATCCGAACAGCAAGTAAGTGAGACTCCGATCCCTGATGTACTTCCGACTTTTCATTCATTTATACACATGAAGCAAAGAAATAAAAAATGATCTTAAGAATTGCTAAATGGTCCATTTCAGCAAGGCTTCCTTGGAATTAAGTTTTATTAGTAATTTCATAGGTTGAGTTTCACTGCTGGTTTCTTTTGGCTCTTTACTCCAACCTCAGGATACATTTAGGATTGTCTTTTAGATAAGTTATTAAAATCCGTCATTCATCATCAGAACCAGATGTTGGCTTGGCACAGGCGAAGCCCCATATGAAGCGTTTCATTTTTTATGGAGAAGTTTGTTGCGATTGGAAAGTTAATAGTGCAAGTTGTTTAAATCTTTTCCCTTTATGACAAGCAATATTTTATATATGATGTGCTGGAGACCTGGAGGACAGAAAAGTCTTACTCTTTTCCTTAAATCTTTCATGTTAACCCTTCATGTTCAAAGAAACTTTAAGTCTCTTGCTACTGATAATAAATAGCCAATCAGACGCTAAAGAGGACAGTTAAAAGGACTGTCTATGTTCTACATGCATAGTACTTGAGGTTGAATTAAACTTGCATCCACGGAGCTCAACTAGTTAACCCTACTTATGATTAGAGATGCTAAAATCCGTTCTGCCTGCGGATTTCCGAAAAAATTACAAAATTTGAAAATTCACAGAAAAACCCATTTAAGTTAATTAGAGAAAAAAATCCACACAGATCCACCTAAGTACAAGGTAAAATAGCAATGGTAACTTACTGTAAATGGCTCTGGGACCTGGGAAATGGTCTGAGGAACACGTACATATATGTGGAACGTTAAAAAAAATTACTTTCCTCACGATCGCACTGTAGCCAATTCTGATTGGAAAATAACCTGATTGGTAAGTATACCAAACAGATTCTTTCAAAAAAATCTGATTGTAACCAATTCTGATTGGGTACAATCAGATTATTGCTGAAAGAAGTTGATTTGTTAGTATACCAATCACAATCTTTTCCAATCAGAATTGGTTTCAATCAGGTTCTTTCAGAAGTTTAGTATACCAATCAGATTCTTTCTGAAAGAAACTCATTGTAACCATTTCTGATTGCATACAATCAGTATATTTCAGAAAGAATGTGATTGGTATACTAACCAATCAGATTCTTTTCCAATCAGGATTGGTTAAAATCAGATTTCCCAGGTCCCAGAGCTATTTACAGTAAGTTACAGTATTATTTTTTTTACAAAAATCAAAATTTCAAAATTTCTTGAACTTTCGAAAATTTTCGAACGTGGCCCAAAAAATCCGCAAAGCGGAATTCCACAAAGTCCGCTAGATTTGTGATTTCAGGTCCATCTCTACTGATGTAAAGCGCTGATTTATAGTAAAGGGGCCCATACACGCAACAATACTGACCGTATACTTATACGCCCAAATCTGGTCAACTGGAAACCCTGGTTGTGGATACTCGGGTCACCTGATCAAATCCAGAGCAGGTGACACTACAGGTTTTCTACACTAATAAAAGTCCATTTAAAACTTAACATAGGTTTCTTTCTTTTTCACTCATCAGACATGTACTAACACCGTGCTTCCTCTTTAAACAATCGTCTCCTGATCTCTCATTAATTTTAATGGAGTAATAATAATAATAATAATAATATGATGGAACATAATAAAAGTTGGGATGCAGCAGGATTTCATCAGCTGTAATAGAAAAACAGAAACACCTCTCTGTCTGATTCAGTGACACGTGCAAACAAGTCGTCCCAATTTGCTTTAACACTGTAACTTGCTTTGATGTATTCGGTATTGAACGCCAAGATCAAAGCTAGAACGGTAGAGGAGATGGGCTTGTGAATATGCATTAGGGAAGGTCAACACATCTTTTGTTGCTCGTTGATGTTCTATGTTTTGAATGATTAAAGTGTCTGTGTCTGTTGTCACAGGTAATAAATAAAACTAGAATTTCAATTAGTCTGATAACTTGATTTTAACGTGTTTGATCAACTAATCAGCCTATGGGTTGTAATCTCCGTCCTTTCCTGCTACAAACTGCTCATTACCTTTCTTTATATTTTCCTTAGATTTGTCTATGGCTGTGCAGAAATTTTCCCACTCCCTGCAAGACTTTCAGTTTGAATGTATCGGAGATGCAGAGACTGATGATGAAATTAACATTGGTAAGTGATTTAGGGTTTACATTACCATGATGCTTATATAATAAAAGGTGCTAATAGCCGTGTTATTAACCTGCAGCCTCCAATCAGATATTTTCTAACTACAGTAACCCAGTAAAAAGATAACAACATCTGTATATGTTACATCTGTACAAATTCCTTGTGTCTTATTACTTTTACATCCAATATCCTTATATTCGGAAGTTGTAGATGCATGAGTTTCAGTGAGTCGCGATGTTGATGACATAGCTAAGCACAGATAACAATTTATAGCATAGTTTAGCATTGATAATAAGTGATGATATACCTAAGCACTGATAATAACTGATGATACAGCTAAGCACTGATAATAACTGATGACATACCTAAACACTGATTATAACTGATGACATACCTAAACACTGATTATAACTGATGACACAGCTAAGCACTGATAATAACTGATGACACAGCTAAGCACTGATTAGAACTGATGACATAGCTAAACACTGATTATAACTGATGACATAGCTAAACACTGATTTTAACTGATGACATAGCTAAGCACTGATTATAACTGATGACATAGCTAAACACTGATTATAACTGATGACATAGCTTATTATTGATGACATAGCTAAGTGCTGATAATAACTGATGACATTGATAAGGACCAATTAGAACCGACATTGTTAAGTACTGTTTATGAGTATATCATTTACAGGATATCCATGGCTATTATAAGTACCAAAATCAATGCAGGATTTTGATAAATAAATAGTGGTTTCTTTTGTAATTGAAATGAAATATTTATATACTCGCTGTGAGTAAAAAATTTGGGGTGACGGTTAAATATTCCTTTGTTCCCATTGTACATTCATTCTAATCAGACAATGAAATGATTTGGGTTCTGTACTGCCATTCCCAGAATTTTTATTATAAATTCCTAAACTTTAGGGAAATCTTGGATTTGCAGTGACGTATTTGGAATATTAAGACTGATATGTGCAATGAAGCAAACAGTAACTAAACTCATCTTTTGCATGGAATGCTGGTGGATTTGGTTTGCATTAAAAGGCTCTGCTGCCGGGACATTATAAACTTCCATTCTTGCCTTTGACATCCATCTGATCAGGAAAGAATGTGGATAAGCAACCATTGTCCTGCCATCTGTTACAGTATCCTTCACCCTTAACGTGGCCATACATACAAACTATAATGGGTAAATTCTGTCGGGGGGATGATGGGATTTACCTATTATCACTTGTGTGTAGGGGATATTCCCGACCGGAGTGCCGACAAATGACCGTAGGTCACCATCAGCTCCCTTTAATTTAAGTAGAGGGAACCGATACTGATCGTGTGGTGTATGGCCGCGTATGGGGATCTGTCGGGTCCGTGTGTGCTGTTCCCAGAGCCTGCGTGCCGACAGATACCAATGTGATCAGATACCAATGTGATCTGTCGGCACACATGCTGTGGGATCGCATGTGTATGGCCAGCTTAAATGTTGGGAGCTGTAGTTCTGCTGCTGATGCAAGGACAATGGTTTCAATAACAAAGGGACTATTGTCTTCTACACATAAAGACAGCGCTGTCTTTCCATTTTCTTGGATACTCCATATTTGCGCCATGATTACAGATGCTTTTGGTAAGACTGGTGTGTACAGGGCTTGGTATTAGACTATTAACAGTAAACCCCCGATTATTGAAAGAATCGGTAACCCCCTGCGCGTGCGTTGTGGACGGTTCTGGTGTGCAGGTGGGTCTGTGCATATCATTATAAACCTTCTTTCAGTATATAAGATACCTACACCGTAGATGACGCGGTATTCTACCAGAATGAAATAAGAGGGGATGGATAGTAACTGCTGTAGAATAGGTAGAATGTGCCACTCACACATGGAACTTAACCAGAAATCTCTGTTCCTTATTTGTGCAATACAAGGATCATAGAGATCGCAGAGGATTCCATGGATGCATAATCAGTACAGATGCATTCCAGGGTTAGCGAAAACGAACATTACATTCGAGGCTTAGCTAACAATTCATTCCAGGGTTAGCGAAAACGAACATTACATCCGAGGGTTAGCTAACAATTCATTCCAGGGTTAGCGAAAACGAACATTACATCCGAGGGTTAGCTAACAATTCATTCCAGGGTTAGCGAAAACGAACATTACATCCGGGGGTTAGCTAACAATTCATTCCAGGGTTAGCGAAAACGAACATTACATTCGAGGGTTAGCTAACAATTCATTCCAGGGTTAGCAAAAACTAACATTAAATTCGAGTTTTACTGAGAGTTGAAGGCTAAATTCAAGGGTTAACGAAGATGAAAATTACATTTGAACTCCTAAACTTAGGTCCGAAATGGGGTTTGAGTTTGGGTCCATCACTAATAATCAGCAAAGGCAAAGAGGGCGCCAAATATCATTATTAATATCATTATTGCACATTGGGATTATAATATTAAAAGCCTATATTGGCTAATTAAATTTACCACCTCAATGAACAAAATGTTGGTGATTTCTTGTATAATAACATATATATAATACATATAATATAACAAATACTTCCCCATGGTAATTTGCTGCTGGTGATGTAAGCACCATCCAAGCCTATAGGGCTGTTGCCAAATAAACAATTGGCTCACATGGAGGTTCTACCAAATGCAAAGTATCTTGGTAAAATGACGTTTTATCTTCGAGAATGGTTTTTCTCTTACACCCTTTTTTCCCTTTTTTTTCTGTAACCTTAGTAATAGCTAAAAAGGACCCTTCCTGCAAAGTATAGTAGAACTAATCTTGTCATTGCTTTAAACATTTTTCCTGTGGCTAAATTTAATGAAGTAGCATTAAGCCACCTATGGTCAGGTATCTTTAAACTGAGATAAATAGGATTAGTACACTTTACAACAATGTATAAATCAAACCTCCCTAAAAGTCCCATCAGCCCAGTAAATCCACAATTCTAATAACTACAGCAACAATTAGCGTTGCTTCTTCAGTGTCACCTGAGAAAATGTGTGTCCTTCATATGGAATGAACTAGTTGGTTGTGATAAGGTTCTAGTGGGCAGGAACCGATGGTACCATCTACAATCAGCCCAGGGTTCCAGTGATCCTTATTTGTTTGACTGTAAGAGGAGCCACCTATCAGATCTCAGGAACCATGGCAAGTTTAAATGGCCCCAGGTAGTCTAAAGTCATCAGTTTCAGATAATTCCCAATACATAAGGACCCAACATATTAAAATTAATAAAATGGGATCTTTATAGTAGTTATGAACAGGTTATATTTTGATCCATCTCTCATAACTAGTTTCAATAATACAGTGAAGTGAGAAATTCTGTTTATATTCTGACACTGTGGCCCCTTTAACTGTAGGACCCTTCACTGTGGTCTCTCTGTGTGTCTTTTAAACCATTCAGTCTATTACATTTGTTTTAAATTTGGTAACAGAATCAGTTCTGGATTGTGACTAAGTTGGCCCAGATCCCGCCACTCTCTTTCTTCAGGCGAATATTTCAGTTTGTAAAACAGGAAATCCATATTCCCAAATAGGACTGTATTGTTCTAAATGTGTAATGTGTGTTTGGTGCCAGCTGTGTTCCTAATATCACAGTTCATTGTGGCACACAGGGTCAGTAGGGGGAACAGGGCAATGCTGTGGGTCTCGGATTGAGAGGAGACATGTTTGGTCTGCCACCTGCTATTTAACCACAGATCATAGCACAAAAGGCTTTAGGAATTTAAGTTCAACAGCAGCTTGTGGAAACCCCCAAAATTTCCAACTATAATTACAGAGACTTCTCTTCTTATAATTGCTTTTTCACCCCACTCTCCTAGCTAGTAGAGATGACCAAACTTCCTGAAGTTCGGTTCGTTTTTGTACTTCCAAACCTCAGTATAAGTTCGTTGGGATTGGCCCTTTATCGGTGTGGGTACGGCTGAAACTGTTGTTCCTGACCCCGATGAATGTTCCTCATCGGCATCCGAAATATTAATTTTTCAATTTCATTTAAAAATTTCCCTTGTGGTCGGCCTCTGTACTAAAGTATAGGAAGTTGGCCACAATCGTAGGGAATATGGCAGTCACAAATGGTCTCCCTATACTTTATATATACTTTATATAGGGAGTATGGCAGTCACTAACGTTCTCCCTATACTTTATATATACTTTATATAGGGAGTATGGCAGTCACTAACGTTCTCCCTATACTTTATATATACTTTATATAGGGAGTATGGCGGTCACTAACGTTCTTCCTATACTTTATATAATCTTTATATAGGGAGTATGGCGGTCACTAACGTTCTCCCTATACTTTATATATACTTTATATAGGGAGTATGGCGGTCACTAACGTTCTCCCTATACTTTATATATACTTTATATAGGGAGTATGGCAGTCACTAACGGTCTCCCTATACTTTATATATACTTTATATAGGGAGTATGGCAGTCACTAACGTTCTCCCTATACTTTCATCTATTGTGGATCCTTTTATGGGAGGCTTGCCTGGGCACACACAGCATATTTCAACATAATGGTCTCTCCTATAACTTATTCCCCTTATACGCGAGCTACTTGCTTCTCTGATATGCGTCACTACGTTACGTGGCTCGCCTATACTGTGAGTAAGTACGGTAGATAGGAGGTATTGGTGGTCACTAACTCTCCCTATACTTTAATATATACTTTAATAGATGGAGTATGGCGTCACTACGTTCCCCTATACTTTAATATAGACTTTATTGGGAGTGCTTGCGTCCTAACGTTCACTTACTTTATATATACTTAGATAGGGAGTATGGCGGTCCACTAACGTTCTCCCATATACTTTATCAATCATACTTTTATATAGGAGTATGGCGGTCACTAAGATGTCTCTATACTTATATATATACTTTTATATAGGGAGGTAATGGCAGTCACTCAACGTCTCCCTATACTTTATATAATACTTTATTTAGGCGAGCCTATGGAGGCACTGTAACGTCTCCCTATACTTATATATACCACTTTATATAGGGAGTATGGCGGTCACACTAACGTTATCCCTAACGTATATATATACTTTATTACGGAGTAAGGCAGGTCACTACACTTCTCCCTATTACTTTAATATACTTGATATAGGGAGTAATGGCAGGTCACTAACGTTCTCCCTTATTAACTTTATATATACTTTATATAGGGAGTTAGGGCGGCATAAGATTCTTCACCATCTTTATTATATATAGGGAGTATGCGGTCACTAACGTTCTCCCTATACTGTATATATCTACTTATATAGGAGTATGGCGGTTACACTACTCTCCCTATACTTTATAATATACTTTCATAGGGAGTTTATGGCGGTCCCTAACTTCTCCCTACTACGTTATTATACTATGTTATATAGGGAGTATTTGGGCACGGTACGACTAACGTCTCCCTATACTTTAAGATATTATTTAATATAGGGAGTTTGGCGGGGTCACATACGCTCTCCCTTAGTACTTTATATCATACTTTATATAGGGAGTATGCGGTCATACTACGTTCTCTATACTTTATATAAACCTTGATAAGAGGAGTATGGCGGTCACTAACAGGTCTCCGGCTGCCGATGACAGATAGATGAGATTGATAGCTACGGGGTAGTGTATGGCGGTTCCTTCGGAACGACCGCCTGATACGGATAGTACGTTATAGAGGTAGGCGCGTCACGAACGTGTGTATCCCCTCCATTCCTATACTTGTTAATATATACGTTATATAGGAGTTATGGCGGTCACGAACGTTGCTCCCTTATCGTAGGATATTTTTATATAGGAGTATGGCAGTCACTAACGTTCTCCCTAACTTTATATAACTTTATATAGGGAGTATGGCAGTCACTAACGTCTCCCTATACTTAATATCTTTTATATAGGGAGTATGGCGTCACTAACGTTCTCCCTATACTTATATTCTTTATATATGGGAGTATGGCGCGATCACGTAATATTCTCCTATACTTGTAATATTTTATATAGGGAGTATGGCGGTCACTAGTTTCTCCCTACTTTATATATACTTTATATAGGGAGTATGGCGTCACGAACGTACACTCACACTATACTTTAATATACTTTATATAGGGAGTATGGGTCACTAACGTTCTCCTATCTTTATATATACTTATATAGGGAGTATGCGGTCACTAACTTCCCCATATACTTTATATACTTTATATAGGGAGTATGGCGGTCCAACGGTCTCCCATACGTATTATATAACTTTATATAGGGAGTATGGGGTCAAACGTCCGCATACTTTATATATACTTTATATAGGGAGTATGCATCACTAACGTCTCCCTATATTTATAATCTTATATAGGGAGTATGGGTCACTAACGTCTCCCTATACTTTATAGTAACTTTATATAGGGAGTTGTGCGGTCATAACGTTCTCCCATACTTATATATACTTTATATAGGAGTATGGCGGTCACTAACTGTCTCCCTATACTTATATATACTTATATAGGGTATGCAGTCACTAACGTTCCCCTATACTTTTATATACTTTATATAGGGAGTATGGCATCACAAATGTTCTCACCTCTACTTGATATATACTTTATTAGGAGGATGGCGGTCACTAACCTTCTCCTAACTTTATATATACTTATATAGGGAGTATGGCGGGTCACAAATTCTCCCTTACTTTATATATACTTTATATAGGGAGTATGGCGGCCACTACGTCTCCCTATACTTTATATACTTAATAGGGAGTATGGCGTCACACACGTTCTCCCTATACTTTTATATACTTTATATAGGGAGTATGGCGGTCAATAACGTTTCTCCTATACGTTATATATACTTTATATAGGGAGTATGGCAGTCACTAACGTCTCCCCATCTTTAATTACTTTATATAGGAGTATGCAGTCACTAAACGTCTCCTTTACTTTATATATCTTTATATAGGGAGGTATGGCAGTTCACTACTTTCTCCCTATACTTTATATATACTTTATATAGGGAGTATGGCAGTCACTAACGGTCTCCCTATACTTTATATATACTTTATATAGGGAGTATGGCAGTCACTAACGTTCTCCCTATACTTTATATAATCTTTATATAGGGAGAACGATTGTGACTGTGTACTCCCATCTGTCAAAGATGACAGAATCTGTCCTGATAGATCACTTAACGGTGTTAGGGTAACAATGGTCTATGGTCTACCATACAGACATGGTCTCCCTGTCAGATATGGGCATATATATCTTCACTAACCTTCCAACTCAATAACAGAGCCGGGACGTTCAGTATTTCAGTTGTAGTAGAGATGCGTTAAAACAAACTCTTAATTGTCAAGCATCAGGAACTGCAACTTTTCCTCTCGGAGCATGACCATGAGGAGGTCACTGGATGTCAATCAATATTGAGCTCTAAATCTAATGTTGTTTTTTTTTAAATTGGAAACAAAGCTGTGACCATAAAGTAAATGGGCTAAATTACAGTTAGAATTCCTATAATTATATTTAAAAATGTGCGGGAGGCTTTCCTATTGACGTTTAGATACACAGTATGGGTTGAGCCCCTTAGTCTTAAAAAGTTGCCAAAGACATAAAGATACAGCTTGTATCTTTACATACGTACAGAGGGTTATATGTACAGACATATGACCCTCTGGGTACAGACATATGACCCTCTGGGTACAGACATATAACCCTCTGGGTACAGACATATAACCGGGTATAGACATATAACGCTGGGTACAGACATATGACCCTCTGGGTACAGACATATAATTCTGGGTATAGACATGTGACCCTCTGGGTACAGACATATAATTCTGGGAATAGACATGTGACCCTCTGGGTGAGAGATTAATAATGATTTGAATTAATGTCAGACTCTTTTTCTATCCAATTTTTTTTCAGATTTGGCAGGACCAGATAACCTATAAAGCTATTCTGTACACAAATTTATTATAAACAAGGGTAATTTACATGGGAAAAAAAGGAATTTTCAGCTTTTACTTCACATTTAATTACATGCTATCATAATGATTTTTATTTAATTAACAACATAGAAAAGTGAAATTCACTCATCCGTCTTTCCTTGTAGCTCAGTCGCTGAAGGAATTTGCTCGCCTGCTAATAACCGTGGAGGAAGAACGAAGGAGGCTGGTAAGTTCAATGTTCCCCTTTACTGTGCACTGAGACAGATACAGCGCTAGCTCTTATGGAAAGAATTTTCTATGGTTCATTGCATTCAGATCATTTTACAGATCATCTAAGCATGAAGCTAATTTTCTGATCATTTAATGTTCTGTTAAGGGGCCCTTTCTCTCTTTAGATACAGCAAGATAACAGATGAAGTTGCATATCTCCCTAAATGATATCTCGTAAGTTATGTCTGATAGTGGCCACCTGTGCCATGAACTCTATTGTGCCTCTTCTACCAAACAAAATGGTACAGTGGTCAACTAAATAGTGTTATGTACAAGCAGTACGTTTTTTTAAAAGACAACTGTATCCCTGTCCTACCTCAGTCTGGGATCTATCCAATGGAAAAAAGCACTTCTTGCAGAACGTGTCTTCCCATTAGTTAGGCCCTGGGCCACTAAGGGGGTGGAGCAACAAACTGTACAATTGTGCTTTAAATAATGCTTTTACGCGTTTGAACATCATCACTATGCCAGGCATCATTTACAACTCTATTCTGTCTGGTGCGTTTGGTTTCTCAGAAAAATGTCCAGCTCTGTTTTATAATAGCAGGGAGACGGGAATATTTAATTTAATAAACAGCAAATACAAAATAATAAGTTTAATTTAATATTTTTAAAAGGACACTATACTGAAAAAATGACTTTGCCTCATCTTAATCTATAATTGAATACATCTAAGTAGCACTTACTCTGATTTGCGTGTGTTGCTGCATGCCTTCAATCCAGCACACATTTTGTTTAGGAGCAGTATCCCCCTTTTTAACCACTCCCACTTCCATCCAACCTGACTTTCCCCCACAAACCAACTGTCAAGCCTGCACACAGCGTACAGCATTCCAACTGTCAAAACTCTGTCACCATTCCAGCTACAGTAAAACTACTCACAGAAGAATAGTTTTTGAGAGCTAGGAACTTGATTGACAGCTGAAATATAAGAAGTTTTAGATTGGATATATCTAAAGAAAAAGGGGGCAGATCAACAAAAAATGATACAGTGGTGGTTGGGAAGATTTATAGTTTCCGGTTATGGTCAATTTAAAATAACCTATTTTTCAGTATAGATGCCTTTTAAGTTTCAAAGATGCCCCAGAACTTCCTTACCTGACCCGGTTCCTTCGCCGCTCCTACTGCTGGCAGATGCTCCACTTCCTGGTAGCGGCTGTTAGTTAAGGTGCAACCTGACATCACGCCTAATCCCCGGAGACAGCTGCAACCAGGAAGAAGAGCGGCTGTTAGCACAGAAACCCTCTGCTCCTGTTTTTGCTCAAAGTCCGTATAGGGGAATCTTTGAAACTTGCGAAACCTAGGTTTGTGGGGTTTTTTAACATTTTAAATAGGTTTCAGGGTTTATTTAGCTGTATTATCATAGTAAGCATAATAAAATTTCAGAATTGAGATGATCTAACGCGATTTCTAGAAAAGGTGTTAAATCCCTAAAAGTTCTTGTTGTCTGTAATCCGTGATATTTGGTGTTCTGTGTGACGGCGTACAGCTTCCCTTACTATTGCTTACAGAGATGTTTTATATAAAATGGTTTCATTTCAGTTGTTTAGGACTGAAATAGTGTCTGTTGTGGCGAAAGTAACCTCTGCGGACTTCGCCGGAACTGTTAATGCTGTCCATAGTCTCAGACAGAAATATCGGTCAGTTGGCCTAAAATATCTGCTTAGTATTCCCCCACTTACTAAGACACCTTTAGATTTCCTCACGCTCAGATCCTTATTATATAAATATATATTATAACTTTATATTTATTATTCTTGTGTACCATCAGTATTTTATAAATACCATAATGGTATCGGTCCATTAAATGTTTTTTAATGTACAGAACATGTCCAGTGCGTGTGTGGGCCTCTTTAAAGGACAACTAAAGCCTCAGAACAACACTGAATCAGAAGGCAGAGAACCTTTATATACAAGCAGTAATCCGTGTCTCTTTGACATGGGTGTATAACTTTGTGTTTTATTTCACAGCATTCTAGTATCACGCAGTGTGGTCACCGTGTCCTCTGCACGTGACCAATCCTAAAGTATTGCAGGAACATATTACAGCAGGTCACGCCTACATGTAGTGTCTAGCCAAGCCCGTATTAGGCATAAAAAGTTCTAGTTAAAAAATAAAACCTTCTCCCTTGCTTTAATACTTGGTGACCATGAGGGTGATGTGTGACAGGTGTTTCTGTATAGTCATTGTTTATGGTGTATTAAAAAGTAGTATTGTGATACTTTTTATGCACCAACAGTTTATTTTAGTTGACAAGCTTTGGAGGGATGTACCCTCTTGATCAGGTCAGAGCAGTACTGGTTACTGTCAAAAGGAACACTCCAGCACACTGCTGTTGGCTTGTATGCCAGACAGGTGAGTAGGTGCGATCCCCCTGGCCCTCCACTCCCAGGGTCAACTGAATCTTCAACACAAGAAAAGTATGGGGGAGCACACTACATAAAGGTGAATTGACAAACATTTATTGGAACCACACATACATGTATTTCTGCTACAATTAAAGGATATGTACACCTAAAAAATCACTTTAACTTATTTGCTAGGGGGGGCTGTAAGTTGTGGATGCCCCCCTATTCCCTTCCCACCCCCTACCTTAGTGCTGTGAAGTGTCTAGCTTCCTCCTTCATGGTGAATGAGCTTGTTGGTCCACCCCCACGAGATCTGACAGGCCCTTCCCATCTCTGTGGTCTAAGCCGGTGGTTGCCGGCGTTAGCGTGTTCCCGGTGAAATCATGGCATGCGCAACGCGCACCCCCATTGATGTTACTGCGCCTGTGCACGGGGGTGCGCGTTGCGTGCATCATGGCGTCACCGGGATCGCGTGGGAGCGCCCCAATGGCATCCACAGTTTACAGCCCCACCTAACAAATAAGTTAAAGTGATTTTTTAGGTGTACATATCCTTTAAGAGAATCAGCAGAGAATAGAAGGCAGGAGGAGAGAAGGGGAGATGTGTAAGCAGAGCAGTGTCCATGGTGAGGCTGTGCAGACACTACAAGAAGGCAGTGAGTAAGGGAGAGTGGGGGGAATTAAGAGCACTCCCTGAACATTAATAATTCAATAACAAAGCAAGCACAGATAAATATGTGAGTATCACCATTTTACTTCTCTTAAATTGTAGTTTCATGTAAAGTTGTTTGAGTGAGTATAGTGACCCTTTAAGAAAAAATGTAATATAGCTGGTAGAAACAGAGCTGTAATAGATGGCATGTCTTTCATGCTCACATCTGATGTTTCCTGACACATAAACCCAATTATCTGTCCAGGATTCCAATTGATCTGTCAGGGTCAGATATGCGAGAGGGAAATTTGAGACCGGGTCGGGAATT
The DNA here is from genome assembly GCA_019447015.1 of Hymenochirus boettgeri. NCBI lineage: Eukaryota > Metazoa > Chordata > Amphibia > Anura > Pipidae > Hymenochirus > Hymenochirus boettgeri. The sequence continues at coordinate 318,462,708 of CM033470.1, read as the reverse complement.
AAAACTTTTGCAAATAGAGAGGATATCAAAGTTTCAAATTTCAGCGCATATCCCGACAAACATTACAGATTCAATTATTTTGTTCCAGAAAATTCTATTATAGTTCCTGAAAGTTGAACTTCAGCAGGAGATTAGTGGCAGATATTGCAATTTGCTTTGGGCTACAGCGAGGAGATCTCCTGTGCCCTTAACAACTGCTCAGAAAATGAGAAATACAGGGCCGGTATACCCTCGCTTGTAGTTGAGCTTAATCTTGTTCAGTAGGCCAAGTAGGGAATTAGAAGTGACCCCAGTCAATAAAATAAAACTAGATAGTCCCTCCAGCTATGCGACATACAGTATACACCAGTACCGGCATAGATATAAAAAAATTAATAATACTGGCAGAGTGGTGGAGTTCTACAACATTCGGTCATTTATGGGTTGGTCAAGCTCTGCTAAACTTTCGGGAAATTTTAATATTCAATGGATTTATTGATTATTCAGTAGAATATTCGATATGGAATTTCGAATATTCAATATTGACCATAGAATATTCTCTATCAAACTTTGCATATTCAATATCAAACTTAGGCTCCCATTGACTTCTATTGAGTTTGTATTCGAATTTTAGAAAATTCAAAAATCTAAATTCAAAACCAGTTTCAACATCTCTAGTCATGACTAACTGCTGCTACCCGGAAGCTATGAACTTTATTGACAGCTGAAATATAAGACGTTTTAGATTGGATATATCTAAAGAAAGGGGGCAGATCAACAAAAAATGACAGTGGTGGTTGGGAAGACTTTATAGTTCCGGTTATGGTCAATTAAAAATACCTATTTTTCGGTATGATGCCTTTTAAGTTTCAAAGATGCCCCAGAACTTCCTTACTGACCCGGTTCCTTCGCCGCTCCTACTGCTGGCAGATGCTCCACTTCCTGGTAGCGGCTGTTAGTTAAGGTGCACCTGACATACGCCTAATCCCCGGAGACAGCTGCACCAGGAAGAAGAGCGGCTGTTAGCACAGAACCCTCTGCTCCTGTTTTTGCTCAAAGTCTGTATAGGGGAATTTTGAAACTTGCGAAACCTAGGTTGTGGGTTTTTTTAACATTTTAAAATAGGTTTCAGGGTTTATTTAGCTGTATTATCATAGTAAGCATAATAAAATTTCAAAATTGAGATGATCTAACGCGATTTCTAGAAAAGGTGTTAAATCCCTAAAAGTCTTTGTCCTTTATAAACATCTGTAATCCGTGATTTTGGTGTTCGTGTGTGACGGCGTACAGCTTCCCTTACACTGCTTACAGAGATGTTTTTTATAAAATGGTTTCCTTTCAGTTGTTTAGACTGAAATAGTGTCTGTGTGGCGAAAGTACCTATGCGGACTTCGCCGGAACTGTTAATGACCTGATCCTAGTCTCAGCGCAACATCGCGTCCAGTTGGCCAAAATATCTGCTTAGTATTCCCCACTTACTAGACACCTTTAGATTTCCTCACGCTCAGATCCTATTATATAAATATATATTATACTTTATATTTATTATTCTTGTGTACCATCAGTATTTTATAAATACCATAATGGTATCGGTCCATTAATGTTTTTTAATGTACAGAACATGTCCAGTGCGTTGTGTGGGCTTTTAAAGGACAACTAAAGCCTCAGAACAACACTGAATCAAAAGGCAAGAACCTTATATACAAGCAGTAATCCGTGTCTCTTGACATGGGTGTACTCTTTGTGTTTATTTCACAGCATTCTAGTATCACGCAGTGTGGTCACCGTGTCCTTGCACGTGACCAATCCTAAAGTATTGCAGGAACATATTACAGCAGGTCACGCCTACATGTAGTGTCTAGCAAGCCGTATTAGCATAAAAAAGTTCTAGTTAAAAAATAAAACATCACCACTGTGTTAATACTTGGTGACCATATGAGGGTGATGGGTGACAGGTGTTTCTGTATAGTCATGTTTATGGTGTATTAAAAAGTAGTATGTGATACTTTTTATGCACACACAAAGTTTATTTTAGTTGACAAGCTTGGAGGATGTACCTCTTGATCAGGTCAGGCAGTACTGGTTACTGTCAAAGGACACTCCAGCACACTGCTGTTGGCTTGTATGCCAGACAGGTGAGTAGGTGCGATCCCCTGGCCCTCCACTCCACGGTCAACTGAATCTTCAACACAAGAAAGTATGGGGGGAGCACACTACATAAGGTGAATTGACAAACATTTATTGGAACCACACATACATGTATTTCTGCTACAATAAAGGATTGTACACCTAAAAAAATCACTTTAACTTATTGCTAGGGGGGGCTGTAAGTTTGGATGCCCCCCTATTCCCTTCCCACCCCCTACCTTGTGCTGTGAAGTGTTAGCTTCCTCCTTCATGGTGAATGAGCTTGTTGGTCCACCCCCACGAATCTGACAGGCCCTTCCCATCTCTGTGGTCTAAGCCGTTGGTTGCGGCGTTAGCGTGTTCCGCGTGAAATCATGGCATGCGCAACCGCACCCCCATTGATGTTACTGCGCCTGTGCACGGGGGGTGCGCGTTGCGTGCATCATGGCGTCACCGGGATCGCGTGGGAGGCCCCATGGAATCCACAGTTTACAGCCCCACCTAACAAATAGTTAAAGTGATTTTTTAGGGTGTACATATCCTTTAAGAGAATCAGCAGAGAATAGAGAGGCAGGAGAGAAGGGGAGATGTGTAAGCAGAGCAGTGTCCATGGTGAGGCTGTGCAGGACACTACAAGAAGGCAGTGAGTAAGGAGAGTGGGGGGAATTAAGAGCACTCCCTGAACATTAATAATTCAATAACAAGCAAGCACAGATAAATATGTGAGTATCACCATTTTACTTCTCATTAAATTGTAGTTTCATGTAAGTTGTTTGAGTGAGTATAGTGACCCTTAAGAAATGTAATATAGCTGGTAGAAACAGAGCTGTAAATAAGGATGGACATGTCTTTCATGCTCACATCTGATGTTTCCTGACACATAACCCAATTATCTGTCCAGGATTCCAATTGATCTGTCAGGGTCAGATATCGAGAGGGAAATTTGAGACCGGGTCGGGAAATTTAAAACTTTTGCAAATAGAGAGGATATCAAAGTTTCAAATTTCAGCGCATATCCCGACAAACATTACAGATTCAATTATTTGTTCCAGAAATTCTATTATAGTTCCTGACAGTTGAACTTCAGCAGAGATTAGTGGCAGATATTGCAATTTGGCTTTGGGCTACAGCGAGGAGATCTCCTGTGCCCCTTAACAACTGCTCAGAAAATGAGAAATACAGGGCCGGTATACCTCGCTTGTAGTGAGCTTAATCTTGTTCAAGTAGGCCAAGTAGGGAATTAGAAGTGACCCAGTCAATAAAAAAACTAATAGTCCCTCCAGCTATGCGACGTACAGTATAACATCCAGTACCACGGCATAGATATAAAAAAATTAATAATGACTGGCAGAGTGGTGGAGTTCTACAACAATTCGGTCATTTATGGGTTGGTCAGCTCTCTAAACTTTCGGGAAATTTTAATATTCAATGGATTTATTGATTATTCAGTAGAATATTCGATATGGAATTTCGAATATTCAATATGTGACCATAGAATATTCTCTATCAAACTTTGCATATTCAATATCAAACTTAGGCTCCCATTGACTTCTATTGGAGTTTGTATTCGAATTTTAGAAAATTCAAAAATCTAAATTCAAACCAGTTTCAACATCTCTAGTCATGACTAACTGCTGCTACCCGGAAGTGCCGAAAATTGCTCAATATGTTAAAAACTATTTCTGTTTTCCCGATCATGTTGAGTGGTTTATCAGAAAAACGAGTCTCTGGGCGGAGAACTTTGAGCGGTTTTCACTCAAGGCAGAGAATTGGCGGTTTTCACTTAAGGCGGAGAACTTTGAGCGATTTTCACTCAAGGCGAACTTTGAGCGGTTTTCACTCAAGGCGGAGAACTTTTGGGCGGTTTTCACTCAAGGCGAAGAACTTTGGGCGGTTTTTCACTCAAGGCGGAGAACTTTGAGCGGTTTTCCTCAGGCGGGAACTTTGAGCGGTTCACTTAAGCGGAGAACTTTGAGCGATTTTCACTCAAGGCGGAGAACTTGAGCGTTTTTCCTCAAGGCGGAGACTTTGGGCGGTTTTCACTCAAGGCGAGAACTTGGGCGGTTTTCACTCAAGGCGGATAGAACTTTGAGCATTTTCACTTAAGGGGAGAATTTGAGCGGTTTCACTTAAGGCGGAGAACTTTGGGCGGTTTTCACTCAAGGCGAGAACTTTGGGCGGTTTTCACTCAAGGCGAAGAACTTGGGCGTTTTCACTCAAGGCGGAGAACTTTTGAGCGTTTACACTCAAGGAGGAAACTTTGAGCGTTTACCTCAAGGCGGAGAACTTTGAGCGGTTTACACTCAAGGCGGAAAACTTGAGCGGTTTACACTCAAGGCAAACTTTGAGCAGTTTACACCAAGGCGGAGAATTTGAGCGGTTATACTCAGGCGAGAACTTTGAGCGGTTTATACTCAAGGCGGAGAACTTTGAGCGGTTTACCCTCAGGAGGAAAACTTTGAGCGGTTTACACTCAAGCGGAGAACTTTGAGCGGTTTACACTCAAGGCAGAGTAATGATATCTTTTAAAGGTCAATAGTAACTTAATCATGATTTCCATATATTATGTTTTTAACCTATTAGGAGGGTGGAGAGTGCACCAACAGATTAAAGGGTGAAAGGTTGGATACCCCAATGCATACATTAGACATCAGCCAATGGTAATGAAGAGGAGAGCCCATTTAGAGCTATGCTGGGATTTAATATGCAGCTACAGTATGTAGAGCTCCTTCCAGACACTTATGATCACAGCCCATCAGTGTGTAATTATGTGCAGCCGCACACGCTGGAATGTACAACAGCCATCGGAACAGTTCTGCTTTCTTATGTTGTGTTATGGATTGAATTCAGTGGAGCCACTAATTGTTCACATTCGCTCCTACAAAACAGTCTTTTGTGGTATTTACTGTACAAGTGTGTTAGTGCCAGAGAATAGAATGTGTCCTTAACTGTAGGCAGGTTACACGGGGAGAGCCAACTACTCTTAGGGTTTGTTCCACCCTAGACGCAGACCACAACGGACAGTCTGTTGGGTTTTTTGTCCAGTGTAGTTGTCCATTTTCGGCATGAGGACAGTTGCTAATCATAAGAACCAGGAAGCTGAAGGAGGGATAACAAAACACCTGAATCATTTCAGGTTAGTCTTACCTCTCTAAGATTTTTAACCAGTTTTGGGGCTGGGGTTGATTGAACTTTATCCAATATTCCTGCAGGGTGGAAAGCAAAAAAGAATCTGATCTAGATTGACATAGAATAGATATGTAGCTAGGTGGTAGGTATGTACATATACAGTATTACAATAAAGTGAGTACATCCTCATAGTTATTTTATATTATAGCTTATCATGGGACAATACTGAAGTAAAAAATGTCCACGTTTGGCCCAGAGTGTCAACATTTTCTGTGACCGCTTTTCCTTAGCAAGCAGTGGTCAACTTGTGTGTTTGGGGTCATCATGTTGGAATATTGCCCTGGGCCCCGTTTACATAGGAGGGGGATCATGCTGTACTCCAGTATATCACAGAATATGATGGCATTCATGGTGTGCTCAGTGAACTGTAGCTCCCAGTGCCCTCACACTCCCCACCACCGTGCTTGACTGTAGGGAAGAAGCACTTGTCTTTCTCACCTGGTTACTGCACACACGCTTAACAACCATCTGAACCAATAGTTTATCTTGGTCTCATCTCAGCACAGGATGTACTCCAGGAATCCATGCCTTGTCTTCAGAAGAGACTTCCTTCCATGAAAACAGCCATGCAGACCAATTTAATGCAGTGTGCGGCGTATGGTCTGAGCACTGACAGGCTGACCTCCCACCCTTAACCTCTGCAGCAGTAGTGGCAACACTGATCATCTACTGATACCGATACATCAACTGTATTTGCAAAAGACAACCTCTGCCTATGAACAAGTGCACTCAGCTTCTTTAGTCTAACTCTAACAGTGTTTATATTATTAATAATTACCTTTTAATTAAAAAAAATTATATATTTCCCATGAAAAGATATAATAAAATATTTACAAAATTGAGGGCTTACTCACTTTGTGAGACAGGTAGATAGATACCTGATAATGGATAGATAGGAAGGTAGATATTAAATAGACAGATTACTCTTGTATAAATGAAGCTCCTATCATTTAATCCAGTTGGCCATGTCTCTCTGTGTAGTGATGTTTTGGGGGGTTGGAACTTTCCTATACTTTAATCTAACGGGGCGATGTATTGGCGCAGAGTGAGGAGATTGTGTCTGCTGCTGCTCTATAGGCACAGAGGACCATTGTTTGTTCCAGTGCAGATGTTCTGCACATTGTAGCAAAGATGTGATCACTTCACCTTCTCCTCCGTTAGTCATTTTATGATGATTTTTCAGGCTTTATCTCACTGGAAGCCAAAGCTACAACGCTCTTATAAGCCGAAATGTGGATGTAACTTACGCAATATTATGGAACATGGGAACGTTTTTTTTTCCAGTTACTTGATGTAAGCCAGGGATATGCTGGCTATACCATTGACTGAATGACTGTGTAGAGAACTTTCCTTCAATCTAATGTATTATTGCACAGGACTGGCCTCCTATTGTTTATTTTGCTAATAACCTATTGCAATATCGCTGCTGCTCTTTCACTAGAATGATATATCATCATTATTATTATTATTATTACATCTATATACTTCATCTCTGTAACAAATTCCAACATATGTTGAAACTGACCTTCCTCGTTTTCTGGTTATAGTTAAAGGGAATCTTCAGGCTGAATGACATGTCAGGAAAATGAATTTTAGCCCAAAATATGCTTTTAGATTACATTATAGACAAGGGTTTATGCATTTAAAGTGAATGACCGGTATTAGCTGTACCATGGAAGGCAACTCTGCAGTAAGACTATGTTGGTTTGAGTTAAAGGGGTATCCACTAAATTCAGCATCTGCAGTGATGTCGCCCCTCTAGAATGTACATTATAGAACTGGAGAGGGTCCAGAGAAGGTTAATTAATTTAAATGGAATTTAATGTACAACATCATTAGATCACAATGGAAGAGAACAGAGGGGTCCATAGTGATATGATCATACATTCTCAATATCATTCCTCATTATCAGTTGGGTTTCCTAGAAGTCGACAAGGAAAGAATTGGTACAAAAATTAGAAGCCTAGTGCACATCCAATAAATTGCTTACATTTTACTTTACCATTGTATGCGATAAATAAAGGGTATGTCCACCCTTAAAAGTAGTTTTAAATGATGTTCCCCATGTCTGCAGCCCCAACCGCATATATTTTATTTTCCAAAAGCCCCCCAAACTCTTACTTACCTCCCCCGTTCTAGTCCTCCGCCGCACTGCTGGCCCTCTGCTTGCGAGAATGCAAGCAGAGGGGCGGGACCGGCAGTCGCGTCTGTGATTGGCTGAGCGGCAGCCAATCACGGACGCGGCTGCCGGTCAGTCATGCAGGCGGAGGAAGAGGAGAGGTAAGTAAGAGTTTGGGGGGCTTTTGGAAAATAAAATATATGCGGTTGGGGCTGGGGGACATGGGGGAACAACATATTAAGGGGGTTTTATGCTAGGGGGAGGGATAGTAACGGGAGGGAGAGGGAGGGAGAGGAGGGAAGGGGAGGGAGGGAGGGGAGGGAGGGGGAGAAGGGTCTGCAGTACGCATGGCAAATATCTACCAGGAGGCAAGGTGGAGGCAGAGTCCTGCTAGCCTCCTGTGGACTTTTTGGGACTTTGGGGGGTCTACAGGAGAACCCTATGGAGCTGGATGTGAGGTAAGGATTACAATACACTACATGGTGGGGCATTACGGGGGGGATTATAGTTTTGGGGGTGGACATGCCTTTAAAGCAATAACAGGGAGATTCAATTAAAGTTCCTATCATTAAAAATGGTGCTAATTTTGCCCCAACCAATCAGATATTATTTAACATTTGAAAGTTAACATTTGATTGGTTGTGCAAAATTAGCACCATTTTTAATGATAAGAACTTTTATTGAATACCCTGTAAGTTAATAACTTGGCCAAATTATTTTAAGCCCAGCAACCACTTTATGGTTTGCTTTATTCTGCTGGGTCCTAACTTTTAACCTTTTACCTTTTAACCTTTTACCTCTTAGGAGACGTATTCTAAAACTTTCAGGGTTATTCATAAAAGTTCTTATCGTTTAAAATGGTGCTAATTTTGCCCCAACCAATCAGATGTTATTCTGCTTTTTCAAATGGGGGGAAGCCACAGATCGTATATTCACGATCTGTGGCAGTTTGAGTATTCACTGCACAGATCGTGAATATACAATCTGTGGCAGGGAAAGTGTTAATATCAATGTCACTCAATGTTCTGTTTTAGACACAGACACATAAAGATTGGGATATCCTGATTTTATACGACAATCCGATTCTGTGTGGTAACTGATGAAATAGGTCCAACTCTTTCCTGAATTCTTTCCTGAATCTGTACTCCACCCACACTGGGTCATGTGTTCAAGTACTTAGAGCTGGAGAGTCAGTCCCAAGAAAGCAAGCAAAAGCAGGGACTTTCATCTCATAAAAGGCAGGTACTGATATATAGACAAACAGGGAGATTCAATAAAAGTTCTTATCGTTTAAAATGGTGCTAATTTTGCCCCAACCAATCAGATCTTATTTAACATTTGAAAGCTAACATCTGATTGGTTGGGGCAAAATTAGCACCATTTTAAACGATAAGAACTTTTATTGAATAACCCTGAAAGTTTTAGAAATACGTCTCCTAAGAAGGTAAAAGGTTAATAAGGTAAAAAGGTTAAAAGTTAGGACCCAGCAGAATAAAGCAAACCATAAAGTGGTTGCTGGGCTTAAAATAATTTGGCCAAGTTATTAAACTTACAGGGTTATTCAATAAAAGTTCTTATCATTAAAAATGGTGCTAATTTTGCACCAACCAATCAAATGTTAACTTTCAAATGTTAAATAATATCTGATTGGTTGGGGCAAAATTAGCACCATTTTTAATGATAGGAACTTTAATTGAATCTCCCTGTTATTGCTTTAAAGGGCATGTCCACCCCCAAAACTATAATCCCCCCCCGTAATGGCCCCACCATGTAGTGTATGTAATCCTTACCTCACATCCAGCTCCATAGGGTTCTCCTGTAGCCCCCCCCAAAGTCCCAAAAACTGTCCACCAGGAGGCTAGAAGGACTCGCCTCCTACCTTGCCTCCTTAGATATTTGCCATCGTACTGCAGCCTTCTCCCCCCTCCCCTCCCTCCCTCCCTCCCTCCTCCCTCCCTTCTATCTATCCCTCCCCCTAGCTAAAACCCCCTTAATATGTGTTCCCCCATGTCCCAGCCCCAACCGCATATATTTTATTTTCCAAAAGCCCCAAACTCTTACTTACCTCTCCTCTTCCTCCGCTGCACTGACTGACCGGCAGCCGCGTCCGTGTTGCTGCCGCTCAGCCAATCACGACGCGACTGCCGGTCCCGCCCCTCTGCTTGCATTCTCCAAGCAAGGGCCAGCAGTGCGGCGGAGGAACGAGGGAGGTAAGTAAGAGTTTGGGGGGCTTTTGGAAAATAAAATATATGCGGTTGGGGGCAGACATGGGGAACACATATTAAAACTACTTTTAAGGGTGGACATCCCTTTAATTTATCGCATACAATGGTAAAGTAAAATGTAAGCAATTTATTGGATGTGCACTAGGCTTCTAATTTTTGTCCAATTCTTTCCTTGTCGACTTGCTAGGAAACCCAACTGATAATGAAGGAATGATATTGAGAATGTATGATCATATCACTATGGACCCTCTGTTCTCTTCCATTGTGATCTAATGATGTTGTACATTAAAATTCCATTTAAATTAATTAACCTTCTCTGGACCCTCTCCAGTTCTATAATGTACATTCTAGATGGGACGACATCACTGCAGATGCTGAATTTAGTGGATACCCCTTTAACTCAAACCAACATAGTCTTACTGCAGAGTTGCCTTCCATGGTACAGCTAATGACGGTCATTCACTTAAATGCATAAACCCTTGTCTATAAGTAATCTAAAAAGCATATCTTTGGGCTAAAATTCATTTTCCTGACATGTCATTCAGCCTGAAGATTCCCTTTAACTATAACCAGAAAACGAGGAAGGTCAGTTTCAACATATGTTGGAATTTGTTACAGAGGATGAAGTATAGAGATATAATAATAATAATAATAATAATGATGATATATCATTCTAGTGAAAGAGCAGCAGCGATATTGCAATAGGTTATTAGGAGGCCAGTCCTGTGCAATAATACATTAGATTGAAGGAAAGTTCTCTACACAGTCATTCAGTCAATGGTATAGCCAGCATATCCCTGGCTTACAATCAAGTAACTGGAAAAAAAACGTTCCCATGTTCCATAATATTGCGTAAGTTACATCCACATTTCCGGCTTATAAGAGGCGTTTGTAGCTTTGGCTTCCAGTGAGATAAAGCCTGAAAAATCATCATAAAATGACTAACGGAGGAGAAGGTGAAGTGATCACATCTTTGCTACATGATGCAGAACATCTGCACTGGAACAAACAATGGTCCTCTGTGCCTATAGAGCAGCAGCAGACACAATCTCCTCACTCTGCGCCAATTACATCAGCCCCGTTAGATTAAAGTATAGGAAAGTTCCAACCCCCCAAACATCACTACACAGAGAGACATGGCCAACTGGATTAAAATGATAGGAGCTTAATTTATACAAGAGTAATCTGTCTATTTACATATCTACCTTCCTACATCTATCCATTATCCAGGTATCTATCTACCTGTCTCACAAAAGTGAGTAAGCCCTCACATTTTTGTAAATATTTTATTATATCTTTTCATGGGAAAATATATAATTTTTTTTAATTAAAAGGTAATTATATAATAATAATAATAATAATAACACTGGAGTTAGGCTAAAGAAGCTGAGTGCACTTGTTCATAGGCAGAGGTTGTCTTTTCCAAATACAGTAGATGTATCGGTATCAGTAGATGTATCAGTGTTGCCACTACTGCTGCAGAGGTTAAGGGTGGGAGGTCAGCCTGTCAGTGCTCAGACCATATGCCGCACACTGCATTAAATTGGTTTGCATGGCTGTTTTCATGGAAGGAAGTCTCTTCTAAAGATGAAGCACAAAAAAGCCTGCAAGCAGTTTGCTGAAGACAAGCCATGGATTCCTGGAACTACATCCTGTGCTGAGATGAGACCAAGATAAACTTATTTGGTTCAGATGGTGTCAAGCGTGTGTGGCAGTAACCAGGTGAGAAAGACAAGTGCTTCTTCCCTACAGTCAAGCACGGTGGTGGGAGTGTGAGGGCACTGGGGAGCTACAGTTCACTGAGCAAACCATGAATGCCATCATGTTCTGTGATATACTGGAGTACAGCATGATCCCCCTCCCTATGTAAACTGGGCCCCAGGGCAATATTCCAACATGATGACCCCAAACACACAAGTTGACCACTGCCTTGCTAAAGGAAAAGCGGTCACAGAAAATGTTGACACTCTGGGCCAAACGTGGACATTTTTTACTTCAGTATTGTCCCATGAAAAGCTATAATATTAACATAACTATGAGGAGTGTACTCACTTTATTGTAATACTGTATATGTACATACCTACCACCTAGCTACATATCTATTTCTATGTCAATCTAGATCAGATTCTTTTTTTGCTTTCCACCCTGCAGGAAATATTGGATAAAGTTCAATCAACCCCAGCCCCAAAACTGGGTTAAAAATCTTAGAGAGGTAAGACTAACCTGAAATGATTCAGGATGTTTTGTTATCCCTCCTTCTGCTTCCTGGTTCTTATGATTAGCAACTGTCACTCATGCCGAAAATGGACAACTACACATGGACAAAAAAACCCCAACAGACTGTCCGTTGTGGTCTGCGTCTAGGGTGAACAAACCCTAAGAGTTAGTGGCTCTCCCCGTGTAACCTGCCTACAGTTAAGGACACATTCTATTCTCTGGCACGAACCACACCGTTTGTATAGTAATCCACAAAAGACTGTTTTGTAGGAACGGAATGTGAACAATTAGTGGCTCCACTGAATTCAATCCACCATAACAACATAAGAAAGCAGAACTGTTCCGATGGCTGTTGTACATCCAGCGTGTGCGGCCTGCACATAATTACCACCACACTCGCCATCCGGGACCCTCCCGTGATCTAAGTGTCTGGAAAGGAGGTAGTTCTACATACTGTAGCTGCATATTAAATCCCAGCATAGCTCTATAATGGGCTCTCTCTTCATTACCATTGGCTGATGTCTAATGTTATGCATTGGGGCTATCCAACCTTTCACCCTTTAATCTGTTGGTGCACTCTCCACCATCCTAATAGGTTAAAAACATAATATATGGGAAATCATCTGATTAAGTTACTATTGACCTTTAAAAGATATCATTCTCTGCCTTGAGTGTAAACCGCTCAAAGTTCTCCGCCTTGAGTGTAAACCGCTCAAAGTTATGTATGTGGTTACTGTGTGTACTAGTCTGGCAGTGTGATACTGTGTGTACATGTATGTAGTTACTGTGTTTACATGTCTGTGGTTACTATGTATACTACTCTGGCATTATGATACTGTGTGCGCATGTATGTGGTTACTGTGTGTACATGTATGTGGTTACTGTGTGTACATGCCTGACAGTGTGATACTGTGTGTACATGTATGTGGTTATTGTGTGTACATGTCTGGCAGTGTGATACTGTGTGTACATGTATGTGGTCACTGTGTGTACATGTCTGGCTGTGTGATACTGTGTGTACATGTATGTTGTTACTGTGTGTACATGTCTGGCAGTGTGATACTGTGTGTACATGTATGTGGTCACTGTGTGTACGTCTGGCAGTGTGATATTGTGTGTACATGTATGTGGTTACTGTGTGTACATGTCTGGCAGTGTGATAATATGTGTACATGTATGTGATCACTATGTACATGTCAGGCAGTGTGATACTGTGTGTACATGTATGTGGTTACTGTGTGTACGTCTGGCAGTGTGATACTGTGTGTACATGTATGTGGTCACTGTGTGTACATGTATGTGGTTACTGTGTGTACATGTCTGGCAGTGTGATACTGTGTGTAGATGTATGTGGTTGCTGTGTTTATCGTCTGGCAGTGATATTGTGTGTACATGTATGTGGTCACTGTGTGTACATGTCTGGCAGTGTGATACTGTGTGTGCATGTATGTGGTTACTGTGTGTACTAGTCTGGCAGTGGGATCCTGTGTGTACATGTATGTGGTTACTGTGTTTACATGTCTGTGGTTACTATGTATACTATTCTGGCAGTGTGATACTATGTGTACATGTATGTGGTTACTGTGTGTACATGTCTGGCAGTGTGATACTGTGTGTACATGTATGTGGTTACTGTGTGTACATGTCTGGCAGTGTGATACTGTGTGTACATGTATGTGGTCACTGTGTGTACATGTCTGGCTGTGTGATACTGTGTGTACATGTATGTGGCTACTGTGTGTACTAGTCTGGCAGTGTGATACTGTGTTTACATGTCTGTGGTTACTATGTATACTACTCCGGCAGTGTGATACTATGTGTACATGCATGTGGTTACTGTGTGTACATGTCTGGCAGTGTGATACTGTGTGTACATGTCTGGCAGTGTGATACTGTGTGCACATGTATGTGGTTACTGTGTGTACATGTCTGGCAGTGTGATACTGTGTGTACATGTATGTGGTTACTGTGTGTACATGTCTGGCAGTGTGATGGGTAATTGACCAGTCACATTCTCACTGTAGAATTGATTCCATGTTAGAGCTTTATGCACAGTTCGTTCTGCTCCTGTTCCCTTATTAATGGCATATAAACCAGCCCCGCTGTGCACTAGGTGGCATTGCCTATGGGGTGCGATGTGGCCGGATAGAAGGGGAGACATAGAGAGACGAGCAGTAGCTGGAGCCTCCTCTCCTGGCTGCTAGTGGCAGTGAATGGGTTAAGCAGTAGGCAGTGCTATGGGCCTTTCAGTACAGTGCAGCGGAGAGATGTGGATGGGAAGTAGTGAGGGAACAGAAGCTCCGTCTTCCCGGATCCTGCCCTGGGAGTGAGATGCCATCGGTCTCCACACACCTGACAGTGATTTTCTACAAACCCCTGTGATTGCCCAGTAGAGCTCAGTGCTGCCTATTCCCAGTACACACACACTCTGCCACCCACGGATTGGCACCAACTAACTGACATCACTCTGGAGCTTCTGCAGTTTTTTTGGGTGAATCTGTCTTGTTCCCTCTGTTCCCAGGGAGATTTGGGGAGAAACCACCAGGAACCACTGGAACCCCACTGCAATCCAGTGCAGGGTAACTGGGAGCTAAAGGCTGGGGAGACCTGGAGCTAAAGAGCCTAAACCACCCACCCCAGGTAAGGTTGCTACCCCGCCTGTCCACTGCCTGCCCACTGCCTGTCTACTACCTGTCCACTGCTTGCCCACTGCCTGTCCACTGCCTGCCCACTACACACCCAGCTAGTGGGACAGTAGTTGGAATGGGGAAGGTTAGAGCAGATAAACTGTAACTATTCATCCAGGGAGTGAGAGGGTCACTGGGAAAGTTTTATAATGTGTATAGTGTTTATCTCTATAGTCCCTGCCAATTGGAAATGTGAGGTGTTTGTCTTTGGAATGAAACCTCTCTAATTTTTATTTCATCATTTTATTCAATATTGATACTGTTTTACACACCCAGAAAGGTGAAGAATATTGTAGGTGTTTCTATGAAAGGAACAGTAAGTATACTTAACAGGAAGACTCACCCTCCTGGTTCTTTAAGAGTTAATAATTTATAATTGTCGGCTGACTAAATCCTTGTGGTGGGGGGCTGGTAAGCAGTGTTATGGTTGGGCCACCTTTCCGATGGACCATCACTGGTACATAGGCTTGCAGTATTTTGCTTTAATTGTATGAATGTGAGGTGGTCCAGCTAGCCAGAAAGTATTGCAGTATTCTAGGTGTGTGTGTGAGATCTGTTATGATTTCCAATGCACTGGCAACTTTAATTAAAATAAATACAATTTAAAGGATAAATAAAGCTTTAAGTTATAAGGAGCTTTAATCTGGGGCCAGTAGAAATCCTTCGGGTTAAAGCGATACATATTTATGGCATTAATAAGCAGAACCATGAGACAGGAATGTTTTTTTTCCCCTATCAAGGTTCATGATTAAATGGACATTTATTGTCCCAGGTGCTGAGTCCCTGGTATAATGACAGGTGATTATATTGGCTAATGGGTATGAGATTAAGAAACAGTGGAGCGTGCCAAGGTTTGACTGTTAAGTTTCAGTGCGGCTTTTACAGAAAACAATGGTGATGAGCGAACAGAGAGGAAAACAGGATAAAGGCAGGTGGATAGAAGAAAGAGTTTTCCTCACATACCCCAGCACACAGGGATGCACAGATTACTGTTCCCAATACGTATCTCATCATTGGTATCTTTGTTTTTCTGTCTTTTTAAAATGAATTTGAACCAGCAGATTATATTAACCCTTGTATCTCACTGGAGAGAAAACCCTTCATAGAGTTTTGTAGGATTTACTCACATTGTATAAAGGTAACTGTTTACATCTTATTAAATGGGTTGTAGAAAAGTACTACTCAATGGCACAGGATGATGCTGAGGACATTCAACCTTGTGTTTTAGTATTGTTTTTAAAGGCAACACTAGGCTTTTCTTTGTGATGAGTAATTTCTATTACATGGTGAGTTGGAGCACATTCCATGGCCATAGTGTACATGTTATTAGTTCTGCTGAAAGCCAATGATTAAAGGCTGTTAGAATGTAAACATTGCTTCAGTTTGCAGTATGCAGTTGTCTTGGTAATTGCTTATGGGCGGAAACGAATGTGATTTAGAAATATTTCATGAATATTTATAGTTTTTAGCTGGGAGGAGATGGGTCTTTATGTCACAGTTAGACAGCAAGCTGCAGGTTATAATAAACTAGTTTAGTCTCTGTAGGTACCTGCTTCATAGGCATCAGATTGAGTATTTTACTGAAAGGGAAGCTTTGAATTATGTAATTATATGATGCTATAATGAAAGGAAATCTAGAAACCTATGCAATGGCCTAGGAGCCTAATGTACAAATAAAGTTGTCTCATAACCATACCGGACCCTTTCAGACTGCAAAGCCCCTTCCCTAGGGATAGTTTCTAACATACATGGTTCTGAATCAGTCCATTAATATATTAGACGCTATCTACAAAATGCAGCATTAAAGTGTTTATTTATATTGAGTGTTATAACACAAGCAGACATGCAACTTTCTCAATATTGTTAAATTACAATTGGTAGCTCGTGCTTTGAATAAATACTGAGATTATACACTGTTGAGTCTTTCCTTCAGCTCTGCATGAATTTCATGTGCCTCCTTGTATCTGGGTGTGCTTCTTGCTCTATGGGATCCTACTAGTATAATATTCTAATATTCCTATTGCCAACACACCTGCTACTTGTAATTCCTCACACTGAATCTACCTTCTTAGTTGGGTACCACAGATTTAGACTTGGGCCTGCCTGTTTGGCTCCTCCTACATCCATGGTTTGAACCTTAACTACAGTACAGGCCATTTGGCTTTGGCAGTAATTTCACACCATTGCATACCATCAGATGCTTTATGAATGCATTTCTATAAGAAAATACTCATCTGTGGCCACCTTAAAGGAAAACATAAGTTAAAATGACATTATGCCCCCCGCTCCCCCAAATATATTTCCAGAAACCTTTACCATGTAAGTAATGATGTCCTGGAAACCATTTATTGTAGTCAACGTTTTAAAATGTTATTTGTTGGAAAATTCTTTGAAATTTGACACATATTCCTTTTTCCTGTTGTATATTCTAAGTAAGTCAAGGCTAAAAAAGTTACACATGCTAATGACATTCACTTTCTCTGTCCAACAATGCAGTGCTGTCAGCAGGGGGAGCTGTTCTGCAGGTGTGCCAGCTCCCCCACCTATTGGCAATATGAGTGAGATGTGGGTAGTTATAACTTCCCAGCTCTGTCTGCCAGTTCACAGATGCAGACAAAGCTTTAGAAGAATAAGACATTAGCCTGGGTCCTGGATTGCCCTCTATTTCTTCTGAAAAGTTTATTCTTTTGCCTTTAGTTTTCCTTCAATTGGGGTACAAACTGCAACACTGAAACCTGTTGTGTGCAACCTCAAAATTCCCCATGCTTTTAAAGGTGAATTATTATCCAGCAAATGACAGATTAAAAATATTTATAGTCCATATTGCTATTAGCCAGGAGATCGAAAACCAATAATGCCAATAATATACAATGATTTCTTTATTTTTCACCAATATAATCCCAGTACCAAATGACAACAGACTGTAACATTAAATAAAACAATAACTCTGATCCCTGCTAGCGCGGTAAAGTAGACCTCAACCTCAAGCTAAAACAGGGTTAAGAAAGTGACTGTAAAAAGTCTATTTGCTCACTGACATTTTGGAAAACTACCGCACTGAACAGTACCAGACAGATCATTCTATTTTCAGCTTCTTATTCAGACTCAATTATCTCTGCAGCACAAACCTAGGTCATTAAAATATTTGATTAACTGACAGTTGTCAGAATGCCATGATGATTTATACGTCTCTTCCCCCTATTACATTTCATCAATATTACAATAAAATATGGTAGGAAGATGTTACCAGATTTGTGTGTTCGCTGCTGATGAAACTACACATCATGCATAGAGCATGCTGGGAGTTTTAATGTTGAGATCAGCTGGAGGGCTAAAATTCCGGCATTTATCTATTGATTGGACAGTTACCAATAGACATTTTTAGTGCTATAGTGTTAGTGTTATTAATACCCTTGGCTTGATACAAAGCTGACGTTATAAAGAGGATGACATGTAGAGAATGTGATTTTTATTTGTGCGCTTTGTTTGTGTCAATTGGTTTTACCTTGTGGTAATTGAAGGTGGAAGGTACAAGCTGCTTGGAGGGACTGGTATCATGAGGGAACACTAGTAACTAATAGTAGCTCAAGCTTCTTCCAAGGTATTGCCTTACTGAAGAGCTGAATATATGAAGTATCTGGCTCAAGGTCACAGGTAGTTTTGTGCAGGAGCTGAACCCATATTTCCTTAGGCACAGAGATGCTTATATTTCTTTTGATATAAGAAATCATGCTGCCGGTTAAATGCATTTTAACCAGATATGGGTTAGCAAAATAGATTAGTATTATCTGAGGCATAAGTGCAATCTTACACTATTTTTACATTTTACACTAATTTTACATTTTACACCATTTTTATTTTAGGTTTTTAGGTTCCAATGTCAGCCTAAGAAGGTCATTATCATTAATAAAGGATTCTCATTCTTATTAACACAGATAGATTAGGTAGATTAGGTAGAAATACAAGGTAAGATGAGGACAGGCCCAGATTTATGTATCAGAAACTGTTAGGCACAAGAAGCAGTACCGGCAAGTACATTGGTGCATCTCTGGCCACCATAAGGTTCTTTTGCTTCTATACGGTCTGGGTCACACCTAGCTGCAATTTGCATTTAAAGGGTCACTATACTCACTCAAACAACTTTACATTATCGGAAACTACAATTTGAGACAAGTAAAATGGCGGTACTCACGTATTTAACTGTGCTTGCTTTGTCATTAAATTATTAATGTTTAGTAAGTGCTCCTAATTCCTCCCACCCTCCCTTACTCACTGCCTTCTTGTAGTGTCTGCGACACTTATAAGCTCTGCACAGCCTCACCACAGACCCTGCCCTGCTTACACATCTCCCTTCCCCTTCTCCCTGCCTTTCTCTGATTCTCTAAGGGCTAGGCCACACTAGCGCATTTTTCACGCTTTTGCGCACGCGTTTCACGTTCGTGTTTGCGCCCACGATTTTCGCTAAAATAGAAATCGCGGGAACGCAAAAATTCCCATGATTTCCGATGCGCATGCAATTGCGTGTCCGTTTGCGTTTTGGTAACGTTTCCATAACTCAAAAAGGCGAAAACGCATGCGCAAAACGCGAACGCAAAACGCATAAGAATCGCGCACACAATCGCATGCGATAACGCTCGCGATTTGGTGCGCGATTCCTGTGCGTTGCAGTGTGGCATCACCCTTAATTGTTGCAGAAAGTGTGCTGGCAGGCAGCTAAAGATCCCAGTAAGAGGTCATTAATGGGTCACATATTACAATCTCTGCTCCTGGAGTGACAGGTCTTTCCCTGTAAATGCTGTGATTAAAATTATGATTTCTCAGGATCTACAGCTCAGATTTAAAATCAAAAGTTTTGAAGTAGTGGGATGTATCTAAAGGTATAATTTTTGGAAATTCAATTTAATACTTTTAATTGGAATAGAAAGTTACCACCTATCGGTAATGCCTATTTCTCTGTTGCTAAAAGTAGGATCTAATAATTCTTACATTGACCTATTTTTCCAATATTACACACTATTTATTCTTCCTCAAAGATATATAAGAAACTGTCTGATGGAAAACAATTTCATTAATTTAACTCTTGATGAAGTAGCAGGATATACCTACCATGAATCTCAGCTGATGTGTACATAGAACCCAGATAATGTACAGGAAATCTGTGCTATTCAGTTAGATCAATTCTTCAAGTCCAGTTGATGTAACTGAATACCACAGATATACCATGACCTGGTTGAATGGGAACCTTCACAAATGTAACTTTAGTTACTAACAACAAGATTTTGCTAGCAGGACCGGTAGATTGGCTGAAACGAGGTTAAGCTCGAGACTTCAGTTCCGCCCTTACCCTTAGAAAGGACGGGTGTCAATCAAGATGTTACAGCAATATGCATAGTTTCTAATAATATGACTGGTAAGCAATATCCTATTTGCTCTGATACTGTATTCCTGTTATTATAAAGTTGTGCAAATTCCTCTTTGTGTTTTACATAATTGTATGCTTCAACAACATCAAAGTAAGAAATTGGCCCAGTTTTGTTGGAGCTCTACTTGTCCAGATATAAATGATAGAAATTTACTTTGGATCGGGTCTCCCATGATTCATTGCTTTCTTGCCAACATGTTTTTACATTGCCTAATAAGCTATAACTACAGTATTGGTAGGATTTATTAATCAGTTAAGTGCTTGGGCTTATGCCATTTTCAGGCAGCACAAATTATTCTGTGATGCCTTTTAATTAAGCCTTTATTATTTGCATTATTTTATTTTGATAACTTCTTGTTACTCATATCATCGTTGTTAACTTTCTATATTTCCAATAGTTCCATATAAGTCTTTTGCAAAGTACAATTTTATTTTGTCAAACACCTGTGTTGTGAACATCTAATTGCAGTGAATGACTTTTGGATGTATTTGGATGTACCGTATATACAAGGCGAGGTTTTTAGGTTTTAATATTAGCCTAATAAGCTAACCTCGTCTTATACTCAGGTCAAAGCAGCTTTACATTGAAGAGGTAGACCGCAGTTCGGGGAGCAGGAACACAGTCACGCGTATGTAGGCGCGCAAGCAGCGCAGTTACGCACCTCATCTCTACAATATCGACATAATGGAGGAGCAAGTCCTGACTTCTGCTGGTAGAAGATACTATCAGGGTTATTCAATAAAAGCTCTTATCGCTTAAAATGGTGCTAATTTTGCCCCAACCAATCAGATGTTAGCTTTCAAATGTTAAATAA
Organism: Hymenochirus boettgeri; assembly: GCA_019447015.1. NCBI lineage: Eukaryota > Metazoa > Chordata > Amphibia > Anura > Pipidae > Hymenochirus > Hymenochirus boettgeri. The sequence goes on along the minus strand of CM033470.1, from coordinate 318,441,928 downwards.
GATCTGATTGGTTGGGGCAAAATTAGCACCATTTTAAGCGATAAGAACTTTTATTGAATCTCCCTGTAGGAGTTTTAAAAGCTCCTTAGAGGTGGGCTTAGAGGTGGACAGGAACATTATTGGCCTACAGTAATACGTTTGTTTAACCTTGCCACTCTTTGTTGTAGTTTCCAAACATCTGGTGTGCCAAGTAATTGTAGGGTCCTGGACTATTATTATATTGGCACCAATACTGTGCTTTACTACTTTCAGGTTTGCAGTAATGGTGATAATTTCTATCCTTGGCTTATACTTGAATCAATCAGTTTTACTCATTTTTCAGGTAAAAATAAGTACAATGGATGGGCTTATATTTGAGTATATACGGTACCTTAATCTACAGACAATATTATTTAGACATCCTGTTTTCTGTTTAAAAGAATTGTTCACTGAAAAAATAACTTTGCCAAGTTTCAATCTATAAATGAACAGATTTAAGCAGCACTTGTGTTTGCTTTCCTGCATGACTTCTATCCAGCACTTGTTTTGCTCAGGCTCAGTCCCTGTCAGACTATCTCACTCTCTGTGAGGGCAAGCATGCTCAGTAATCTCTATGAGGCACCATTGCGAGAGGGGAATTTCCCACCATGCAGTTCACATGCCAACTGGCACCATTCCAGTTGCAGCAAAACTATTTACCAGAAAAGTTTGAAACTAGTGCTTGATTGACAGCTGAAATGTAAGATGGTTCAGATTAGATATCTAAAAAAATAGGGGACAAATCAACAAAAAACGGTATAGTGATAGTTGGGAAGAACTATAGTTTCCTGTTATGGGCAATTTAATTTTTTTCCCCCAGTGTACATATCTTTTAAAATAGATATAGATCAGTTTCAGTGATTGCTAATGGACTGTTTTGTAGAGAAACCATCCCAGATTTAGACTTTAGTTGTAACAATGTTGATCCAATATCATATAGTAATGTCTGAGATATGATCTACGTTTATACAATGAACAACGTTATCTTGGACAGCATGGGCAGTAAATCTGTCTCTCGTATTGTGCCTTCTTGAAACTAGGGATTTAATTAATTAAAAAAAAGGACAATGTAATATTAGTAGAGACCGCTTGTGCATGTTGATGTGTCTAAATAAATGAATTAATAGATCCTACAACCTGTTTCCTCTTTTAAATCCATTTCATACTGTTACTCAATGTCAGACAGAGGAAACATTTCATATATAATCCTTGTAATTATCACAACCATCAGATACTGGCAGGAGGCCAGCTCAGCAGATCTACAGGTACCTTCATGATGATCTGCTGGGTATTAATTGAGCAATCTTTATATCTTCTAAGTCATCTACTGGAAATCAGTACATTTGTGCAGTTGTAGCTGGAGCTATTTAAAATCCTCTTAAAATGCCATAAGGAAGCCAAGAACGATTTATTGACTCATCTCCCCTTATGGTACCTTTTTAATCTTCTTTTATTTATCTCCTTAGGATCGCACAAAATAATGGTGTTTCAATTATAGGGCATATTCTTCGTTTTGTATTATATCTTGTGATACATTACTGTAACCTAAAAGCAAACAAAACCAAAAATAGGAAAAAGACGCAATAGGATATATCCGATTCTGTTTATGTAGACAATACCTGATCTCAAATCAATTCCTCGATGCTTACATCAGGAACTGGCTATTGCTTTTACAGAGAGGTCAAATGTTTATATTGTAACTATAGGGGCTGATGCAATAAGAGGTGCAAAAGTTTGCCTATATATATTCATCAAACAATCACATGATTGGGTTACTGCAGTTAGGTTACATGTGATTGGTTGCGGCAGATTAATTGTGCCTTTTATTGTATTAGCCCCTTTAGAGAGAATATTTCTATACAAGATATACTATATAAGGTGTTACAACACACACTTTATAATATGAATAATTTATTAACAAAATTAATGTAGTGCTACTTTAAAATATTAAAGGACAACTACATACCGTAAAAGAAATATGACCAGCCCAATAGTTCCTATAATTAATGTACCTAACATTATTACTTGTATTTTTTTTAAATAAACAGGACATAAAAATGCGTCAGGTAAAATAATTGCCTGAAAAGTGATTTTGAAAACCTGTAATGGGAATGTTTCTTTCTTCTTGCCTTTCATTTCTATCTCTGCAAAGTATAATTGCTGAAATCGGAAAAACTTTGTTTTGGTTTAAAAAAATGTTGTTTCATTGACTGAGAATGTAGTCAGTTATAACACTTGCATTATCAACGGACCTTGCATGAAAAGAAAAATGTAATATTATTTATCCTTTGAATATGCTTGCAAAAGCTGCCTCAAGGCGCAAACACTGTATTCTAATAGGTTGTACTGTGCATAAGGCAGATTTTAAGGTTGATAGTACTGTAGACTAGTAACTTGATTGACACAAACCTTTTTTCTTACGCGTAGAGTAAGCCAGCCCTTTGAGCCATTTCTGTGCATAAATTAATTGAAATGAAATAGATTGTAAGCTCCACGGGGCAGGGACCTCCTTACCTCTTGTGGCAAAGCTCTAGCACTTCTATTTATATAATTTATATATTTATGTACTGAACTATCTATGTATTTGTTCCCCTTGTATAACTTTATTGTACTTTGTTAATGTACAGCGCTGCATTCCCAAGTGGCACTTTATAAATAAACTATACATACATACATACATGAAAGGATTGTATAAAAATGTTAAATGTTAATTGAGAACAAATGAGCTAGTAAAAGAAAATCGGGTACACTAAACTGAAAAAAAGCCTTGAAAAAGGATTGACAGATGTTATTTTATATAAAACTATCAGTTTCTTTGGGGGCGAAAAATATCTAGAAAGGTAGACAGAATAACCAGTAGAGGTCAGAGTTCTTCCTGTTCATTTTTAATCATATCTCATTCTCCTACAATGGGATTGATTCAAAGTATAAATTCAGAAAATGGCATTAACACAGAACATTATTATCTGTCTGAATTGCTGCTTTTACTTTTGCCACCCATAGTACTTTTATGGTGCCTTAATTTTCTTGAGGATTTTTGAGAGGCTTTAAATCCTTGTTCAGTACAGGAGCTGAACCCTTAGCCCTGTTAAGACCATGTAAAGATAAGATCTGTGGTATAGTGGTATAATGTTCTAGGGTTATTTTTAGCCACAGGAGATTATAATATTAGCCTAATACTGTAGGTTTGTTAAATAAGATCTGATTGGTTGGGGCAAAATTAGCACCATTTTAAGCGATAAGAACTTTTATTGAATCTCCCTGTTTGTCTATATATCAGTACCTGCCTTTTATGAGATGAAAGTCCCTGCTGCTCTTTTGCTTGCTTTCTTGGGACTGACTCTCCAGCTCTAAGTACTTGAACACATGACCCAGTGTGGGTGGAGTACAGATTCAGGAAAGAATTCAGGAAAGAGTTGGACCTATTTCATCAGTTACCACACAGAATCGGATTGTCGTATAAAATCAGGATATCCCAATCTTTATGTGTCTGTGTCTAAAACAGAACATGTGACATTGATATTAAAAGTCAGGAAGGGGAATCATCTTCAGCTGTAGAGTTTTTTTATTTATTTGTTTCTGGTGGTAGAGAGTGAGCCAAGGAAGGGCATCAGTAGAGGAAGGTGTGGAGCTTCCAAAAATATATAGTTGTGGGGGGTAATTCCAAGTTGATTAGGCAGTTCATTACAGAACACTTTGATTTTTTTCTTGTAATTGGACTTGTGCATGCGTCCAATTTGAGCTAGTTGTGTGGCCCCGTCTCTGTTTGCACCCACCCTTATGGCATACCGTTTGATTCAGGAACATGTGGGAGATGCCGTTTAGGTGGGTTTTACTTGCCGAGTGGGTTTAGGTAGGATTTCAACCATTGAGTCCTTTATTTTATTTTTTCACAAAATCTCCTAAAAGCACGGAGTTCTAGGATAACAGTGCCTGGAATTCTTCATGTATTACGAAAGCATGATTACCATCACGTAGCTGAAGGTGTGTAGCTTCCAAAAATATATAGTTTGGGGGGGGGTATTTCCAAGTGATTAGGCTGTTCAAATTACAGAACACTTTGATTTTTTCTTTATAATTGGACTTGTGCATGGTCCAATTGAGCTAGTTGGTGGCCACGTCTCTGTGTGCACCACATATGGTATACCGTTTGATGCAGGATATGTGGGAGATTGACATTTAGTGGGTTTTTTTGCGTCAAAAGGGTTTAGGTAGGATTTCAACCCTTGAATCATCTTATTTATTTTTTCACAAAACCTCGTAAAAACACTGACTTCTTGGATCGTGGGTCTGGAATTCTTCATGATGTATGAAAGCATGGCATCGTAACGTAGCTGAAGGTGTGTAGATTCCAAAAATATAGTTTGGGGGAGAATTTCCATGTTTCGGGACTGTTTCCTTAGAAAAAGTGTAGGCTGTTCAAATTACAGAGCATTTCATTCTTTCTGTAATTGCATTTGTGCATGCGTCCCATTTGAGTAGTTGGTGGCCACGTCTCTGTGTGCATCCACGCATATGGCATAAAGTGGATTCAGAACATGTGGGAGATTGATATTTAGTGGGGGGTTTTATTTGTGGGGGGCATTTCCAAGTTTTGGGGCTGTTGAAATTACAGAGCACTTTGATTTTTTTCTTGTAATTACACTTGTGCATGCGTCCGATTTGAGCTAGTTGGTGGCCACGTCTTGTACAACACACATATGGCATACCGTTTGATTCAGGACATTTGGGAGATTGTATTTAGTAACTTTTTTTACATTCCATGAGGTTGGCATGATTTCTACCTTTTGAGTTGTTTTTTGTTCATTTTTTCAGATAATGCGACTTCTACGAGACTGCGCCCCACCACTTGATGGTATGTGAACAAGCTACGTGTTACATAGCTGAAGGTGTGAAATTTCAGGTATTAGTTTTGTGGGGTTATTTTCAGTTACGGGGGTGGTTTTGTGGAAAAAACTGCAGACGTCGATTCGGAATTGGCTAAATATTTTCGCTGTTTGAGATCGTGTTTGTCTCACTTTGTGGCTTTTCGCTTCCCACGTCCGCGTGTGTACCACACATATGGATACGTTTGATTCAGGACATTTGGGAGATTGTATTTAGTAACTTTTTTTACATTCCAGGGGTTTTGGCATAATTCCTACCTTTTGAAGTTGTTTTTTGTTCATTTTTCAGACAAATGCGAAGTCTACGAGAATTGCGCCCACGCCATTGATGGTATGAATGAACAAACTACAGTGTTCATAGTTGAAGGTGTGTAGATTCAGGAAATATAGTTTGTGGGGGTTATTTCTAAGTTACGGGGTGTTTTGTGAAAAAACTGCAGACTGTCCAAATTCGGAATTGGCTAAATATTTTCGCTGTTTCTGAGCATCATGCATTGTCTCACTTTGTGGTTTTCACTCCACGTCCACGGTGTAACCACACTATGGCATACCGTTTGATTCAGGACATTTGGGAGATTTGATATTAGTAACTTTTTTTTAGATTCCATGAGGTTTTGGCATGAATTCTACCTTTTGAGAGTTGTTTTGTTCATTTTCAGACAATGCGACTTCTACCGAAGAATTGCGCCCACGCCATGATAGTATGAATGAACAAACTACAGTGTTACATAGCTGAAGGTGTGGTAGGTTTCAGGAATATATAGTTTGTGGGGGTTATTTCTAAGTTACGGGGGTGTTTTGTGGAAAAAAAAAACTGCATACTGTCCAAATTCGGAGTTGGCTAAATATTTTTGCCGTTTCTGAGCCATCGTGCATTGTCTCACTTTGTGGCTTTTCGCTTCCACGTCCGGGTGTGTAACCACACATATGGCATACCGTTTGATTCAGGACATTTGGGAGATTGATATTTGGTAACTTTTTTTTACATTCCATAGGGTTTTGGCATGATTTCTACCTTTTTGAATGTTGTTTGATGTCATTTTTTTTGAAAATCTGGTAAAGTGCAAACTTCTACGAAGAACTGCGCCCAACCATTGATGGTATGAATGAACGAACTACAGCGTTACATAGCTGAAGGTGTGTAGATTCAGGAATATATAGTTTGTGGGGGGTATTTCTGAGTTGGGGGGGGTTTTGTGGAAAAACTGCAGACTGTTCAAATACAAAACTGGCTAATTTTTTTTGCTGCTACTGACATTTGGCACTGGTCACGCTCGGGTTAGTTGGTAGCCATGTCTCTGGGTACACCCCATGAATGTGGCATACCGTTTTATTCGGAGGGGTTAGGCTTTCATATTTGAGATGCGTTTGAACTTTCCTCCACAGTTTTTTAGCTGAAATTCGCATTGATTTTGTCTCTGATTTTACAGTTGAGGAAAAAAAAGGAAAATGTGAGAAAATAACTTACAATCGGACGAAGAGCTGCGTCCGGGTATCTGCATTTTGATCAAAACTAACCTCACTCATAAAATCCTGCGGATGTGTAGTTTCTTAAAATATCTCACTTGTGGGATATTTTAGTTAATTGGAAGATATTCTATGTTAACTGTCAGTAGTGGTTACACATTTTAATTTGGTGTATATTCTTGAAGGTGCAGTTTTAGTTTGAGGGGGTCTCCTGTACAGGAAAAGTGGGGGTACCTAATATAAACTGGTATCGTTGTACTCGGGAGTATCTGAGATTTTAGAAACAGTAAGAATTTTGTGCGTACCTAAGATAACTATCAGTAAAAATGGGAAAATCCATGAAAATTTGCAAATTTTTCATTTTTTTTACATATTTTACCCATAATTCCAGTAAAATTTCCAGAAAAGTTACAAAATTCTGTTACCATGTTAAAGTAGACTTTGTGCTGAAAAAAAACAATGTAAATATTCCTGATTTACTGCAAGGTTTCCTACTGTAAAATTAGTCTAAAGCGATTGAGGGCAAAATCCTGAAAATTCTTCTGGCAGTTAACGCAAAAAAAAATGAAAATCTCCTGGCAGTGAAAGGGTTTAAAGGGCAATTATAGTGAGAAAATTGTTTTTTTAATTTCTTCTAATGATATCCTTATAGTCATCCCATCCACCAGGGTACCTTTAGTTTCTTTAAATTCTACATAGTCCCCGAGATATAAGCCTTTGAATATGCTGTGATTGTAGGAGCTGCTACACATCATCTGTCACTCAAAGGCACACACCCACACAATCAAAGCTCCCCTGCAGTACTGTCACACACCTCTCTCACCCCCACTATATGTACCATGTGCAACATATAGTCAAATGCTGTAGTGCTAAACACAATCAATAAACCATAACCAGCAATATGAGCATAACCACTATAAAACAGCCCCTCCCCCCCCAAAAAAATCTTATATACATACAAAACCAGTGACTCAAATGGAACACTAATACAGTATAATAATACAGTAATACAGACTATATACCAAACAAGACACACAGTGCAATCTATGAAATATATAGACTAAAGCAACTGAAATGTAACAGGACAACAAGCAGTGTCACTGTGTTGTGAAGGTCCACTACAGCTGCGTGTTACACTGACTCTCCTTCAGTGATTATGATCTCAGCTAAGCAGGGGAGAGATATGAACTTTAGGTAAAAAGTAAAAACAATTAGCAAAGTAGAGAACAGGCAGAGTCCGTAACTTACTTGTAAAGAATCTCAGCACCACTTGTCCTCCTCTCTCCCCCTCTGCCCCTCCCTTCGCATATTGTACTTTATTCCACAATTGATTACTTGCAGTCTAGCTCTGGAAGGGAGGGGTCAACAGGTGTCAGCACTTCATTTAAAGTCCTTTCAACTGACAATGCTCGGACTCTGATTACAGCCCGTCACTGCTTGAGGGGGAGTAGACAGAGAGGGGAGGGGGACTACACAGCTTGTACAAAATTCTGCCAGTGTGAAGAAACGAAGCCACACAGAAACATGAAAGTGAGGCAGCTTATATACTAAGTGATCTATATATTGTATACAGACAAAGTTTTTTTTTCACTATAGTTGCCCTTTAAAAGTCAGGAAGGGGAATCATCTTCAGCTGTAGAGTTTTTTATTTATTTGTTTCTGGTGGTAGAGAGTGAGCCAAGGAAGGGTCTGTAAACTGAACAAAAGGGTTTTCCCTCATTTAAATCTATAAAATAATACTTGAAATGGCTGTCGTGGATGCAACAATACCAGTTGCTCAGGCCCAGTGACTATGACTCCATGACAAATCTGAAAATTGTGACTAATTTGTGAGCATGCTCAGTAATCACTATAAGGCAGTACTGGCAGAAGGAATTTCCCACCATGCATTTCATACATTCCAAATGTAACCATTTTACTTACAGCAACACTGCACACAGAAGAAGAGTTTATGATAAAAAAGGCACTTAATTGCCCGCTGAAATGTAAAATGTTTTAGATTGAATAATTAAAGAAATAGGGGGACAGATCAACAATGATACATTAATATTTGGGAAGAATTCTATATTCTGGTAATGACCAATTTTAAAAAATCCAGTTTAGATACACTTTCAAAAGTAGATACCCTTTAAAGAGCAACTGAAAATATTACTTTGTATCATTATAATCTATAATTAAATACATGTAAGTAGCAATTGCACTGAGGTGTGTGTATGCATGCCTTCAATCCAGTACTTGTTTTGCTCAGGGTAAGTATCCCCCTCCCTCTTTTAACCACTCCCCCTATGATCTGACCTGACTCTGTGAAATCAAGCATACCAACTGTCAAAACTGTCACTATTCCAGCAGAACAGTTTATAATTACTTGATTGACAGCTGAAATGTCAGCTGTTTAGTATAGATGTAATAATACATTTTAATGAAATATTTCACAAATAAAGTATCGGATATAGCTGAAGATTATTGGTATTAATACATATGGCTTAATCAATAGAAGTTCTTATCATTAAAAATGGTGCTAAGTTTGCCCCAACCAATCAGATGTTAGCTTTCAAATGTTAAACAATATCTGATTGGCTGGGGCAAACTTAGCACCATTTTTAACGATAAGAACGTTTATTGAATCGCCCTGATAATGCTTTGTATTTTGCTTTCATGTATTTATTGTTTTTAAATCCTTGATATTGAAATTTCTGATTGTGCACTTGGATAACTTACTATTAATAGTGGTTAGAGCTGCAGGGCTGGATTTGTGAAAAGCCTCAGGACTTGTTCGGATATTTACGCGGCTGGCTGGCTGCCTTTGGTGCTTTTTTTAATGAGGCTGATACCCAGTACTCATTCCATATAGTATACATCTTAGTATCCGTGATTACCAAGAGCCTACTGAGTGCCTTGGGGGCAGAGGGATTGTTGCTGGTATTTTAGGGACAGGAGCCAAGTCTATACCAACCAGGCCCCAGGGTCAGGAAAGGCAATGCAGTATTAGCTTCCTAAAGTGGCATAAATAGTAAATCCATCTCTGCTTAACTGTAGTTAGCGTGATTGTGCAGCTTCTTCTACAGATTCTGTAATAATGATCTGTAATAAGAGAGCCATAGACTGAAGAGATGAAAATATAATATTATGATAAAGAACTCATTGTGAATATGTAGAAAAGCCCAGAATTTCAATTAATATTAAAATTAATTAATATTAATATTGGGTTTATGGTGTGTAAGGGAATATGGGATAAATGATGGAATTTTAATGGGTGCTTAAAGGGGAAGTTCATCTCAAATGCGTACATTTTCTAGGACAAATGTAGTTTTTTCTAATTCCACCAACCCTAATCTGCCCAGTCATTTCTCTCTGTGAAAATTCTTCCTAAGTACAGATTTGCTGCATGCAGGACCCCTAAAGCTGGGTACACACTATACGATCCTTCCTCCTGACCAACCGTTTGAGGCTTCCGACCAGTCAGCCAGCAGGAAGGACTGTCGGTCGCGGCAAAAGCATCCGCGTCCAACAGTGTCTACATGATAGGTTTTGATTTTCCGACCCATCCGATCGTTCTTTCATCCGATTCGTGTGAAGGAACGGTTGGCGATCAGTCGCGCCCGCCACAAGGAGCCATACAATCATTTGTCCCGACCGACCGAAACCCCGAAACCCCGACCGGTCAGTCGATCTGAATTATTATATTGTGTGTACCTAGCTTAAAGGGCAAGTCCAGCCCTAAAATGAAAACTTACATACAGGTAAATCACCCCCCAAAACCCTAAACGGTAATAGTTTGAAATGTGAAATATATAAGTCTAACGTGAAATCCTGCACAATGTCCTGTTGCCCCTGTTTCTGCTTCCTGATTCTTCCAGTTACAACTGTCAGTTATGGATTTGACAGTTGACATCACAGCCAATGACTGAATGTTAATCCACTATCTGCCTCTTCTGAGCATGCCCAGGCTCAGTAAAGGCTCAGTACAAGTTTCTAAATTGCTCAGTTTCCATGACACATCCAGAAGTATAGCAGGCATACAGTAATAATTTCATATGACAAAGTGTGATATACTTTATCAACATATTTTAAAGAGGCCATTCTTTCTAAAAGATGTTCTTATGAGGGTGGAGTTGTCCTTTAACAATGTCCATTATAGTCTTGCCCTTGACTCAGTGAAGATTTGAGCATGTTTTCAAAATGTACTGTTAGGAAGAAGAACCAATGCAGAATCTCAAATGGCAGCTTGCTATTGACCACATCTAAGCATAGCAAGGGGTATGAAATGAAGTGAATTTTTTTCCAGTTTGTTTAAAAAATGTACAGACCCTTTAGGAGGCAGAATGAGAATACATTTTTGGGTGAGTGTAACTTTTTAGTTTTAAATACATCAGGGTGACTTGGGACAATATAACTTTTATATATAAAGTAAATGCTTCATATTGGAGCCTTTGTCAACCTTTTTTTAAGATTAAATGTCAATTATACTGCACTAATCCACCCCTCAGTTAACAGTACATATATATCGCTAGGTCCTCACGCATGGGTTTTGCCATTGTTTAAAAATCTGGTTCATAGTTCTTGTCTGCCTCTGCCCCCTCCTGTAGTCTGGGATTGCTCCTGGACTGGCCAATGGGAATGTGTGCTCCCTACAGAGTGTATATTACGATTAGACAAGAACTATGGAACAGGAAGTATGGAGGATGTGGGGGAAGACCAATCAGTGGATTTGACGCAATGGCACGGATGATCTACAGCAAATTTAGGGCTGAAGCTATAGCAATTTGTATCCTGACTCTGGGTACTTTTAGGGGGGTTTAAAGGGTATGTCCACCGCTAATAAAAAGTTTTAATGTTATTTAGGGACCCCCAAAAGTTAGATTACATTGTGATTAAAACTTTAAATAATGTTCCCAGAGTGAGTAATCATACTTACAAGTCCATGATCCACCCTTTCCGTTCACGAGCGGCAGCAGTGGAGGCTCGTCCGAAAATGGCAGTCAGCCATTGGCCATGACATCACTGCCTTACCTGGAAGTGCCAAAGAGCTGCAATTTTGGATCGTGGAGCTTGTGATGGGAACATTATTTAAAGTTTTAAGCAAAACCTAACCTAACCTGATTTTTTATTTTCAAGGGGTGGACATACCCATTAAGTACATAATAGTTCATTACTGCTGATTACTGATTGGGGCTACAGTAACATAGTACTGGGGAAGGGAGTTGTTACTTTCAGCACCAACTGAAGCGAACAGGTTAGATACCAGGTTAAATTTAGTATTTTTCTTTTCTATATTTTGCAGAACATTGCAGTTATATTATCCATTCAAATGATTCCCTCCCCTGAAAAGCTTACAATCTAATATAGTATGGAAGGGTTTTAAATTGTGGCTTAGCTCTGAAAACCAGAGATGGATTGGCTGACTTGTTCTTGTATTGTATGGCTGTTGTACTGAAGCAGGGCCCCTGATGTCTACTGGGCCCTAGGCTTCTGCCTAATGATGGATAATCCTGCTCTGCTGCAAACTACTGAGTCAATGCAATAAACCTTATTACTATGTTATTGCAGTAAGACAAGAGCTGGTTGGTTGCCGTAGATTAATACCCCTTTTTTTGCATTCACACATAGATGGTAAAGACAAAAAGGAAGTTATAAACTCTTAAATACAAATGGATATTTTGTAGACTTTCCATCTGAGACCAGTTCAGTCAGTCAACAGGCTGTCCAGATTTAAGAACATTCTAAAATTAAGTACAGAGGGAAAATCAGTAAACCAAAAAAAAAGCACCTGATATTTCACAGCCACAAATTGGGCCTCGTAGTGTGTTAAACTTCATTCAATCTCGGTCGTTATTCCCCCTTTGTTGTTGCCTATAAATAATACAGTCTCTAAAAAGGCTTTATTTTGCAATCAAATCAAAGCCCATAGGAAATGCATAGAACATTTTCCACGGTTATAAAATAACCCCATGTTAATATTTTACACTATCCTTCCAAAATGGGCTTGATTGGACTCAAAGATAAATGAACTGTGGAAAGCAGACTGGAAACGGCCTGTATTATTTAGAATGTGAATGAACACCCTTGGTGCCCTGGCAGGCTAATTACCCAGCCACAGGACTAGACCGAGACCTCCCAATCACAAACAAACTGCAAAATCAATGTGACTAAGTCTGCAGGCAGGTACTGGGTTTTTTTGGCAGCCGAGTGGATTTTTTTTTTTAATGTAAAAAGATTTTTAGGCTTATTAGTTAAAATGTCACATTTTCTATACAACTCCCCTGTGACTAGCAATACGCCATGTGTATCTTTTACCTATTTAATCAGCAATATTTAGCAAAAATCATTCTGCAGGTTTCTAATACTTTTCCTGAGTGAATCATTTAATTGACAGTTCATAATAGAGTGTTTTATACCCTTCCCTGTGGATCAGTATGGTACCCACCCAACTAGATTGCATTTGTTCCAGGGGGAGAGACCTCTGTGCTTATGTCTTAAGGCTCAAATGCTTATCTAATAATTAATGTGCAAACACAATTATATAATAGTTATATTTCTTATTCTGCCCCACCTTGTATACATTTTTTAACATTTAAGAGCTGTGGCCCCCAGTGCCGCTATATGCATAAAATTATACATATATAGTACAAATACCCAGCCATTGTGCAGCAATAAAGGGATACTTTATTCATGTAACTAACTGAATTAAGTAATGTCTCCTCCCATTGTCAGTGTCAATGACACTCCTATTACTGACAAGACACAAGCATGTTAATAAAGGGGAAAGGCAGACTGGGATAAGCCATACATCTGTCAGTTACTCCACGAATATAGTGTCCCTTTAATGGTCTATATTGGAATTAAGAAACACAAGCTCCAGCTGATTCCCAGCTTTTTGCCCTTCTAATTCTCCTGGCTGCAGCCAATCCCATCCTTTATTATAAGCTTTCAATGGGCTTATATAAAATCTGATGATTACAAGAATGTTCTTCACACATTTATACTTTTATTGATTAAAAAAAAAATTCTTCCTTTGGCCAAGAAGATATAAATGGAAGCATATGTTAACAATGACACCGTGCATACAGGCGGCCAAGTTTAACAAATCATGATAGTTTAGCCATGCGTTTTTATTAGGAGATTTATATAAGCCTGTGCTAACTCATTTTAAGCAATGTGTATTTAGGCCCACAGCTGCTAGAAGAATATTTGTTGGTTTTTGAATGGAAAAAAACCCCAAAAACTTGGGTTTTTAAGAGATATTTTGAGACTTTGCCTATGTTGATGGAATCCAGCAATTTCACAGCAGAGTTTCTGTTCACACTGGTGAGAAATTAGTTATTGGGGGTTTTGTCTTTTAAAGATGAAATTGTAGGTCTCCTGTGGTCTGCCAGGAGCTGATCAAAGATTCCAAACTGAACCAATCAATGCTGGACCTCTAACCACTGTCACGTGACATATATATGACATATATATATAGAAATACGGTAGTATACATCCACACAAAGTGCAACTAGTGACCAAATGTATTAATACATACAAAAAATAGACGCCTAGTGCACATCCAATTAATTTGCTTATATTTTGCTTTACCATTGTATTGCGACTTAAAAAGCCTGCCCTTCTCTCTGGATAAATTAAAGCAATTAGTTCAATAACTTGCCCAAATTATTTTAAGCCCAGCAACCACTTCACGGTTTGCTTTATTCTGCTGGGTCCTAACTTTTAACCTTTAACCAAACTTTGTCTTTATATCAGTACCTGCCTTTTATGAGATGAAAGTCCCTGCTGATCTTTCGCTAGACTGCAGCTTCCTGACCCTGGATGACGTTGGATCTGTGTCACTTTAGAGCAGTAGGAACAAAACTTCATTTCGAACTATAGTTGGCAACTGTTTATGAGCTTATAAGACAAGAACAATGTTGTTTAAAGAATATGTAAGAGCACGCCAAGCAAATCTACAGTAGTTTCAAAGCTGAAGGGACTATTTGTCCCGACCGAGCGCTTGCTACAAGCCAGCGCTTGGCCGGGACAAATATCTGTTGGCCGAATTTGCGAACAATCGATCGTGCAGTCCCATAGGGACTTTTTTGGGCTACTGACTGAACGTGACGAAAATATCTGCTGGTGTGTACCTAGCCTTAAGGTTCGTTACACACGTGCGATTGCGTTTCCCGACCCGCGACGCATAATGTGTACGAACGTTCATTTCGGACGATATTCATCCCTTGTATGGGCCCTTTATCGCCCGAAATGGCCGGTCATTTGGAGATCAGCCCATTCGGGTTATGATCCCCGACCGAACGGCCGCTTATCGTCCGAAATGAACGTTCGTACACATCGTGCGTCACGTTGTCGGGAACCGCAATCGCACGTGTGTACGAACCTTTAGAAAGGATTTTTAAAAATTGATTAAGGGCTAGGCCACACTGCTGCGTTTTCTTTGCATTTGCGCTTGCGTTTGTGCTTGCGATTGCGTTTTTAAAAAATCATTGAAAACGCGGCAACGCAAAAAAACGCACGTTTTTCGGTGCGATTGCGTTTGCGTTGCAATGTGGCCGTGCCCTAAGGGAGGTTTTATAGATAAGCAAGGAAAAAAGTAGAGGAACACACTACTATGGTGAATACTTCTTTATTTGTGCAAATAAAGAAGAATTCACCATAGTAATGTGCTCCTCTACTTTTTTCCTTGCTTGGATGTTGAAGCCCTGGAAGTAGGGGGCCGAGAGGATTGCACCTACCAACTTGTCTGGCTAAGGAGCCAACAGCGGTGTGCCATTGTGCATTCTTGGAACTTTGGGTTTTATAGATAACAGATAGAGAATTCCAGATAAACTGCCCAAGTAGAGACTTAACTGGAGACGTAACATGGAATTAGATTACAGCTTATTGTAGAGTCTGAGATATTGTGTTTAGATATGGAAATGAAAGATTAATTACAAAGAGAGGGCCATAGGAATGTAAAGCTCTAAAACAAGACCAAAATGATATTATGTGCCACAAGAGAGCAAGAAAAGAGAAGGACCTTAGTTATTTTAAGGAAGAAGAGATGATGTGGGTGGAGAATAGATGGCAGAGGAAAAGATAATATTGGAGCCTGTTAATGCTCCATTAGTCTAGTCTGGAGAGGTTTGGAGTGAGTGGAGGATGCAAAGAGATTGATTATGGGAAAAGTCTGATGACTATGTAGGTTTCTAAGAATTGGTCATGTTCTTTTTACTAATTATTTATAGGGCAGGAGGTGAGGGTTGAATCCTAGTACCATGCAAGGGGAATGGGTATTAGCTAATGTTAAGTGTCTTGAAGCAGGATGATAGTAAGAAAGCCTTGGAAAGAATGTTCATTTGTTCCGCCTTTGACATTCTTAATTTAAAAGACATTAATACTGAAAAAATGATCTTAAATGTAAGTGTGTGTCCTGCTGCAAGCCTTCAATCCAGTACTTGATTTTATTAGGCTTAGTATACCCCTCTCCCTCTCTTAACCGACACCTCCTTCCATCTGACCAGACTTTCTATGAGGGCAAGCATGCTCAGTAATCTCTAAGTCAGCAATAAGTGTGCAATTCACACATAACAACAGTCACCATTCCAGTTACAGCAAAACTGCTCACAGCAAAAAAGTTTATGATAAGATGGTTCAGATTGGATATCTAAAGAAATAGGGGGCAGATCAGCAAATAAATGGTACAGTGACAGTATGGAAGAATTATAGTATCCAGTAATGGGTAATTTACAAAAAAACAGCAAATTTTTCAGTATAGATTCCCTTTAAGATAAACTAAATGCAGATAAGGAACGGAGAAAGGGACCAAGGCAGATACAGTATATGTTGCAAATTAGGCTTGTTCTATTTGTCACAACATGTTTAGTGATACACACTTGATAAAGGGTCCTGGTACCCGAAACATGTCATGACAAATAAAACCAGCCTATTCTGCAGCATATACTGCATCTGCCTTGATCCCTTCCTCCTTTTCTTATCTGAAATTGATTTACCTGCATTTGGATGAATGCATAGAGGATTGTCGGACACATCTGCCATAGTTTGTGGAAAACACTGTTCTTTTGGATAAATTAAATGGTCTGTTGCTGTAGTGTCACTCAGGTGCAGTGAGATCATAGCACAATACAAGGGACCAAAAATCAAGTGAATGTTGTAGAATCTGGACAGACCCTTGGGCTGTAATCCCAAGGTCCTGTTCTGATTGACATAGGGTAAGTGGGCAATAATCTGTGTGCTGGGCACATCTCAGGGGCGTCTCTATTGTCTAAGAAGATCAGGGGCACTTTCGGGCAATTTTAGGCCACGTCCCTTTCTCCGTACCACTTAAGCCACACCCACTAGGTACTTAATAGAGACAGCCAATAAGGACACAGACAGACAAACACAAACATAGATACACAGCCAGATAGCGATTAACAGACAGAAAGACAGTGAAATAAACAGAGATAGAGATCAGAGAGTTGGACAAGGAGACACAAATTAATGACAGAAAGGCACAGTAAACTGGCAATTTCATTATATACTGGTAGTAATCTGGTAATTTAAAACTTTCTGCCTCTTGTCTATCTCTCTCTCTCTCTATATATATATATATATATATATCGATCTCTGTGTATCTATCTGTCTGTCTGTCTATCTCAATCTCTATCTGTCTGTCTCAATCTCTATCTGTCTATCTGCCTGCCTGCCTGTCTGCCAGTCTAACTATCTCTCTCTCTCTCTATCTATCTATCTATTTATCTCTGTCTATCTATCTAACTCTGCTATCTATCTATCTATCATACCAGTATGTGTGCACTCAGCCTTCCAATAGATTCCAAATGCAATTTTAGGATGCCCAGGTGCTTGTGCTAGACTGATATCCTGGTTTGGTATCTATCTATCTATCTATCTATCTATCTATCTATCTATCTATCTATCTATCATACCAGTATGTGTGCACTCAGCCTTCCAATAGATTCCAAATGCAATTTTAGGATGCCCAGGTGCTTGTGCTAGACTGATATCCTGGTTTGGTATCTATCTATCTATCTATCTATCTATCTATCTATCTATCTATCTATTCTATCATACCAGATGTGTGCACTCAGCCTTCCAATAGATTCCAAATGCATTTTTAGGATGCCCAGGTGCTTGTGCTAGACTGATATCCTGGTTTGGTACTATCTATCTATCTATCTATCTATCTATCTATCTATCTATCTAGCTATCTAGCTATCTAGCTATCTAGCTATCTAGCTATCTAGCTATCTAGCTATCTAACTCTGTCTATCTATCTATCTATCTATCTAGCTAGCTAGCTATCTAACTCTGTCTATCTATCCCTCTAATCTAGACAGTGTAGTGGAAAGCGCAGGGGCTGCCTGATCTATGTCGCGCCACAGTGCGTGACGTCATCGCGCCAGAATGTGAGTTGTGTCATTGCGTAGTGTGCCGCCCAGTAAGTCCGGAGTTTGGGGGCACTTTTGAAAGGTACCAGCCGTTAAAACATTTGGGCCACTTTGCCAAATATCCGGGGCACATGTCCCGAATGTTTTAATGACACCACTGGCACATAGATTTTCAACATAGATTTGGTGATATGGGCATTAGGGAATGTTATATGTACCAGTCTGTGTAATCTGGGCATTGGGGCATCTTATATGTACCTATCTGTGTCTTGGCTTTAGGGCATGCTATATGTGCCTATATGTGTGATTTGGGCATTAGGGCATGTTATATGTATCAGTGTGTTTGATCCGGGCATTAGGGCATGTTATATGCATCTGTCTATGTGAGCTGGGCATAAGGTCATCTTATATGTACCAATCTGTATAAGCTGGGCATGAGGGCAACTTGGTTAGGTTAGTTAGGGCCCTGCTGAAAGAATCTACCTTGAAGTGGTGGCAGGCTAACAGATCTTATGGGAAAAAAATCTTTATTCTACAGGAATTATGGTGTGGATAAATGTATTTGTAAGGAACTGTACAAATACTGCCGTGATGTGAAGTTTAAAACGACCAAATGTTTAACCACTCCCATTCCTGGAAGCCACACCCACCTAACCCTGGTTGCGGTGGCACATTTCATGGCGCCTAGGGATACATAGGAATAATAGAAATAGCACCGCACTCCACTTCTTCATGCAGATAAAACTTTTATTGTTACAAATAATTACAGTCTTGGTATATTCATTACATCACTTTTATTGTCAAAAAACAGTCATGGTATATTCATTACATCACTTCCTATTTTATACCCAATACACACACTCCTTCTAGGCTACATAAGCTCACCCCCTTACATATTCAAGCATGATAGGTATTAAACAGAATTTGCCCTATAATTTATAAATAGGCACATAAACAATATCATATATTCAAATATATTTATGAGCTAATGTATAGGTGCAACACGAGATATTGAGGAAGATAGACAGAACTTCCTCAATATCTACACATCTAATCCTATAAAAATACATGTAGATCGTAATCTTTATTAAGGCCATTAGGAGAGAGGGAGTTAAGACGGGGAATCCACCATACCTCCCTCCTCCTAAGACACTGTTCCCTCATCCTGGTTGAATAAACCACTTGACGTCAGCAGTCTCTCACACGCCCTGATCCCATCTTGATGTGGGATTGAGGTGTAGAGGCTACTGACGTCCAGAGTAACAAACAGTGCATCCTTAATATCCCCAAATGGTACAGCATATAACATTGTGCAGGATTTCAGGTTAGACTTTTATATTTCAGATTTCAAACTATTACAGTTTAGGGTTTTGGGGGCTTATTTACTTGTGTGTAAGTTTTCATTTTGGGGCTGGGCTTGCCCTTTAATTATATGTTTTCTTCTGTTATGGAAAATGTATCTGCCTGCTCCCTCTGCTCAATAAGCTTTTTATAAGACTGAGCATGAGCAGAGGAGACCGCAGCAGAAACAGCAATCAACCATTGTCTGTGATGTTAGCAGTCACACTCACAACCTTGATTTACTGCATGGAGCGAGGAGCCAGCTTACTCTGCCAGAATGGAGGCAGTAATTGCAGCAAACCAAGTGTGGGGGCACCAATTGCCCAATACTAGCCTTGTAATACGTGATCGGTTCACAATCAGATTGCACGTTAAAACGCGATAGTTTCACCTAGCCCTAAATATCTGGTTAGTAGTTCATCTAATAATGTGCTGGATGTATAAGTTAGGGGTTTGGGGCAGGTAACCAACATGTGACCAGTTTTTTGTTTTAAGGGTAAAGATGTTCTTCAAATGATTTATGAAATGAAGGCTGTTATACCAGTATCCCTTTATTAATGTGGGGGAGTGTAGTCCAATTAGACATCCACAGTAGACTACAGCGATGATGTTGTCCTTGAAGATCTTTGTCCAAACAACACATTACTGTATAAAACATCTGCCCAGTGTAGAAATCTGCCCTGTACAGTCCTTGCTGCTCTGCTTGGACAGGAAGACAGATAGGGAGAAGCAACATATGGAACATATTTGAGATCATTTTGCTGCAGTGATTCTAAGCCAGATGTAAAACCATGGGAACTGTTTTTAAAAAAAAAAAATGAAACGTAATGATGGTGAGAAATCAATTGCAAACGCCTCTCCGCTCGCTGAAGTTCAGATTTTGATTACTCTCGAGCTATAATTTATGAATTAAAGTCTTTCGAACACAAAATAGCTAGCGAGCCAAAAGCCTCAGGAAATGCGTTTTCGAACGCGTCCTATACGTGTTTCAAAGGGATTGTTTTTTAGCAATTTCAGGTGTCATGCTGCATTTTCCATGGAGCGAGCTGATTTATTTTAAGACCTACTTCTTGGTGGGCCCAGCTCTCTTAAAAAACAAGGATAAAAGGGAAATTTTATGTGTTCGGTTCCAACACATTTATGTGTGATAGCAAGTGAACACACACACAAATATATCATCCTGTACAATAAAACAACCTGTGACCAACACCATGGCGGATAGCTTACTTGCTTCAACTTATAGAAAGCTGTTAGGATCAGATTACTGGAACGTGCAATGCAGGTAATGCAGACTTTCTGTTGGGGAACTAGTGTCAGTGACAGGGATAAGATTTACCAGGACCACCCTTGGAGAAGGTCAACATTTTAGAGGCTCCTGCATGTGAAAGAATATTGCGTGTACCCTGATAGTCAGTAAGGCCCATGTTTGAAGGCCAAAATGATTGCCTTATGTGCACTGAAATTGATTGTAATGTGTTTTCAATCATCTGGTAGCACCAAAGGGTAAAATGAAATATTAATTGATCCGTGACAATGTTCCCTCTGAGAGCACAGCTGCACACTGCACCACTTTAACCCTTGTGCGCAGGCTTGCAAAGTTGCGTGCCTGCACATAAGCGCACAGCTACACACCGCACCAATTCAACCCGTGTGCGAAAGCCTGCAGAGCTGTGTGCCTGCACATTAGCGCACAGCTACACACCGCACCACTTTAACCCATGTGCACAAGCCTGCAGAGTTGTGTGCCTGCACATGAGCGCACAGCTACACACCACACCACTTTAACCCATGTGCACAAGCCTGCAGAGTTGTGTGCCTGCACATGAGCGCACAGCTACACACTGCACCACTTTAACCGGTGTGCGCAGGCCTGCAGAGTCGTGTGCCTGCACATTAGCGCACAGCTACACGCTGCACCACTTTAACCCATGTGCGCAGGCCTGCAGAGTTGTGTGCCTGCACATGAGCGCACAGCTACACACAGCACCACTTTAACCGGTGTGCGCAGGCCTGCAGAGTTGTGTGCCTGCACATGAGCGCACAGCTACACACCACACCACTTTAACCTGTGTGCGCAGGCCTGCAGAGTTGTGTGCCTGCACATGAGCGCACAGTTACACACAGCACCACTTTAACCGGTGAGTGCAGGCCTGCAGAGCTGTGTGCCTGCACATGAGCGCACAGCTACACACCGCACCACTTTAACCGGTTGTGCCGGCAGCCTGCAGAGTCGTGTGCCTGCACATTAGCGCACAGCTACACACCGCACCACTTTAACCTGTGTGCAGGCGCTGCCAGAGTTGTGTGCCGCACATGAGCGCACAGCTACACACACCACATTTAACCCATGTGCGCAGGCCTGCAGAGTTGTGGGCCTGCACATGAGCGCACAGCTACACACCACACCACTTTAACCTGTGCGCAGGCTGCAGAGTTGTGTGCCTGCACATGAGGCACAGTACACACGCACCACTAACCTGTGTGCGCAGGCCTGCAGAGTTGTGTGCCTTCACATGAGCGCACAGCTACACACCGCACCACTTTAACCTGTGTGCGCAGGCTGCAGAGTTGTGTGCCTGCACTGAGCGCACAGCTACACACCGCAACACTTTAACCTGTGTGCGCAGGCCTGCAGAGTTTTGTGCCTGCACATGAGCGCACAGCTACACACGCACCACTTTAACCGGTGGTGCAGGCCGCAGAGTCGTGTGCCTGCACATTAGCGCACAGCTACACAGCTGCACCACTTAACCCATGTGCGCAGGCTGCAGAGTTGTGTGCCTGCACATGAGCGCACAGCTACACACAGCACCACTTTAACCGTGTGCGCAGCCTGCAGAGTCGTGTGCCTGCACATAGCGCACAGCTACACACTGCACCACTTTAACCCATGTGCGCAGGTGCAGAGTTGTGTGCCTGCACATGAGCGCACCGCTACACACAGCACCACTTAACCTGTGTGCCGCAGGCCTGCAGAGTCGTGT
Source organism: Hymenochirus boettgeri (assembly GCA_019447015.1). Lineage (NCBI taxonomy): Eukaryota > Metazoa > Chordata > Amphibia > Anura > Pipidae > Hymenochirus > Hymenochirus boettgeri. The sequence continues at coordinate 318,419,857 of CM033470.1, read as the reverse complement.
GCCTGCACATTAGCGCACAGCTACACGCTGCACCACTTTAACCCATGTGCGCAGGCCTGCAGAGTTGTGTGCCTGCACATGAGCGCACAGCTACACACCGCACCACTTTAACCTGTGTGCGCAGGCCTGCAGAGTTGTGTGCCTGCACATGAGCGCACAGCTACACACCGCACCATTTTAACCCATGTGCGCAGGCCTGCAGAGTTGTGGGCCTGCACATGAGCGCACAGCTACACACCGCACCACTTTAACCCATGTGCGCAGGACTGCAGAGTTGTGTGCCTGCACATGAGCGCACAGCTACACACTGCACCAATTTAACCTGTGTGCGCAGGCCTGCAGAGTTGTGTGCCTTCACATGAGCGCACAGCTGCACACCGCACCACTTTAACCTGTGTGCGCAGGCCTGCAATGTTGTGTGCCTGCACATGAGCGCACAGCTACACACCGCACCACTTTAACCTGTGTGCGCAGGCCTGCAGAGTTTTGTGCCTGCACATGAGCGCACAGCTACACACTGTACCACTTTAACTGGTGTGCGCAGGCCTGCAGAGTCGTGTGCCTGCACATTAGCACACAGCTACACACTGCACCACTTTAACCCATGTGCGCAGGCCTGCAGAGTTGTGTGCCTGCACATGAGCACACAGCTACACACCGCACCACTTTAACCTGTGTGCGCAGGCCTGCAGAGTTGTGTGCCTGCACATGAGCGCACAGCTACACACAGCACCACTTTAACCGGTGTGCGCAGAGCTGTGTGCCTGCACATGAGCGCACAGCTACACACCGCACCACTTTAACCGGTGTGCGCAGACCTGCAGAGTTGTGTGCCTGCACATGAGCACACAGCTACACACCGCACCACTTTAACCTGTGTGCGCAGGCCTGCAGAGTTTTGTGCCTGCACATGAGCGCACAGCTACACACTGCACCACTTTAACCCATGTGCGCAGGCCTGCAGAGTTGTGTGCCTGCACATGAGTGCACAGCTACACACCGCACCACTTTAACCGGTGTGCGCAGGCCTGCACAGTCGTGTGCCTGCACATTAGCGCACAGCTACACACCGCACCACTTTAACCTGTGTGCGCAGGCCTGCAGAGTTGTGTGCCTGCAATTGAGTGCACAGCTACACACAGCACCACTTTAACCTGTGTGCGCAGGCCTGCAGAGTTGTGTGCCTGCAATTGAGTGCACAGCTACACACAGCACCACTTTAACCGGTGTGCACAGGCCTGCAGAGTTGTGTGCCTACACATGAGCGCACAGCTGCACACCGCACCACTTTAACTCATGTGCGCAGGCCTGCAGAGTTGTGTGCCTGCACATGAGCGCACAGCTACACACTGCACCACTTTAACCTGTGAGCACAGACATGCAGAGTTGTGTGCCTGCACATGAGCGCACAGCTACACACCGCACCACTTTAACCGGTGTGCACAGGCCTGCAGAGCTGTGCGTACGCTCATGAGCTCACAGCTTAGAGGAAACGCTGCCTTTGGATATATTAGATATTTTAAAGGTTATGGGGCAAATAGCATTGATCCTTCTGGTTCTTCCTCGGGAGCCAATGGAATGATGGAATGACAGGAACTGCAAACATTTACCCATACAGTAAATTAATAACCAAGTGACAATTGTGAGAATGATGATCTGAGCTCTTTTTTTTTTTTTTTTTACATTCCTGTTTTTTTTTTTAACTGCAGTCGATTTCTACCCGTGAATAATCCCAGAGATATTGTTTACATTGGTGCTTAGGCGATCAATGACTTGCGTTGCTCCCAGCCTAGCACAATACACCAGGGACCGGCCGTATAAGAATGTACCTAAACATAGAACAGCACTGTGGGAACTGGACCGGCCCTTTAAAAAACAATACTAGGCTTTTCGAATTTTATTTTTTTCCGTAATTGTCATGGTGAATGGGGATGTTGCAATATATATAATAGATAAGTAATGTATATAAGGGGACCGCATTTGTAATTTGTCTATGGATTAATATATATCGGGCGCAAAAGTTTCCCTTTACTATTGGTAATTCTGCAGCAACCAATCGGATGTTAGCTTTTGACTGGGTTACTGCCGTAAGAATAGAGTTGTGACATACACAGTTGGGGAAAAGATGTAAATATAGAGATTTGGGACTGATCGGGTGGAAAATCAATAAAATAGATTAATGAATTTAGTTTTTAAGTTTAAAGGAGAAATGTTATGTCTTAAACTCACTCCCATCCTAATAATATCCAGGATGAGGCTCTAATTCCCTCATAATGCTGGCTTTGCTCCATCTAAAGCTAGGTACACACACTAGCGATATAGCCCCCATAGCGCCGGATCCATTGGTATTGGGGCTTTATCAACAGTGTGTGTAGTGGCTTTTCCGAATGAGCGTGTGTCCGCCAAACCTTATATGATGTGTATATGCTGTGTACATGCTGTGTACATGATGTGTATATGATGCGTATATGCTGCGTATATGCTGGTATTTTATGCATATATGCTGTGTATATGCTGTGTATATTATGCTGTGTATATGATGAGTATATGCTGTGTATATGATGCGAATATGCTGCGTATATTATGCATATATGCTGTGTATATTATGCTGTGTATATGCTGCGTATATTATGCATATATGCTGTGTAAATGCTGTGTATATGATGCGTATATGCTGTGTATATGATGTGTATATGCTGTGTATATGATGTGTATATGCTGTGTATATGCTGTGTATATGATGTGTATATGCTGTGCATATGCTGTGTATATTATGCTGTGTATATGATGTGTATATTATGCTGTGTCTATGCTGTGTCTATGCTGTGTCTATGATGTGTCTATGATGTGTATATGCTGTGTATAGGGAGAACGCTCAGGACTGTGTGTATCCTGATCTTGCAGATCTAGTCTGTCATCTTTCAAAAATCTTTACTGTGTGTACCCAGCTTAAGAGTGCCACACTTGATCAATGGGAAGATGCGCAAAGCCAGACCACCATTCAAGCAATGGTATGGGGAAACCCGGGCAATCCCAGGGGTCAGGTCATCACCCTATTATTAAGGGAGGAAGGAAGGCTTGGGCACGTACCAATTAATAGTAATTTTATTGTCACAATTGTGTATATAACATCAAAACTACACTGCTAAGGTCTCTGCATTTTATCCTAGTACAGGCAAATAGATATACTGTCTAATCACTTGCAGGCTTGTATCTGGCTGAGTGCGGACCAATCACTAGGTACACACGTTTCAATTTTTCCTCCTGACTCATCTCATCGTTCAAGACTTTCGACTGGTCGGCCAAAAGGAAGGACTGTCAGTCGCGGCAATAGCAGCCTCATCCGACAGTTACCGCGACCAATCATGCGGTCCATAGAGGGCCACACGATCGGTCATGGTTTTCGGTTCGGACGAAGGAACAGTCGGCGAATGGTCGGAGCCGCCATACATCAATTTGGCCCGACCGATCGAAACACTGCAATGTCAATCGGTCGGGCAGTATGGTGTGTACCCAGCAAGATTTCCTGTCAGTATCACCTCCACCACAGACCAATAGATGGAATGTAGACCAACATGACATAGGTAGAACCTTTTGTTCTGCCTTGTTTAAAGCTTGTTCAATCATTAACTGTTTTTGAAAAGGGTTTGAACATACCGTATATACTCGAGTATAAGCCGAGGTTTTTAGGTTTAAAAATCAACCTAAAAACCTTGACTCGGCTTATACTCGAGTCAATAGAAAACTTACCTTGATTCCAGTTGCAGCCGCGATTCATGAAGGAAAGCCGGCAGTTCCCAGTAGTTCTTTGCGGGTGCGCGATGATGTCATCGCGCACGCCGGCGGGATGACGTCATCGCGCAGCCGCGAAGAACTACTGGGAACTCCACAGAGCGAGCGGCAGCCGGAGAAGAGCTGAAGACTGAAGACCGGCGGAGAGCTGAAGACTGAAGGATGAAGACTGAAGACTGGACAGATGAAGACTGGAGAGATGAAGACTGAAGACTGAAGAGATGAAGACTGAAGACTGGAGAGATGAAGACTGGCCAGGTACGGTAAGTGAACTGGGGGGGCTCTAGGGTGGCCATACAGTAGCACACTGGGGGGTGGCCATACAGTAGCACACTGGGGGGGGCTCTAGGGTGGCCATACAGTAGCACCCAATACCTTTCTACTATAGGTGTTTGGAAACTACAACTCCCAGCAACGAAAGCATGCTGGGAGTTGTAGTTTCCAAACATCTACAGTGGAATGGTATTAGGCAACTATCTACCCTCGGCTTATACTCGAGTCAATCATGGGTTACCCATTTTGGAGGCAAAAATGGGTACCTCGGCTTATACTCGAGTCGGCTTATACTCGAGTATATACGGTAATCAAAGTTTCTACATTTAGGAATATCAGTCGTGAATTCCGTAATCCTAAACGGGACATTATTTGTCATTTTATTTAAATGCATAAAGAGAACAGAATACAAAGTGATATTTAAAGCCGCACTCTCTCTAGTTCTCTCTATGGCTTCCTTCCTGCTGACAGTTCTGCGGAGGCTAAAAACTGTCAAAAAAATAGCAGTTAGCTGGCACTTTTATTTCAGTTAGTAGTAATGGAGAAAGATTTGTCTATGATTTAAGGTGGCCATACACACACACACCAATACCCATTGTACGGTTATGGGATCGTACATACACTATACGATGATCGAATGATATTAAAATACCCCAATATCATATGACCGGGATTGGTGTGTGAATGGCCTTAATTCTGTTGCCTCGCATATGGTTTTGGCTATCTCTGGGTATTGTAATGAGATATTGGGAAACAAGGGCAAGTTAAAGGTCTACAAGTCTGGTAAAATATGATTGGATTATTTAGGTCAGTGGTGCCCAACCCCAGCCAGTAACTTAGACACTTCATTGGCTTAATGACTTTCAATGTCAGAAGGGAGCACCGCTGTGAGCAGGAAATGCTCCCATTTACATCAGTGTATATAACAGTGGTTTATAGTTTTCCTCTGTGAATTAGTCATTTGCAACCTAAACATTCATTTCCAGGTTCCGTGTAATTACAAAGCTTAAGATTATATAGTGAGTGGGGATAGTATTTATTTAACATCTTCTTGACATCACAAAATTTATCAAAAAATTAAACTAGGAGATTGGTTTTGTTTTTTTTAGAAAGTTCTGCAATTGCAAATTATAGGGCATGTCCACCCCCAAACCCGTCACAGTCACGTCTGTGATGATGTCATGGTGATGTTACGTGACTCAGCTTTTGGCTACACCTCCTCACTCCTGCACACCTCCGAAAAAGCTCTCTGAGCTTACAGAGGAAGCGAGGACCAGCGAGTAGAAGCACGGTGGGAAAATGTATTTATTTTGGGCTTTAAGGACCGCAGAGAGGCGAGTAACTATAACAATATTGGTTTTGAGGGGTGGTGAAGGTAAGTAGGGATTTTTATTATTGTGATGTCCTTTAAATGTGAATCAACAAACAGATACCTTAAATAGTAGAAAAGAACATGTAGATTCCTTTTCTCAAAAGATTTATAATGGGTAGTAATATAAACCTAACAAAGGCTTGTCAAAAACATAACATTGTTGCAGTTCACCAAAAAGGTGTGTATCTTGTCCCTGTTTGGATTTCCATGTAGTGGTTTCACAATTCAGCACCCTCCTGGGGCATAACTTAGATGTGCATTGAACATTGCTTGTAAAACAAAGATTTACCAGTTATTTTTTCTAATTAATTCCTAACCTATGATACAAACTAAATACATTCCATATATAAATTCATGCAGGAACTGCCCCTTCTAGCTCAGTGAGTGTAGACATGCTCAGTATCGCCCAGGAGAAATATAATTCATTTAGCCATTTTTGTATCTTCCTTTGCTAAATGTGCGAGGGAGATAAAACTTTTTGTAGTTTCAAATTACATCAAGACAAGTGATACATCAGTTTAATCTGTAGTGTCTTGTTTATTAGTAAGATAAAGGATGGATCGTTCCTTTAAAGGGGAACTAAAGCTAGGTACACACCTAGCGATTTTTCCTCCTGACCGACCGTTCGATACTTTCGATCGGTTGGCCAGGAGTAAGGACTGTCGATTGTGGCAAAAGCAGCCGCATCCGATAGTTACCGCGACCAATCGTGCGGTCCATAGAGGACTGCACGATCAGACGAGGTTTTCCACCATGTCCGATCGTCCGATTCTGACGAACTGTCGGTCGGACATGGGCGCATTTGGATGTGATAATTTCGGTCCGATCGGCCGATACACTGAACTATGACCGCAATATCTCATCGTGTGTACCCAGCTTAAAGCCCTAAAAAAACTGTTATGGTACCAGGTTAATGCAATTGCTGATTATTTTGTCATAAAGTGTTTACAAACAATTTTATATGATTTCCTTTATTGACCTGAAAAAAATCCATATTTCTTTGATGCCAGTCTATGCCTTTACCTCTAATGGTTACATGGGGGTAATCATATTTTTGGGTCATGTTGTATACATTTATTTAACAATCCCAATTAAATCTGCATTGTCTGTTATATTAACACAGCACAGTCATATGATTTACAGATATCTCACACTGGCTTCTTAAGCCGCAATTAAGCATCTGTGGAAAGTAATTCAATGAAGTATTTAAAATGTTCACAAGGAGAGGAAACGGGCTTGAAAATCTTGTTTTCCTGTCGTAGAAAAGTATTCCTTGTAATGATCTGCAAATTATTTATGTTCCCCTATGTTCCCCTATGGCAGTTTATTGGAACCACTTGAAATATCAAAATGGGTGCAAAGACAAATCTTACTTACTAAATGTCAACTATACTGTAAAAATTAACTTTGAAAACTGAAAAGTACTGGGGCAGGGTAGTAGGATTGATTATCCCTACCTCCTAATATTGTTTTATTGAGGAGCTACAGCAGATATAGTTTTTATCTGCCAGGTTAGTGCTCTGGTCCTTCCGGTATTAAAGATAGTATCGTTATAGAATTGCAGAAAAAGTGGTTTAATGTCCTAATCAAAATTGTATTGTCCCTTGTGTCCTTTCTATAGTCTATCCAAAACTGGTTGTCTGGCCATAAGGTCACTGTTGCTCTTTCAAAATACCCTACAATTTGTTCTGTAACTGAAAAAAAAAGTTGCCTTTAAAATGAGCCCCGTGTTACTTCTGTTAAGCTCTTGCCCCGGAGGAAGAAACTACTGACTGATAGAGAAATGCTAGCCATCATTGCCTACTCCTCAGCAGTCAGATCTTTAGATCAAGGTGTAACAAATCACATTAATCAAGCAGGGCTTTGTCCCAGCAGTAGGTTTGGAAAGTGCAGGCTTACGCCACAGGAAGAGGAGCGGTGCACAGGGGCTGGGGGCATAACTCAAAATACTGGAAGTATGAAAAATAAACTTTTCCCGCCCCATAGCTTCTCACAGGGAGCACTTGTGACCTGTGAACCAGGCATGCGAGCTGTGATTTAGGGCTTGTTTGGAAACCACAGCTTGCCTTAAATATTTGAGTATATATATATTTATATTATACTTGTGTGTTGTTTTGTGCAACAAAATACTGTAACTCCTCCTTTAACAGCTTGGGTCATGGCAGGAATTCCCAGGATATCTGTGAATTTATGGGACATTTTAATGTCCTTTTGTAACACAATCTTTGAAAGTTAGTAAGGGTTTTAAATTTTGAGTTAAATTCTTTGGAATAAAAGCCTCCCTAGATCAAATGTGGAGATTTCTATTTTTACCAAAGACAAAATGAAAATGACAATTCATCGTTTCATGTAATGGTGAAAACATTCTCCATTTTATTGTCCTCTCTACTGTTATAGCATTGGTGTCTTTTTACATAATGCTTAATGGGTAACAGATCATTTCAGTTCTCAGTGAAAAGGCTGACGTAGTTCTCTTATGGTAATAGTTACACTGACCTGAAGATATTATACGTCTATTGTGAATTTGTGAGGGTATAAGAGGATTTAAAAGGCGTAAAGCCTTTAAAGAGGTGAGATCAAAGTTTCAAAATTTTCAATGGGTTGAAATCATTTAACAATCTGAACATTTTGATTTGTAGATGTCAAAAACATTAGAACATCTTGTTCCCATCTCTTCCGTACCAGCTACACCTGGAAAGGTCATTTCTTTAACACTGTGTGCATGAGTAGTATTTGCAATTCAGTATTTTAAAAAGCATAGACAATTAAATTAAAGGGCATGTCCACCCTGAAATTTAACTTTTGATATGTGGTAGGGCATGCTTCCCCGGCTCCAACCGCATTAATAGAATTGTTAGAAAGTCCCCAGATTCTTACTTACCTGCCCTCTCTCCTCCGCTACAGTGTTCAGGCCCTCTGCTTGCATGGAATTGAAAGCAGGGGGCGGGTCCAGCTGGCTGGGATATCAGGCAACGTCATTTGCATTCTGGATCTGAAAATACCAACAAGGGCAATTTATTTTTATAGCTGTATCTGTCATACGATCGCGAATCAGCAGAATTTGGAAAAAATATCTGTTTATTAGTTTAAGTTTGTGTGTGTGTGTGATCTTTTACTTATTTATGGCCCAGATACATTGTTGCACATGCTTGGTCCACTACCTGATGAAGCTCCAAGGAGTGAAACGCGTAGTGGTGATGTTAGTGTCCGAACTCTGACAGGGAGATTGAAGTTGGTGTTTGGTGGAAGTGCTTATATCCCTTGTACGGATCCCAAGAGCATGCTGCCATGGACACAAATACTACACTGCCGGGGGACCTGTGGGACGCCCACGACTCCCAACCTATGACAGAGGGGGAACGGTGATTTATCGTGCCTTTACTACAATTCAGTTGTTGTTTATATTGGTCTGTTTAGGTGATGATGTACGCACACATTAGGAACTTTGTTACATATTATCCCCTTAATTTATCATAGGGGCTACAGTGACGGATTCTTTTTGTGTTTTAGACCCTCTGCAACGTTTTATTGTGGACACTTACAACATTTTTAGTGATTATAATACTGTATTACCTAACTGGTATTGGAGAAGGAGGTTTTGATTCTGCCCCTCTTTTGGACTTTTATTATATATTACACAGTGTTGATTTATACATTAAACATTAACATTATTCAATAAAAGTTCTTATTGTTAAAAATGGTGCTAATTTTTGCCCCAACCAATCAGATCTTATTAACATTGGAAAGTTAACATCTGATTGGATGGGACAAAATTAGCACCATTTTAAACGATAGGACCTTTTATTGAATAACCCTGTTTAGTGTGATTTAGGGGGCTGGCCAGCTTGTATTGTTCTTGTGTTTTACTGTATTTTATATGGTACATTAAATTATGGGTATGATTTTGGGTATGTTTGTATTTTCTGATCCAACAAAGTGTGCATTTTACATTCACCATGTTAATATTTAATGTTCAGGTCATCTTGTTTTATTTCAAGTATTTAGGAGAGTGAAAAGAGTATGAGTGAGACAGAATAAGAGTAAAGTGGTGAGAGAGTGTAATAGTGAAAGTTAGAGAAAGGGAGGATGTGAGTGAGAGAGGGGAATGAGTGAGACTGAAAGTGAGTGAGTATACAAGTAAAAATGAGAGAAGTGAGTGAAAGGGGGGGGAGTGAGTGTGTGAAAGAGAGTGAGTGTACAAGTTGAAAGTGAGAGCAAGAAGTGAGTGAGAGAGGGGGAGTGAGTGAGGAATGAAAGAGAGAGAGAGGGGAGTGAGAGTAAGTGAGTGAGTGAGAGAGTAAGTGAGAGAGAGGGGAGGATGAGAGTGGTGTGAAAGTGTATAAGTGAAAGTAGAGGAGTGAGAGAGGGAGGAGTGGTGGAGAGGGGGTAGTGAGAGAGAAAGTAGCAAGAGAGAGAGGGGGTTGATGAGAAGGATGAGAGATAGGGGGGTGAGTGAGAGAGTGGGGTGATGGAGAGGGGGTGAGTGAGAGAGGGAAGTGAATGAGAGAGAAAGAGGGGTGAGTGAAGAGAGGTGAGTGAGGAGAGAGAGAGGGTGAGTGAGAGGAAGTGAGTGAGGGGTGAGTGAAGAGGAGTGAGTGAGAGAGAGGGTGGTGAGAGAGCGAGGGGAGGGAGTGAGTTGAGAGAGAGAGCATTAGGGGCATTTAAACCTGAAAGTAGGATGATTCTTTTCAGTGGATGCCAATAGGTAAATTGAATGACAAAGTCTCCAGTGCCTGCCCCATGGTCAGAATCTTAATGAACCCACAGACCAGCACACGGATCTTTCTTTCCACAGAACTAGAAAACCAATTCCAATTCCTTGGGAAACCTGAAGTATAAAGGCCACATGATTATGTAAAATGTTAGAGGATAGCGAGGGCCGCTCGTCCTGTTTATATTGTTCAGTGGACTAGATTCTCATGGGAGCTCACATCTGGAAATCAGGATCCCTGCCAGCCATAAAGACACATTACATTATTTCAATGGGAAAAACAATAAAGGTCTTTTTCATTTCATTATCTGGGGTTTATGAATAACAAAATGCAGCCTGCATACAAGCACTGTTTGTTTCATTTATTTTCCCTTTAACACAGTGACTAATTTACTGTAAATACATATGTGGGAGTTGCCACTGTGAACAGTCAGTTTGGATAACAAAATATATTTTCCAGCTTTTTTTAATTTTTATTTTAGCCGTCTCAAGAAAGTTCCCACAACACCCATCTAACACTCCTGTCTTTAACCTTTGCCTCCCTCTTGGTAAATTGCCCTGTCTGAAACCACTATTGCTCAGAACTGTTCCTGCTATGCTGATGTACTACTGATTTCATTTAAAGGACAACAAAGAGCCCAAGTGAGAAACTTACCTGGTAATAATTACTTTACCTCCACCTGTGATTGTTGTCACCTTCTGGTGTAGGGGGCATGACCATTGAAAGACTTGCTCTGCATAAAGTGTTTCTTTCCAGGTCCCGACAAGGAAAGGGGCGGAGCAGAAAGGGGCTGCAAATTGCAATTATTGCCTGCCATCTATGGAAACCCCAGGGTAATGGCCCTAGCGTTTTAAGTTCTTATCTACTTTTAATTTTTGGGATTGGATTAAAGTTTTTTGTTTCATTTTAGGACCAGCCATTTGCTGAAGATAAAAAATGTCGCTATAAGTTGCAGATGGTATTTAACTGCTGGAACATTCCTAGAAACGACCACATGCAGTCTTCAGGAACAAGGAATTCTCAGGTATCAAATTATTTATGTCAAGGGGTCCCCCGCATGATTCAAAGCCCAGGCAAACGTACAGTATCCTTTACTAATTGTGCTCTAAGAGAAAATCCTCAAGGCTTAGTGTCCTTCCCTCTGAGATACTGTTGCAGCTAGTAATAATATATTAGGGAAATGGATGTGAGTAATGCTTATTTTGGTTTTCTTTCTATATACTATGGCTAATTACCCGGATGCTTTGAGCTGGAATCCAATGATTGCGTATGTTTACGCTCACTTTAGTTACTGAATTAAGACTGCACAGACAGAGAAGTAATAGAACAGTAACCAGTATGGTATAATGTACAATTGCTTTAATTCTTCCACAAGACATTGTCAAACTCTGTGCTCAGTTGGTCACAATTACATTCTCCATCTAGTGAATTAAAAGCATACAAGCAGTCAACCATATCTAGGACTCGGTGCTTTATTAGTTTACCCCAGTGACCCTGAATATATTAGAGATGTTATTTAAGTTATTTAAGAACTCTAAGGTTCTTCCTCAATCGCTTAATTTGTCCTACCTGCCAAACATGTTTACATGAAAGCTCCACCTACACCAATTACCCAGAACTGATTGCCCAGAAACAGCTTAATAATAGAATGTAGTCATTATTAACAAATGTAAGCAGTAAAATCTTTCAGTACTGCCCCCTCCCCAAGCCAAATGACCTCGGGCATGCTCAATGTAACTCTCTTAAGAGGAAGAATTCTCAAATCAGTTAACTTCCATCATCTCACATTGCTACATTGTTTAAAGGGCATGTCCACCCCCAAAACTAAAATTTAACCCCTTACTGGCCACATCAAGTAGTTTAAAACAATCCTTACCGTACATTCCTGCTCAAAATAGTTCCCCTGCTGTGCCCCTCCAAAGTCCAGGAAACTGCTGTGTAGGAGCAGTGTGTGGACTCATGCTGTGCCTGAGACTTCCTCAACCTCACAATGTAGGCATGCTCATGCAGCCCTCCCTGCCTCTCACCAATCACGGACGCGGCTGCCGGTCGTGTATTAACATATTACACCCATTGACAGAGGTCTTAACTCATTATACATCCATACCAGAGGGTATTTAAACAGATAGAATCTACAGATGGGTTTATTAACCATATACATCCATACAGATGTATAAAACATATGAATATCGATACAGATGTATAACATATACAATCCATACAGAAGTGTATTAAAACATATACATCCATACAGAGTGCATAACCATATTATCCATAACAGCAGTGATTAACCATATATACAATACAGAGTGATAAACCATGATCATCCATTACAGAGGAGTTAACCATATATATCCATACAGAGTGATTACCCTATATATCCATTACAGTAGAGATCACCATTACTATATCCATACAGGTGTATTAAACCATAATTATCAGACTAGTAGTTAACCATATATATCCATACAGAGGTATTAACCTAATTCCTATACAGATAGTTTACATGTATATTCATACAGAGTGTAGGTTACACCATATACATCCATACAGGATGAGTAGTATTTCACCTGATTATAACCAATAATCCATTACAAGAGTTGTCAATATCCAAACAATTGTATCAAATATCATAAGAGTGTACTTAACAAAATAATAATCCATACAGATGGTAGTAACCATATATACTCCATACAGTAGGTATTAAACCATATATATCCATACAGAGTGTATTAACTATACAACCAGATAATTAATATCCATACATAGTAAACCGTAGTATATCATTACGATTATTAACACCATAACTAAGATATTATAACCATTATCAGTCCATAAGAGTAGTAGTTAACCATATTCATAGGGTCAGTCCTACAGAGGGTGTTAACCATTAACATTCCATACAGATGTGGATGAAACCATATAATCAATACGAGTTGGTATTAAACCCTATAATCATAAAGAAGATTATTAACCATATAATATCCACTACAGATGTATTAACCATATATTATACAGGATTAACCAGCAAGATACAGAGTGATTAACAATAATATCATACACATATCATTAACAAGTATACCATAAATCCATACAGAAGGTATAACGTCATCTAATCCATACAGAATGTATTAACCTATATATATCCATACAGTAGGTATAACCTATATACTCCATACAGAGTGTTATTAACCATATAATCCATACGATAGCGTATTAAACCTATATAGTCCATACAGAGTGTTAACCATATACATCCATACAGAGGTTTAACCATATACATGCAATACAAGTGTATAAACCATATACATCCATAGATAGATTCTTACTAACAGTTGTAATTAACCATATATATCCATACAGAGTGTATGTAACACTATACATCCATAGAAGTATTAACCATAATATCCATACAGATAGTATTAACAGGAGTAATATTCCATACAAAATAGATTAAGATATTATATCCATACAGAGTGTAAACCATATACATCTATACAAGAGTCAAATAAATCCAAACAGAAACAGTAGCCAAGATCTTCATCCAAAGCCACAACATAAGAAAAGCTTAAGAATGAGGAAACCAACCATTAACATTGAACCAGATGAAAAATAAACCAATTACATTTCTTTCAAGTATCAGAGATATTTTAACTTGACACATAAAGACGGACATGTTTCAATTTTTATAACACCAGTGGTCTCCTGCATGCGAAGTTGATTGAATTGTGTCTAGAGGGGTTATCCAAAGTTGCCAAGATGGAAGTTTTAATACACAGGGGCGTCATTCCAATGTACTTTATACATACCACCACTCGTTGCTGAATAATACAATAATAATGCAATACAGTTCTCATAGCCTATTCCCAGTTACTTACGTGGTACACTTAACCACTGTCTCAGAGGTCAGTTATTGGTTGGTAGGATGAAGTTTTGTCACAGAGGATGCAATGTAATGCTGTCCCCGCTTGGGTACTCACAATAATAGAGTTCGCATGAGAAGCACTCCTCGAAAATTCTCACATTCTCACAGGGACCGCACAATCGGACCGTGATTTTGCAACACGCCTGTTCATCCCATCCGGACAAAACGGGAGAGACCTTACATTGGCGCGGCTGTTGGACGAAAAAGCCAAGCCCCAATGCGCCAGACCAACCGAATGATTACATAGAAGTATCCATCGATGGGGTACAGTTGAATCTGCCCGTGTGTACCCAGCTTAACGGTATTGAGCATGTTGCACTGAACAGGTGGGTTTCACTCTGGATTAAAACAGCTCCAGTGATGGGGCAGTGCTGATGACTGGGGTTACGGAGTTCCATAAGTGGGTGCGATGAGGCTCTGTGACCGTAAAAGGATGTTAGGTGGACTCTGGGGAGACCTAGGCTATTTGAACCTGTGACTGATCTGAGGAGCAAAGTGGTTGCAATAACTCTTTCATGTATCCTAAATTATGCAGTGATCATATGTAAGAGGACAATTATGAACAGGATCCTTAATTTGTGGATTGGCCAGTGAAAGTGAAAAGGGGGAAACAGAATGGGTGTTAGTGGCACGTGGTTTGCGCTGGTTTGTTTGCGGGTGGTTGTTATCAGTTCGTGTGGTGATATTCTGCCTAGCGTTGTAGGGCGGGTGTGAGTGGTACTTTGTGGGGAGGCCTGTAGTCCAGCCCCCATGATGTGTTGAAGATAAGTGTCCTAGGGAGAAGGTTGAGAAAGTACGAATGATGTGATTTCCACACAGCAGAGATGTGAGTTTTCTGAAGCTTGAATTACCCCTATTTACCATAGTAGCAGTAGAGCAAGGAGCACAGTAAAGGATTGAAACGCAAGAGTACTTGTAAATGACAGTTTTTAGAATTTAGCATCCCTGTTATACAGTTTAGGTGGTCCCGCCCAACAAGCTTACTGGGTATATTTATTATATATTGAGAAATATGCCCCTTTGCAGAGGGAAATACTTGGAAACCAGAACGTTTTAGGGTGTCGTAGAGAGGGGGGATCTGGAGGACCCTAATATACATCAGGGATGAAAGGTTATATGTATCTGCAAGTAAAGGGTTTTAAAAATAATCCTTTTACACGAACACGTATCAAGTTGAGGAGGATTTTGACCTCGACCTCTGACCATGACGGATATAACCGTGCGGAAACGGGGCGTTTTGAAAAGATAATAGTGCGTTGTATATTGTTAGGATTGGGGGTGCCATAGTAGATTAACGATCGACCCCCGGGACCCCTGACCAAAAACTACGTCTGTATGAAGGATTACTCCGCACTGAGCCTTCCTTTTAAAGGACAACAAGAAGGAAAGCATCAAATCGAAATCAGATAACACTGACTTTACAGAAAAACCTCTTGTTTTTTCTAGGTCCGTGGGTAACTTAAACACAAGCGACTTGCTGGGCCCTGTTCTTTGCTGGGGCCCTACGACCACTACTAGTCATGTCCCTGCCGTGTTGTTTACTGTTCATTTAATGTAAAATGAGCAAATGGTGGGCAAAATTAAACCAATATAAAAAAAACCAGAGCGCCAAGTCAACGAGGAATAATATTGGCCCAACAACCACATCAAGAACGATGTGTCATCAAATACAATGGGGACCTTTTTTCCTTCGATGTGGTGTGTGTGGAATTACATATTTTACTAATAATGGTGACTAATCACCCTAACCCTACTAACTCATATAGTTCATTGATGTGAAACATGGCCCAACTCCCCCCGATGTTTGAAAAACGACAACTACCAGTATGCCTTGTTGAGCCAAGGCACATGCTGGGGAGTTGTATATTTCCAACATCTGGAGTGCCACAGTTTGAAATAACTACATGGTTCCTACAAACACCTAATTTCCTTAGTCTTCTTTTTCTGGCAGGAGTTGCCAGTAAGTATGGGGCCTCTGTTGTTAAAGTATAAATGGGAGATCGGCATGGGCTCAGACTCGCTACTTCCTGAGGGTTCCCCAGAGGATAGATCGAGAGACAGGGACCTATAACAGTTTTGTTCGGTAATAAATAAAATACTGTTTAAGCTCAAGATCCAACTCGGTTGCCATTTATTGGAAATTCTACCTTAGAGTGGTAGTTCGCAACACCCCTGCACTCCAACATAATCGAGGGCACAATCCTGATAAAATAAGAGTCATTGGTAGAATGTGGAGAAGGCGGACAGTCGCTGGAGCAAATCACACGTACCCAATTTAATAGACTTACAAATGTATAGATCATTAATACACTCTGTATGGATTATTTGGTTAATACACTCTGTATGGATTATTTGGTTAATACACTCTGTATGGATTGTTTGGTTAATACACTCTGTATGGATATATATGGTTAATACACTCTGTATGGATATATATGGTTAATACACTCTGTATGGATGTATATGGTTAATACACTCTGTATGGATATATATGGTTAATACACTCTGTATGGATGTATATGGTTAATACACTCTGTATGGACATATATGGTTAATACACTCTGTATGGACATATATGGTTAAGCATGTCCACCCCGAAATTTAACTTTTGATATGTGGTAGGGCATGCTCCCCCAGCCCCAACCGCATTAATATAATTGTTAGAAAGTCCCCCCGATTCTTACTTACCTGCCCTCTCTCCCCTGCTGCAGTGTTCAGGCCCTCTGCTTGCATGGAATTGAAAGCAGGGGGCGGGACCGGCAGCCGCGTCCGTGATTGGCTGAGAGGCAGGGAGGGCTGCACTGAGCATGCCTCAACCTTGATGAGGTTGAGGAAGTCTCAGGCACAGCATGAGTCACACACTGCTCCTACACAGCAGTTTCCTGGACTTTGGAGGGGCACAGCAGGGGAACTATTTTGAGCAGGAATGTACGGTAAGGATTGTTTTAAACTACTTGATGTGGCCAGTAAGGGGTTAAATTTTAGTTTTGGGGGTGGACATGCCCTTTAAACAATGTAGCAATTGTAGATGATGGAAGTTAACTGATTTGAGAATTCTTCCTCCTTAAGAGAGTTACATTGAGCATGCCCGAGGTCATTTGGCTTGGGGAGGGGGCAGTACTGAAAGATTTTACTGCTTATCATTTGTTAATAATGACTACATTCTATTATTAAGCTGTTTCTGGGCAATCAGTTCTGGGTAATTGTGTTTTAGGCTGGAGCTTTCATGTAAACATGTTTGGCAGGTAGGACAAATTAAGCGATTGAGGAAAGAACCTTAGAGTTCTTAAATAACTTAAATAACATCTCTAATATATTCAGGGTCACTGGGGTAAACTAATAAAGCACCGAGTCCTAGATATGGTTGACTGCTTGTTCATGCTTTTAATTCACTAGATGGAGAATGTAATTGTGACCAACTGAGCACAGAGTTTGACAATGTCTTGTGGAAGAATTAAAGCAATTGTACATTATACCATACTGGTTACTGTTCTATTACTTCTCTGTCTGTGCAGTCTTAATCTCAGTAACTAAAGCTGCAGCGTATAACATACTGCAATCATTGGATTCCAGCTCAAAGCATCCTGGGTAATTAGCCATAGTATATAGAAAGAAAACCAAAATAAGCATTACTCACATCCATTTCCCTAATATATTATCTAGGCTGCAACAGTATCTCAGAGGGAAGGGACACTAAGCCTTGAGGATTTTCTCTTAGAGCACAATTAGTAACGGATACTGTACGTTTGCCTGGGCTTTGAATCATGCGGGGGACCCCTTGACATAAATAATTCTGATACCTGAGAATTCCTTGTTCCCTGAAGACTGCATGTGGTCGTTTCTAGGAATTGTTCCAGCAGTTAAATACCATCTGCAACTTATAGCGACATTTTTTTTATCTTCAGCAAATGGCTGGTCCTAAAATGACAACAAAACCCTTTAATCCAATCCCAAAAATTAAAAGTAGATAAGAACTTAAAACGCTAGGGCCATTACCCCTGGGGTTTCCATAGATGGCAGGCAATAATTGCAATTTGCAGCCCCTTTCTGCTCCGCCCCTTTCCTTAGTCTGGGACCTGGAAAGAAACACTTTATGCAGAGCAAGTCTTTCAATTGGTCATGCCCCCTACACCAGAAGGTGACAACAATCACAGGTGGAGGTAAAGTAATTATTACCAGGTTAAGTTTCTCACTCTGGGCTCTTTGTTGTCCTTTAAATGAAATCAGTAGTACATCAGCATAGCAGGAACAGTTCTGAGCAATAGTGGTTCTCAGACAGGGCAATTTACCAAGAGGGAGGCACAGGTTAAAGACAGGAGTGTTAGATGGGTGTTGTGGGAACTTTCTTGAGACGGCTAAAATAAAAATTAAAAAAAAGCTGGAAAATATATTTTTCTGTTATCCAAACTGACTGTTCACAGTGGCAACTCCCACATATGTATTTACAGTAAATTAGTCACTGTGTTAAAGGGAAAATAAATGAAACAAACAGTGCTTGTATGCAGGCTGCATTTTGTTATTCATAAACCCCAGATAATGAAATGAAAAAGACCTTTATTGTTTTTCCCATTGAAATAATGTTAATGTGTCTTTATGGCTGGCAGGGATCCCTGATTTCCAGATGTGAGCTCCCATGAGAATCTAGTCCACTGAACAATATAAACAGGACGAGCGGCCATCGCTATCCTCTAACATTTTACATAATCCATGTGGCCTTTATACTTCAGGTTTCCCAAGGAAATTGTGTTTTCTAGTTCTAGTGGAAAGAAAGATCCGTGTGCTGGTCTGTGGGTTCATTAAGATTCTGACCATGGGGCAGTGCACTGGAGACTTTGTCATTCAATTGTACCATGTGGCATCCACTGAAAAGAATCATCCTACTTTCAGGTTTAAATGCCCCTCAATGCTCTCTCTCTCACACTCACTCCCTCCCCCTCTCTCTCTCACTCACCCCTCTCTCTCACTCACTTCCTCTCTCACTCACCCTCTCACTCACTTCCTCTCACTCACCCCTCTCTCTCTCTCACTCACCCTCTCTCTCACTCACCCCCTCTTTCTCTCTCATTCACTTCCTCTCTCACTCACCCCCCTCTCTCACTCACCCCCCTCTCTCACTCACCCCCTCTATCTCTCACTCCCTCTCTCACTCAACCCCCTCTCTCTCTTGCTCACTTTCTCTCTCACTCACCCCCCTCTCACTCACTTCCTCCCTCTCTCACTCTCTCTCACTTTCACTTATACACTTTCACACTCTCACTCACTCCCTCTCTCTCACTTACTCTCTCACTCACTCACTTACTCTCACTCCCTCTCTCTCTCTCTTTCACTTCCTCACTCACTCCCCCTCTCTCACTCACTTCTTGCCTCTCACTTTCACTTGTACACTCACTCTCTTTCACACACTCACTCCCCCCTCTCTCACTCACTTCCTCTCATTTTTACTTGTATACTCACTCACTTTCAGTCTCACTCATTCCCCCTCTCTCACTCACATCCTCCCTTTCTCTAACTTTCACTATTACACTCTCTCACACTTTCACTCTTATTCTGTCTCACTCATACTCTTTTCACTCTCTCTAAATACTTGAAATAAAATACAGATGACCTGAACATTTAAATATTAACATGGTGATATGTAAAATGCACACTTTGTTGGATCAGAAAAATACAAACATACCCAAAATCATACCCATAATTTAATGTACCATAATAAAATACAGTAAAACACAAGAACAATACAAGCTGGCCAGCCCCTAAAATCACACTAAACAGGGTTATTCAATAAAAGGTCTTATCATTTAAAATGGTGCTAATTTTGTCCCATCCAATCAGATGTTAACTTTCCAATGTTAATTAAGATCTGATTGGTTGGGGCAAAATTAGCACCATTTTTAACAATAAGAACTTTTATTGAATAATGTTAATGTTTAATGTATAAATCAACACTGTGTAATATATAATAAAAGTCCAAAAGAGGGGGCAGAATCAAAACCTCCTTCTCCAATACCAGTTAGGTAATACCAGTATGTATATCACTAAAAATGTTGTAAGTGTCCACAATAAAACGTTGCAGAGGGTCTAAAACACAAAAAAGAATCCGTCACTGTAGCCCCTATTGATAAATTAAGGGGATAATATGTAACAAAGTTCCTAATGTGTGCGTACATCATCAGTCCTAAACAGACCAAATATAAACAACACTGATATTGTAGTAAAGTGCACGATAAATCACCGTTCCCCCTCTGTCATAGGTTGGGAGTCGTGGGCGTCCCACAGGTCCCCCGGGCAGTGTAGTATTTTGTGTCCATGGCAGCATGCTCTTGGGATCCGTACAAGGGATATATAGCACTTCCACCAAAACACCAACTTCAATCTCCCTGTCAGAGTTCCGGACACTAACATCACCACTACGCGTTTCACTCCTTGGAGCTTCATCAGGTAGTGGACCAAGCATGTGCAACAATGTATCTGGGCCATAAATAAGTAAAAGATCACACACACACACAAACTTAAACTAATAAACAGATATTTTTTCCAAATTCTGCTGATTTCGCGTATGACAGATACAGCTATAAAAATAAATTGCCCTTGTTGGTATTTTTCAGATCCAGAATGCAAATGACGTCCTGATATCCCCACTGGAAAAATTTCGGAAGGAACAGATCGGTGCAGCTAAAGTAAGTCATGGAAATGTCCAATTGTTTTTATATGCCCAGTGCTGCTTAACCGTCCACGCTCCAAAGTTTCCCTAATCACAGGTGGTACAGGCCCCATGAAATGATTGTAAATCCCACACTAAGCCAATATTAAAACGTGTAACACTGATTTTACACTGATTCAGCCAATAGCAGGGGATATTGCACTATTCCCCTATTTATTTATATATGAAATCGGAAGCACCATATTCACAGCTGTCAATCAAATCACAAATTCTTCTGCGGTAGGCAGTTTTACCATAACAGGAATGGTGACAATTGGTATGTGTGTATTGAATTGTGGAAATTTCCCTTTCCCAAATCTGCCTCATAGTGATTACTGAGCATGCTTGCCCTCACAGTTCGTCAGATAAGTCAGGAAGGGGGAGGGTGCTGACCCTGAACAAAACAAGTACAGGACTGAAGACAACACACAAACCCAAGAGAAATTACTAATTACATGTGTTCATTGAGACAAGGTCCTGGTAAAGTAGTTTGTTTCAGTATACATAAGGGCTGCAATACCACAACCATTTATTCCCCCATCATCAAGAATAGAGATGTCCGAACTTCGAAAAATCCGGTCCGCGCGAGGATCCGCGGATTTTCGAAAAAATCCGTAAATTCGAAAATCCGCGAGCGGACCCGTTAAAACGTATTAAAATGAAAGTTCGGCAAAATCCGCATTAAAAGTGGTCTAAATAGCCTTGGTAATGTTAACTTAATCACTCAGGGACCTGGGTAATGTCCTTAGAAACACGTATCAATGCCTACAATACCTAAAAATTACAGTCCGCTAGCGAGAACAGTATTTTTCGAAAATACGAGGATTTCCGTAAAAACGAGGATTTCCGTAAAAACGAGGATCTCCGTAAAATCGAGGATTTCCGTAAGTCCGCGAATCTCCGTAAAAACGAGGATTTCCGTAAAAACGAGGATTTCCGTAAAAACGAGGATTTTCGTAAAAACGAGGATTTTCGTAAAAACGAGGAACCGGAACTTCCTGCCTATCAAAATGGCCAGTGCTGCAAGGCAACTATATGCCCTGAACTACCTCCTGCTCAGGGGGTATGATGATTTCCCCCCTGGCACCCATCATGTGCGGCGCCGGAGGCGCAGAATAATGGAGGGGCTACAGCGCCGCATCCTGCGACGCTTCGGATACCAGACCACTGTCTCTACCCTCCAGAGACAGTGGTCAGACCTCAAGAGGCAGAGGCCTCAATATGTGGCTGCCGTTCGGCAAATGATAGAAGGCAAGTATACTTTTTATTATATTACACGAAGCATAGGCTCTGGGGGGGCACGGAGCTGTCCGGGAAGAGGGCGCACCGGATGAGGAGGGGGGGGTGGAGACTGGCGTATCACCAATGCGTGGTGGTACCACCATCTCCCCACTTGCGCTCCGTGCCGCGTCTCTGGGTCATGTGGCTTGCTCCGTCTTGAAAATAAGCCCCAAAAATTCGAATTTACAAGAATGTCTCGTTTTTCCGAAAATTCTCGTAATTACGAGAATCCTCGTAATTACGAGGATCTTCGCGTTTTCCGGGCCCCGGAAGATCGCGGATTCTCGTAATTACGGAGATACTCGTATTTTCGAAAATTTTCGTAAAAAAAAAAAATCCGCGGTTCGGAAGTTCGGAAGGCGGAAAATCCGGAAAATCCGGAATAATCCGCCGTTCGCGGACGTGATAAATCCGCGGCGGATCCAGGTTCGGGTCCGCGAACCGGCCATCTCTGATCAAGAAGAAGAATCTGCTATATTTTTGCAGTAACATCATGTCAGCAGTCAACATGTTAGCAGCTCTTCCAGGTTGAATATATTAGTCATGTATGAGAGCCTTTAGGAGAGGACACAGCCATTTTTTCTGGGCTCCATTGCTTAGTCTAACCCCTTGACCCTACTCAATGGCAGTTTTTATTTAATTGGGGCCGTAAAACATTTTCTAACTGAACAGAAGACAATTATTTCTGAAGATTTGTATTTTTAAAGGGCATGTTCACCCCTCAAATAAAATATAATAGCAGATATGGGACTAACCTTATAGTGAAATATTAATCCCCCTTTATAAAGTTTTCCGCACTCCAAGGTCTTTTACGAGCTTGCCCATGCTGAAAGAATGCAGCTAGGGGAGAAGAATGTAGTCATTGGGAGTGATGTCATCTGTCACATTATTGAATGACAGCTAGAACCAGGAAGCAAAAAGAGGGCTACAGAACATTGGGCAACATTTCAGGTTAGTCTTACATCACTCAGATTTTAACTATTGCACTTGTGGGGTTTGGGGGTGATTTTACCTATGCACACTTTTGCATTTGGAAGATAGACTTGCCCTTTAAGCGAACTCTCGGCAGTAAGCAGACCTACACGTTAGTGATGTAAACCGTCTGTCTACGAACCGTTCTGTGCAGAAACATTTAAGCATCATTTTCCTTCTGTAAACAATTTCAGGCGAGACTATTTGTTCCAAATAAATTAGTATGTAATATAACAAATTTCAACTTATAAATAATTCAGTTTATAATAAGACGTTCTCCCCAAACCCAAGTGCTTATTTCTACTCAAATCCTTGTGTATTATTAAGTTAAATAGCGCCGGGATGTAAACAAGGCTCGCTGTGATTTCATTTCATTTGTATTTCCACCAATCACAGTACAGACACTTCTTTTTTTTTTTTTTGTCTTCGTGGTACATCCTATTTCCAAGTATTTGCTTTCTGTATCAAACACAAACACGATCGCAAGAACAAACAACGTTGGCAGGAATAGCGAAGAGCTTGCTGTGTTTTCAGCAAGACTCCAAATCTACAAACCACATGTTTGGCCTCTAGGGGCACTGCGTAGCTGTATAAATATGGAGCAGTGACCTTATCTGCACTGTGTTAAATGTCAACTCCACCGAACAGTCTTCTATCTGACTTGTTAAATTTGCTTGCATATGCAACAGTTCTACTTCAAGCTATAGATATAGATAAAGATATACAATTCACAACATTTGACTGATACTGTAGCTGTAGGTTGTGCTAACACGTCATTATTATTTTATTTATACCGATATAAAAACAATACCCTCTAAATAAAATAGTTAATATTACTATGTAGCACAGTATAAAAGTTTCTCTGTGCTGTTAATCTGTACCAATGTATCAGATATTCCATTTTTACTGATTTAATGCAGTTAGATTGGTTGCTTGCTGCAGTTTAATAGTACAGGGAATCCTTTGCTCCTATTATACTAACAGGGAGATTCAATAAATGTTCTTATCGTTTAAAATGGTGCTAATTTTGCCCCAACCAATCAGAACTTATGTAACATTTGAAAGCTAACATCTGATTGGTTTGGGCAAAATTAGCACCATTTTAAACTTTTATTGAATAACCCCCATAATCCCCATCTTGATCCTTCCATTCTCATTCTCATCTGGCTAATTTAACAAATATTCAGTATTCAATGAAAGTTCTTAAAGGGGAACTGTTGTCCAAAAATGACTTTAGGTAAATTGAGGTAAATTGATAGAAATTGCTCCCCTGAGAATTTTTTTCCATTGTTTATTTTGCATAGTTTTGAAGATATTTACAATTTTGTGTGTGATATGGCAGCAGCATCACCAGATCCCCTGCACTTCCTGCTCCCTGCTCTGAAACTGTCAGTCAACCTGTCCTGTGTCTCCTCCTCCCCTTTGCAGCCCCCCTGGTCCCTCCCACCCATGGACTCCATGGTCCCTCCAGTTGCAGGCCCCCCATGGCCCATTACCTTTTAGCCCCATGCGGCCCCTCCCACTCACGGGTGCCATGGCCCCGCCCACTCACGGATGCAGTGGGTTACTCAGGACCCCCCCCCCCCTACAGAAAACTCTGTGGAATCCGCCTTTTCAGGCAGAGTGACAACTCTCTGGAGCACGTAGAGAGTTGGTTGATGGCTCGTTTTAAAGGTAGGAAACTGGCCTTTCATTTAAACTTAACTTGTTTGGAGACCACAGTTCCCCTTTAACGTTAAAAATGGTGCTAATTTTTCCCCAACCAATCAGATATTATTTAACATTTGAAAGCTAACATCTGATTGGTTGGGGCAAAATTAGCACCATTTTTAACTATAAGAACTTTTATTGAATCTCCCTGACTGTATGTTACATTATGTTTTTATATGCTGGGTCTTTAGGAGACGGATTCAATTAGGAAACGTACCGCACAATGTAACACGGACATCCCACCCTGCAAAAGCTAATTTCTGAGATGTACCACCAAAGCCTAAATAAGGACTAAAATATCATCTGTATCTGTGAATTAGAAAAACAAATTTGTCTGAAGTCCTCTCTCAAGTATGCTCTTTGGTTTACATTTTCTAGTACTCTCTCTAGATCTCTCTGTAGTTTACTTTACTTTCTCTAGTACTCTCTGAAGATAATGCTCTCTAGTTAACACTCTCTAATACTCTGTAGTTTACTTTCTCTAGTACTCTCTGTAGATAATGCTCTCTAGTACTCTCTAGTTAACACTCTCTCTAGTACTCTCTCTGTAGTTTACTTTCTTTAGTTCTCTCTGTAGATAATGCTCTCTAGTACTCTCTCTGTTGTTTACTTTCTTTAGTTCTCTCTGTAGATAACACTCTCTAGTACACTCTCTCTAGTATTCTCTATAGTGCTCTCTGTAGTTTCCACAGTAGTTTTTTTGTTTGTGATAGAACAGCCCCCAAAACCCAGGATCCGTTTTACTTACAGCTACCAAAGCTGCTCCTAGACTGAGAAAAGAGGTTTATTATCCCACAACCCAGCGTAGTTAAGTCCACCCCTCTGCTGCTGCACATGCCCTTAACGTGCATGAGCAGCAGTAGCAGAGGCTCGTTTGGTAATGGCCGTCAGCCATTGGCCGTGACTGATGGCCATTACCAGGAAGTAGCCGGTGCTGGATCATGGGATAGTAAGCCTCTCAGTCTAGGAGCAGCTTTGGTAAATGTAAGTATAACGGATCCTGGGTTTTGGGGGTGTTCTATCACGCACTAAATTATTGTAAGAGGGGTGGACATGCCCTTTAATGTCTCTAATATAATCGCTAGTTTACACTCTAGTACTCTCTCTATTTAACATTCTCTAGTATGATCTCTCATTTCCATGAATGGTTGCTCACTCCTCACTGTAATTAAAATATGAATTCAGGGAGATTGGTATTAATCACCCATCCCTGACCCCCTGAAATGGTATACAGAAAGATTCCCTGAACTTCCGGGAGAGATGTGATGCGTGGTCCATCCTTCTAAAATTACAGTGTTTATGCAGCACAGTGGAGCACAGAGATACTTTCCCTGTTTAACCCATCGTACATGATTGTTCATGTCCAGTACCTTTTGGATTCTTGGCCTTTAGTGTTAAAATTAAAATACAGTTTATCCAAATGTTGGTCATGTTATTCAATACCATAAATCCATATTAACCACCTCCTACTGAAACTGATGGAGAGTGAAGTAAACGTACAGCCTGGCAGCCTACATGCTTATCGAAATAAGAAAAGTGATTGGACAAGTAGATGGGGCCGATATCCTTAGTTTCCTTAAGTACAGTATAGGAGGCAGATAAATGCAATGTGCTTCTCAGCCCTAAACAAAATTCCAATGACATGAATCTGACGTGAATTTGTGATTTTTGTCTCACCTGTACCATGTGTGCTAGTTTTTTCCAATAACATGTGTTCAATAACATGTGTTTTTCATGTTGATGTGGTTATCCTGGTGTGAAAGTCGGTTGCAGTAACATATAAATATGATAGAGTTGTGTGGGCATTTGAATTTCCTTTATGCATGTTGTTATTTTATGGAGTAAATCAATACCTATATTGTTACATCACAGGGCGCAACCAACCACGTGGGGCCTTATTTAATACGCCTGTGATCTTAATCTGCAGCAACCAATCAGATGTAATAAAACATTTTTTAACTGTAGCACACCTGTAAAAAGGTATCATTTCATTGGCAAATTTTTGTACCTCTTATGATGTCAGAGTCATGTAATTGGTTACTTTGGATGCAGGGCGGAAGGCAACTTTCCTATGTAAATATTTAACGCTGCATAGGTGCTAATAATGGCTTAATGTGTCCGACAACAAATCATTAAGTACCCAGAATGGTGTCCTAGTTTTTTTTTTCTTTTGAGAGGTCAATACACAGAAACGGTTTGAATTTAAAGGATTCCGAACACTGCACCGAACTTTTGGCATTGGTTTAAATGTTCTTCCTTGGTGATTCCAAGCAAAAGGATTGTGAGATTATTATTAAAATCCCAGGAAATATTAAGTGAGCCGAATAGTAAAAGGATTTCAAGCATGAAAAAGTTGCCTTATTTGGTAAATGCAGTTTCTGGTCCACAGCTGGTAATATTGATGAGATCATCTCTGCGTAGGTCTCAATCTCATGTTTCCCCTTATCCATTCAGGCTGTTAAATGCTTTTTCCAAGTGCCCTTTAACCCAGGTGGCCATTTATAGAATATCAAAGGAAACAGAGTCAAAGTGATAGAAAAACGAAGTGGCCTTCTCCATTTTAATACTGAGCCGTAGGGTTCTGACATTCTAACCACTTTGTGTTACACAACTGTCCATCAGAATATACATAATATTGTATTATATGAAACTGAAGCCTCCTGCTGCTGTTAGAGTCCCGGGAGTGGACGAAAGGCCAGGGCCCCATTTGATAGAAAGAAAAAAATAGCTGAGTCTACCAGCATAGGAGGGACATTTAATGGAAATGTTTCGGCGTTGTATACGTAATACTCAAGAGCCATGAGTATCCTGTAAATGATATCCTTCTAATCCACCTCTGTAATGGACCACTATGGGAACCCAACTGTAAGATAATATTATTAGAATCGCACGCTACTGCGTAACAGGTGGTTGAGGTTCCTACTAGAAAAGGAGCTCTGTTGGATCTGGTAATATCTAACTGGAGGCTTAGGGAATAGTGACCATGAAATAGTGTAGTTTGGACTATGTTATCGAAAGGAAAAGGTGCGCTGGGGTAACAAAGACTTTTAATTTCGGGAAGGCAAATTTTCAGGTAAAAGCAGCTCTTCAGAATGTCAAATGGGATAACGTATTATCAGGAAAAGTACTGAACAGAAGTGGACTGTGTTCAAGGGGATTTTAAGCCAGTTCACATCTAAATTTATACCCTTGGGAAATAAATGTAAAAAAATAAATCTGTGCCGGATGGAAAAAGGCATTTAAAACCTTTAAGGCAGAGGAAAGGGCCTTTAGGGATTATAAAAACTGTAACAAGGAGTGTAAGAAAACAATCAAACTAGCTAAAATTATATAAAGTTAGGATAGCTGAACAAAGTATCACTAAGCCTAAAAATTTTTAAGGATATTAATAGTAAGAAGATGAGGACTGAGAATGTGCCATATAATTAATGGGGATAAGTTAGTTACGGAGGATGGTGATAAAGCAAATGTCTGCTGAAATTTTTTTACCTCTGTATACACTATAGAAGATCCAAGTACAGATATCATAGAGTATAGTAGCAATATGGTATGGTATAAAAGTGCACTTTGGTTAACCGAGGATATGGTACAGAAAGAACTAAATAAGGTCAATATTAATAAATCTCCTGGACCGGATAAAATACATCCTCGGGGTACTTAGGGAGCTAAGTTCAGTTTTATCTAGGCCATTGTTTCTTATTTTTGCAGATTCCTCATGCCGGAGGTATGCTCTGTATTGGAAAAAGGCTGATGTTATTCCAATATTCAAAAAGGGTATACGTTCACAGCCGGGTAATAACAGGCCCGTAAGTTTAACTTCAGTGGTGGGGAGATCCTGGAAAGTTCAATAAGGAACATGTTCTAGAGTATCTTCAAGGACTGACATTATAAGTAGTAACCAGCATGGATTTAGGAGGAATAGATCTTGTCAAACTTGCTTGGCTTTTATGAGGAAGTAAGTAGAAATTTAGACTCTGGCATAGCAGTAGATGTAGTTTACTTGGATTTTACAAAAAATTTTTATACAGTCCCCCATAGTCGACTAATGTATAAGCTAAGGTCTGTTGGTCTGGGTAGTCACATTTGTACATGGATAGAAAATTGGTTAATGAATAGGATGCAAAGAGTAGTTGTTAATGGGGCTTCATCATTATGGACTAAAGTGCTAAGTGGGGTGCCACAGGGTTCTGTGTTGGGTATGCTTCTATTTAATCTATTTATTAATGATTTGGAAGTGGGTATTGTCAGCAAGGTTTCTGTGTTTGCTGACGACACAAAACTTTGTCGACCATTAAAAACTTCAGAGGATGTGCAATCGTTGCAAGGGGATTTAGATAGATTGTCACATTGGGCTGCTAAGTGGCAGATGATATTCAATGTTGATAAATGTAAGGTGATGCATTTTGGACTTAAAAATCCTTGTGCTACTTATACTATAAATGGCTCTGTGTTAAGTGAATCCCTGTTGGAAAGGGATCTTGGAGTTTTGGTGGATAACAAACTTAATGGTAGCAAGCCAGTGCCAGACAGCAACAGCCATAGCCAGCATGGTATTGTCTTGTATAAAGAGAGGTATGGATTCAAGGGAGGAAAATGTTATTCTCCCTCATTTGGTAATTTAGGTAAGGCCTCATTTGGAATATGCAGTGCAATTTTGGAATCCAGTGTACAAAAAGGACATCTTTGAAATGGAAAGGGTTCAGAAAAGGGCAACTAAATTAATAAGGGGATTGAGTGAATATGAAGAGAGACTGGAGAATTTACAATTATGTATGCTGGAGAAAAGGCGCTTGCGTGGGGATATGATTACTGTGTATAAATACATTAACGGGCCATACAATAAACTATCTGGGACATTGTTCACCAATAGAGCATGTCAGAGGACACATGGACATCCCTTAAAGGGTATGTCCACCCTTAAAACAATTTTTTAATATAGTATTCCCCCTGTCCCCCCAGCCCCAACCGCTATATTTTTATTCTTACAAAGTGCCCCAAACTCTAAATACCTCCCCTCTTTCCCCCGCCGCGCTGCCGGCCCTCTGCTTGCGAGAAAATGCAAGCAGAGGGGCGGGACCGGCAGTCGCGTCTGTGATTGGGCTGAGCGCAGCCAATCACGGACGCGGCTGCGGTCATTCAGTGCACGGAGGAAAGAGGGGAGGTAAGTAATGTTCGGGGCACTTTCTAAAAATAAAAATGTAGCGGTTGGGGCTGGGGGGACAGGGGGAATACTATATCTAAAGGGATTTATGCTAGGGGAGGGAATCCTGAGAGGGAGGGGGAGAAGGGCTGCAGTACCATTCCAAACTTCTCCCGGAGGCCAGGTAGGAGGCAGAGTCCTATATGGACTCTGCTATCCTCCTGGTGGGCAGTTTTTGGGACTTTGGGGGGGGGGGACTACAGGAGAACTATATGAGCTGGGATGTGAGGTAAGGATTACACTCCACTACATGATGGGGCCAGTAGTTGGGGGGATTATAGTTTTGGGGGTGGACATGCCCTTTAAGACTTGAAGAAAAAAGGTTTAGGCATCAAGTTCGGAAAGGGTTTGTCACTGTGAGAACGGTAAAGCTGTGGAACTGTCTTCCAGTGGACGTTGTTATAGCAGGTTCATTGGTCAGTTTAAAAAAAAAAGCTGGATGAGTTTCTGCAAACAAGGAATGTTGCAAGTTACTGGTATTGATACATAAAGTAGAGTTGATCCAGGGAAATTTCCGATTGCCACCTTCATAAATTTGGTGGGTTTTTTTTGCCTTCCTCTTGATCAACAGTTAGACAGGAAATGAGAATATTGCTAGATAGGTTGGACTGGATGGACATATGTCTTTATTCAACCTCAAATACTATACTATACTAATCCAAAACAGCTTTTCAATGATTTCAACTCTCTGTTCTGTCCGACACCTCTTCCTACACCGTTTATCTGCTGATAAAATTGCATCTTAATTCACAGAAAAAAGTAATATAAGAAATAGTTTTTCTGCATGCCCGGGCTCATCTCCACAGACTCCAGTCCCATCTACATTTCTGTCCGGCCTCCCTTCCACCACCTCCATTTCTGTTCTCACTAGTTTTTCCAATATTGCAGAACCGAGACTTTCAAGCCTTCTTTCCAAGGCCTGTCTCACCACCTGCCCCCTTGACCCCATTCCCTCCTTTCTCATTCCCCATCTCTCATCTTCCATTATACCAGCCCTTATGTCTCTTTTTAACTTGTCCCTATCCACAGGAACTTTTCCCTCCTCATTCAAACATGCTATTGTATCCCCTGTTCTCAAGAAACCTTCTCTGGATCCATCTGCTCTATCCAGTTACCAGCCTGTCTCTCTTCTCCCGTTTGCATCTAAACTGCTTGAACAACACGTTTATGCTGAACTGGTTAATCACTTTTCCTCTCTTCGATCACCTACACTCTGGCTTCCGCCTTAACCACTCCATGGAAACGTCTCTCACCAAAGTTACTAACAATCTTCTTAATTCTATATCTAAAGGCGACTATTCCATACTTATTCTGCTTGACCTGTCTTCAGCCTTTGATACAGTGGATCACCTTTTACTGCTTCACATCTTATCCTCCATAAGTATCCAGGGTTCTTCACTCTCTTGGCTGTCCTCCTACCTCTCAGGTAGGACGTTCAGTGTTTCCCACTCTGGCTCCAACTCCACCACTCTCCCCCTCTTGTGGTACCCTGTGGGGGTACCACAAGGTTCAGTACTCTGCCTTCTTCTCTTCTCCGTTTACACCTAGGTCAGCTCATTAGTTCCTTTGGATTTTCATACCACCTGTATGCTGATAATACCCAAATTTACATCTCCGCCCCTGACTTCGTTACTCTGACATCCTGGGTCCCTGACTGCCTAAATGCCATCTCTGCTTTTATGTCCTCCCGCTTCCTCAAACTCAACATGGATAAGACCGAACTTGTCATTTTCCCACCCTTCAGATCTACACTACTATTCACATCAATGACACACAATCTCCCCAACACCTTACGTGTGATGAATGGGAGTAACCTTTGACTCAGAACTTTCCTTTAAACACCACATTAATACCCTGTCCAACTCCTGTCGGTTACAGCTCAAAACATCTTACACATTTGTCACCGAACACTACCAAAATTCAAGTTCATGCCCTCCTAAACCACCCTATGTGGTTTAAGAAGCAACCGACTGGCACCCCTTCAATCAATCCTTAACTCTGCTGCTAGGCTCATTCACCTCTCTTCCCTCTTCTCACATGCTGCCCCTTTCTGTCTATCTCTCCACTGGCTTCCCATTACCCAAAGGGTTCAATTTAAACTGCTAAACTTATCCTACAAGGCTCTCTCCAATACAGTCCCCCATACATCTCTGATCTGATAAACAGATACTACCCAAGGTGTAACCTCCTCTCTGCTAATGATCTTCTCCTCTCATCCGCTCTGATCACCTCCTCCCACACCCATATACAGGAATTTTCTCGTGCTGCCCCTCTGCTCTGGAACTCCCTTCCTCGCTTTATACGTCACTCGCCATCACTTTGTATCTTCAAACACAACCTCAAAACTCACCTCTTCAGGCAAGGTCACAATCTGGGCCTGGACACTTCTAACCCTCTTACTGACCCATCGCAGACCCGCTAGTTACACTCCACTGACAACTTAGTTACAGCTACTGATCTGCTTCACCTTATGTTTCATCCCCATCTCCTCTAGACTGTAAGCTCTTGGGCAGGGCCCTCCATCCTATTGTACCACAGTAATGCTGTAACTTACCACACTGAATGGACCAGCACTTAAACTATTTGCACTACCCTTGTATGTAACATGTATGTTTTCCTCATGTATATTAATGCAACTGTAAAGCGCCACGGAAGATGTTGGTGCTATATAAATCCACAATAATAATAATAATGCTTGGCCATGTCATCAATGAAACTTGTGTATTATATTCAATAGTGCAAAGTGTTCCATGACCTCAAATCAGGTTTGTGATCATAATAATGAAAATATTTCCAAATCTTTGCTTTTTTTTCTTTACCAAATAATCTGTTCTGATAGAAACTAGATCACAATGGGGCTGATGAAATAAAAGGTGTGAAAATGTGCTCATGCTATTAAACTGCACCAACCAGTGGGATGTTATCTAACTGCAGTAAAAAGCTAAAATCCGATTGGTTCAAATCAATAGCACAGGGACATGTTCCCTGCACACCAAAATTAAGGATGGAAATTCCCTAATTTCTTTACTTATTTACTGTTCTGATAAAAGAATAAGCTCTGGATTGATCAGCCCTCACAACCAGTTCTAATTAATCTCCATTTTAAATGTGAAATGTTTCAGTCCGCGTTTATCAGTCCTTGTAACAAAATCTTCTTTATTGTCTCTTCATTAGCTGCATTTTAGCCTTTAGTAATCTAATTGCTTCACAAATGCGGAGCTGAAAGACTCAAGAAAATGTCAATAATAAACACAGAACAAACAGTAATTGCCTAAAACTTAAAACAACCAGAAGCAGAACAGAACACAATACAAGTTGTCTAAAGCAGAGCACGGATCATACCGCAATGCATGGAATCTAAATGTCAGAGATATGCACACTGGAACATGAATAACCACTTATCTTTGTACCGGAAGTTCCTGCAGTGAGCTATTTCTTCTTGACCTTCCGGGTAGCAGCCGTGAGTTACGTCAAAGACAGTGATGTCATGGCCGATGCCTTATGACTGCTTCCCATGCTGCTCCTCTGTCGCTGCCCAAGCTTGTCAAGATGCCAAAGAAGGCGCAAATCCTCAGAAGATGGGACGTCAGAGTCTGTGCTGGATATATCTCTGCAGGAACTTTGGGGACAAAGATAATTATTGCGATCTTGTGATTTGGGGGCTTCCAGGTGTCATACATTTAATTTACTCTGGGGGTAGACATGCCCTAAAATAGATGTAATTAGCAGGGTCTGCACTGATTGCAATTAAACACCATTCTATGGACTCCTTCACACGAACAGCAAAATCGAGCAGTTTCAGATATTTGCCGCTAGAGAAACTCTACATGTTAAGTCTCTCTAGTAGTGACCGCCGGGGAACCAATCTGGAAACTTTCAGCGAATGGCAAACTACCATTCATCTTAAAGCAGCCTAACTTGGCTATGCTGCATGTGTTTTAATAGGTGTCCCTATATGTTTCACTGATCTGGCAACCTGAAACACTGATCCCATCAAGCCAGGCCTGTTTGTGATAAGTCTGACTATTGTGATAATCGTGCTGCACCTTTCTCCCTGTATCATTGTGATACACCATGGAAAATATATTTAAAGGGCATGTCCACCCCCAAAACTATAATTAAAACCACTATTGGCACCATTCTGTAGTTTAAAATAAACCTTACCTTACATCTCTGCTCCTTATGGTTCCCAAGATAGGCCTTTTCAAAGTCCAGGAAACTGAAGACTCCCAGCTGTCTGTGAGGCTTCTGATCCATGCTGATTCCTCGTCCTCGTCAAGGACTGGAGCCTGCGCAGTACCCCCTCCCACCATCCAGATCCATCCTCAGCCATCATTGCACCTAGCGTGAAATGCTTTGGAAGTAAGGTAAGTAACCCCTGCCCACCCCCAACCACCTCACTATTTCCTAAAAGATATCCCCAGATCTGAACTTACAGAGCCTTCTCTCCCGCATCGTTTCACATGATGTCAGCCAATCACACACGCGGCTGAGGTCCTGCCCTTGCTTGCATGCAGGAGGCTGGATCATATTGTGCGGGAGAGAAGGCAGTGTAAGTAGAAATGTGGGGATTTTTTTAATGAACTATTGTGGCGGTTGGGGGTGGGTAGAGATTACCTACATTACCCCCAAAGTTAGATTTGGGGGTGAACATTCCCTTTAAAAAATGCATTAAATATTTTGGTGTATTGTGTTTTAGCACAAACGGAGATGCAAAAATCTGTGCTAAAAAAATCAGCGTAAAGGACACACAGACCCATGTACTAACAGGTTAGGGAGTGTTTTGACCCTACCTCTGCAGTTTCGCAATCTTTTTTTTGCAGGACGGTGCAATAAATTGTGCAAATGGTTTTTGCACTCGTTTTTTTGTGCGAAAATTTACAACTTTTCAATTGTGCCTTTAAAGCCCCGCAAAAGTGCGATAGCGAAATTCATTCCATCTCTCTGAAAGATCTGCAACACATTTCCTTCAGCTGTATAAACATAAGAGGCAACACAGCTGCTTCTGAACAGAGACACAAGCCTCTTGCGGAAATATTCCCTTGAAGAGTAATGGGTCTGCGTTTGCTTTGCCTTCCTATAGGATCAACACTTAAAACCCTCTTATAGTTTACCAGATTTTATCAGTGTGTCTTTAAAGTGAGCCGTGTTTGATAGATATGATATAGGTAAACAAGTCTCTTAAAGCTTTCTTCTCTCTCCATTTCTCTGATTAATATTTGACATGAAGAGTCTCTAAAGGTTCAGCCAAGATTGGATTTCAAGAGAGTAGGAGGAAAAAAAATCCCATTGCTTTCCGTTTGATTGAAAGACCAGATCTAGTTAGTGGCGGGGTTAGGGTCCAACTCTCCCGCACTGAGGAATGTATCAGGGCCACAATACGTAAACAGCTTCCCTACGTGGAATTGAAAGTGCAGGTGCTTTAACCTCCCTGGAAACATTAGAAGTGAGAAATAAAATGTGTTTTTCCCATTACCTTTATTTTGGAGTTGGATCCTGTATACTTTGCCTGGCGTACGTTCATTTCTCAATATAAACAATCATGTGAAGAAGAGGAAGATGAACTTCAAAGCATAGCAGCTTGTTAAGAACTATCAGGGAGATTCAATAGAAGTTCTTTGCTTTAAAAATGGTTCTAATCTTGCCCCAACCAATCAGATGTTAGCTTTCAAATGTTAAATAAGATCTGATTAGCTGGGGCAAAATTAGCACCATTTTTAACGATAAGAACTTTTATTGAATCTCACGGCTTATTACTAAATCAACTTGGCAACTATTAACAAGTCTTAAGCAGTCCATACACATACCAATTACGATGGTCCAATAACAAAAAAATCCACTTCTCCAATAGGTAATTCGGTAACAATCAGCCAATCTGACAATTGCAATATTGTGCAATCAGGATTGGTATGTATATCGGCCCCATTAGAGCAGGGCCAGTTCAGCTCTATCTCCGTAGGGAGCCCCAAACCTTAAGTAGGCCAAGCACAATTCAATCCAAACCGTACGGTCACAGAATTGTCCGATAAAGAATTTATATTTTCCATATAGCAAAAAAAACCAGGCAACAATCGGACAATCTGCCATACTCAAACTGATGTTGTGCGTTATTGGAATATCCCAATATTGTATGGCAGTGATTGCTGTGTTTATGGCCTCCCCTGCGCTAGAGAACATTTAGATGTATTTTTAGAGGGGAACCAATGGCTTTCACATGAAAGATTTTCATTGGTCCATCGGTGACCACGCTCTCTGCTGGAATAATACAAAGTGTCATCATGAATAAAACTAACAATGTACTAAAAATAGAGTTACAGATGTTCAAATATGTGGGGGGAAGAAAAGTAACCCCAGATTTAAACTAGAAGTTACCCTTTAATGGCCTTTATAAATCTGTTCAGCACACATGAGAAGGGAATGAAGAGCCTCCTGGCTGGTGATTATGTGATAGACTAAAAGGATTTCAGGAATGTTCTGCATGGCAGCACATTAACCTAATAGAAAGCAGCACGGGATGAGGTCATCGTTTCTGTATTCAGGATGGCATCCACCGTGTCTTACCATATGTCCAGTTACCTAATCTACTGTATTAAAGGGAAAGGGGTTAAATCTGTAGGGTATAAGGAAAATATCTCAGTTATACTGAATAGGGAGAATTGCACTTGGTTCATATATAATCCAATGAAAAATCAATAAACAAAAATTAGGTTAATTAGGTGATTAATAGAGACATATCAACCATGTTATTTATTTTCTATACTTAGAAATCAAGATAAATACCATGATAAATACCATGGGTTTAGAAATGTGTTTTACTGTGTATATACTTTATTTGAAGATGTCATGCCAAAAGCCAAAGAAGGCCTAAAGTTTTAGAAGACTTAAATTACCTAAAGTTACACTCTCTGGTCTGGTCCAGCCTGCCCACTTCTTCAGTCTGGGACCTGGCCAATGGGAAGATGCATTTATTGTAAGAGCTTTCCTATAGGCCAGGCACTGGACACAAGCAAGGTGTGAGACAACTTTGAAGGGTGTAATTTCCCTAATAATGTGATGACATTAGTGTACAGTATGTGAATGAGAAGTAGGTCATAGACATGTTGTAAGTAGAGAGGTTGGACGAAAGAAACCGATTAGATATAAAATAAAGTCCTTAGGATAAAACAATTGAGGAGTTTAACGTCATGAATGGTAAAATGTTTCTTTTTTTTCTCTCTCTTTTCTAGGAAGGAAAAAAGAAGTTTGATAAAGAGAGTGAGAAATATAACTCCATCTTAGAGAAACACTTGAATTTGTCATCAAAGAAGAAGGAATCCCAGTTACAGGAGGTAGGGACAATATTCAGCATCACACTGTTCTCTGTATATCCCTGCCTATTCACATCAGCCTGTGAACCATTATATTAGGTTTTTTATGACTGGACTTGTCATGTTGTTCATTGTTTTACTGGAAAGGGGTCAATAAAGTTACACAATAATAACGTGGGTGCTGAACTAGGTTATAAAACATAAGCCACATATTATAGAATGCAAATTTAGCAGCTGTGCACTGTAGCTGGCATAACACCAGGAGGTACTAATACTCAATCTTACCTCCCACTGCAATAGAGAATCACACCAAAGGCTTGTTACACAACTTAACATGAGTATAGTTGTCCTTTAAACTGTTAAAAAGTTGCTTTAAAGGGACGTGTAAAAAACAATATTATAGAGAGGGAGGTAGGAGATTTATCATCTCTGTTCTTGCCTTCAGCGTAGTTATACCGCTTTAAAGATGGCGGCGCACTGCTGTGACAGACAGCTTCCCAATCATCTTTCTAGGAAGCAGAAAGCTGTCAGCCATAGCAGTGTGCATCCATCTTTGAACCAGGATGCCTCTTCTATAGGTAAGGAGTGAAAGATTGGAGGTGGGTATCCTACCTTCCTGAAATTATTTTTTTCTACTATTGTATTATTGTTTTTTACAGGACCCTATTTTTGCAATACTTGACTGCCTCCCCAGCATTCTTGAAAGGTGATATTGACCTTTCAGTCTGCCAGTCCATCTTCTTTCAGCTGCTTCTCCAGGTATTAGTCGTTAGAGATGGGCTAGAACTCGAACTGGATCAACCTGAACTCGGTCTTTTTAGAATGTCCTGAACTACGAACTTTGGGGATTTACAAACTTATGGACATATTTTTAATGATAATCAAAAATTCAATAATTTTCTAATCGATAACCCTCGAATGTACCGTTCACTAACCCTCGATTTTGGCCATAATGTTCGAAAGTAGCATTTCAGCAATATCCCTCAAATGTAGCAGCTTGGCAATAACCCTCGAATGTGGCCATAACCCTCGAATGTATCGAAAACTAAATGTGGAAGCCTGACAATTGCCCGATCATGGGAGAAATTACAGGGAGATTCAATAAAAGTTCGTATCATTAAACATTGTGCTAATTTTGCCCCAACCAATCAGATGTCAGCATTCAAGTGTTAAATAAGTTCTGATTGGTTGGGGCAAAATTAGCACCATTTTAAATGAAAAGAACATTTATTAATTCTGCTTGTTAGTGTTAAAACAACTTTCCCCAGGTCCCAGAGCCATTAACAGTAAGTTACCATTTCTATTTTAACAGTATCGAACTATTTTCTCCCATTAAAGGATAAGTGCACTGTAAAATCAAACATTACTGTTACTCAAACAGTAATGCCTGTGAGTTCCATGCACGTGCTTGTGCACGGAACTCACAGGCATTTCTGTTTGAGGCTCAAGCAGGAGAGTTCACGGAACTCACAAGCATTACTGTTTGAGGCTCAAGCAGGAGAGTGCACAGAACTCACAGGCATTACTGTCTGAGGTTCAAGCAGGAGAGTGCATGGAACTCACAGGCATTACTGTTTGAGGCTCAAGCAGGAGAGTGCATGGAACTCACAGGCATTACTGTTTGAGGCTCAAGCAGGAGAGTGCACGGAAATCACAGGTATTACTGTTTGAGGCTCAAGCAGGAGAGTGCACGGAACTCAAAAGCATTACTGTTTGAGGCTCAAGCAGGAGAGTGCACAGAACTCACAGGCATTACTGTTTGAGGCTCAAGCAGGAGAGTGCACGGAACTCACAAGCATTACTGTTTGAGGCTCAAGCAGGAGAGTGAACGGAACTCACAGGCATTACTGTTTGAGGCTCAAGCAGGAGAGTGCACGGAACTCACAGGCATTACTGTTTGAGGTTCAAGCAGGAGAGTGCACGGAACTCATACATTACTGTTTGAGGCTCAAGCAGGAGAGTGCACGGAACTCACAAGCATTACTGTTTGAGGCTCAAGCAGGAGAGTGAACGGAACTCACAGGTATTACTGTTTGAGGCTCAAGCAGGAGAAAGCAGAGGAAATCTCATAGGGGCGGAGCTGAACATTCAGCAAACCAGTAACAAGATGTCAGCAACTTCCAAGACACAAAGCTAGGCTCTGGAGGGACATAGGGAAAAATAAATATGGCAACGGTATTTTTAAAGCTGCAGCTTCCAAATGAACATAACTTGAATTTACAGTGCACTTATCCTTTAACTTTAATGGGTTAGTTTTTCGAACTATAGAATTTTAGAACTTTTACTGAAGTTCTATAGTTCGGAAACAAACAGAACATAGTTCACGTTGATGGTGGCCAATAGCTTACGATGCCTACACAAACAGCCTTTGTAATGAATGCATAAGCTTGTGAAGCTGACTGAGGGGGGCCATGTAAATATTGCAATAGGGTTTTGGGGGTCTTGCTTTTGTGGCGCTGAGTACATCTTGCAGGAAAAGTTTCTTATTTTTTAACTTTTCTTTCCAGACACAAAGTTTAAAAGTCGAAAATATCCATGAACAGCGAGAGCTAATGTGCAGTTCACTATAACGATGGAAATTTCTCCTCCAGATTTAATCACTTTCCCTGCACGCGGCCATTTGTAAATGTTATTGGTCCCCAGTACGAGATTAGTATCAATATGCCAACGGAGTGGTGTTAGCTATTCGCAAAGATCCCAAATGTCATGTTATTTCCAGTGGGGTTTATAAATGTTTTCATTTTACAAAGCGAAAGGCAAATAGCATTCTGGGATGATCCGCTTAGAACATACAGTGAAAGGACTCGCTCTCTGCAATTGTTCAGCATGAGAGTTATAAGCGCCATCCAGTAACAATGCGCTTTGTAAATCTGGCCCTGAAATGTGGTTTTAACAGACAGAATTTCATAGGAAATAAAAAAGATGAAGGATGTCCTAAACAGATAAACAGCTTTGTGCTTGTTATCAACCAATATTGCATTTGACAATGTGTATTTCTTTACTCTTCTTCCTCTTTAAGGAGAAGTTTAGGCTTAAAGGAAGATAAATTAAGTTCAGGGGATTCTCTTTATTATGAGGGACTTTTCTGCTAATTTTAAGACCCTGAAGGGATAAGACCCAGCCGCTGTCATAGAAACCTTTAACTACTTTTGGACTCTTAACATTATTAATGAATTGAAATAATACACAGACAATTTTCTTTTTTGGGTAAACGGTCGGCCACAGTTTATTTAAAATACACAAATATTAACCATGGCCTTTTTGGCCAACTTTGGGCACCCTTGCGACCTCCATCATTTTTTGATGTTAACAATCCAGCCTTGGTTCAAATCTTGGATGCCAACCTCTGTGTAACCAGAGGGCATGTAATGGCTCCCCATTAGTCCACTTTCTGCAAGGATGCCCCCCCGCCAATACTGTGACTCCAACTTAGACAATTAGCCATTCCATTGGGAGGTAGGGTGGGTAATGCTGCTTTTTTTCCGGTCACTGGCAAACCACAAAATGGCGCCAGTGACTGTGAGGGGTGTGCTCTTATAGCCTAGCATATGCCACGCGCAATGTCGTCATCCTGCATGCCACCGCCCGTGAACTTGCCACTCTTGCAATAGTCGCAAGGCAGAGGTTTCCTAGAAGAAGGGAATCACCCCCGCACCCGGGAGAAGGATGCCTCAAGGTCAGGCGCACCAGAGCCTATGTGGTCCAGTGCTTTATTTATATTTTAACAAATACCGTAAAACAATTCCAATTAATGATTTTCCCTTCTTCCTGTTTCCCATGTTCCTCTGCTGGTGATGATGTAAGACCCTGTAAGGAAAATAGGGATGGGGCCAAATAAATATTTGGCTCATGCAGAAGCAAGGGATCTCGGCATTTGAGGAGGAGCACCCACAAACACATTATTTTTTATGCAACTTACAGCACTTCTAAAGTTAAAACTATAGCAGATAAGATCTGGGGATTTACGGATTATAAGACTTTCCTTCTCCTTTAAAAACATTACCAAATAATTACTGCTTGCGTTTTATTGGGCTGGTACACATGGTTCTGACATATCATTCATAGATTCATACTCGACAAATTACTCCCACTAACTTTTAAACTGGTCAGTCTGAGTGATCGGTCAATAATTAAAATCCATTCTTGTGATATTTTAATCAGTCGAGCCAAAAAAATATACATTGGCACTTTTTTTTCAAATCCATAGCTTTGTCATTGGGAATATTGGGCTTTAGTTGACCTATGTTATTTCTAACCAGAACCAGAGGAAATGAAGTGTGGGAAAGACCCACTTCTATTAAAATAAGGAAGAGCAAGCTTTGAGGCTGCCAGTCTTAAGCTGGCCATACACATGTGATCCCACGGCATGCGTGTCAACAGATCACATTGGTATCTGTCGCCCCACATGCTGTGGGAACAGCACACACAGACCCCACCGCACGATCGTATCGCCTCCCTCTACTTCAAGTAAAGGGAGCCGATAATGACCAATGGAGATTTTTCATCATTCTCGTTCGATAGGAGTGCTGACTGCGGTCATTCGTCGGCACTCCGATCAGTTGGGAACTGCCCCTACACACTAACAATAATAGGTAAAGCCCACCGTTGCCCGACAGGATTTACCCATTATCGTTTGTATGTATGGCCATCTTTAGCAGTTTTCTGCACAGCAGTAGTGGATTTTGCGAAGAAATGCAGCTTCACGGGTCCCATTTCCATAGCAAAGCCTATGACCAACCAATAGAAAGGCTCATTCTGCACGAAGCATTCCATATGATTGTAGTAGAAAGTGCTTTTTAGCGGGAACAACATGTGAAAGAAAATGACAATATACAGCAGTGTGTCTTGGGAGCTAGTAAACTAGCGATGATGAAATAACAGTTTTGCTTTTTGTGCTGTAAATATTTAACTGGTCAAAGGTAGAAAAGTTTCTTGTTATCTACACGTTTATGAAAAACCAACGTTCCACTGTCCAGATGGATTTTTCTAAAGGTTGCTTACTATTTCAGTAGACTAATATAGATTTCCAGCCTTGTTTATAAAGGAACGCGACCTACGGTTCAGATCTGTGATAGATCGCAGCTTTTGAAGTCACATTATGTTAGCGGTTGTTTACATCAGTTCAGGATTAGTCAGATTCGGAGACGATAAAATACATTACAGTCCACTTGGTCTCCTGTTAGGTATAAATCTCCGAGCAGATGTTACTCATTGTCTGACATGTTTATTATATATATTATATCTTGCATAACATAATAAATATAACACTGTTGGGAGTTAAAAGGGGAAGAGGATATATTATGATATTTTGGATCAGCGTATTACAATAAGACATTATAAATAAATTACCACTCAAGCTATTTCCCCAAGCCTCAAAACCGCACATCTTGTTGTTACAAGTTGCTGTCTCGTTTAAGTAATTCAATTAACAATATGCACCAACATCAGAATCATACTCTACTTGTCAGCATAGATGGATTAACAATATGCACCTACTTCAGAACCGTACTCTACTTGTCAGCATAGATGGATTAACAATATGCACCTACTTCAGAATCATACTCTACTTGTCAGCATAGATGGATTAACAATATGCACCTACTTCAGAACCATACTCTACTTGTCAGCATAGATGGATTAACAATATGCACCTACTTCAGAATCTTACTCTACTTGCAGCATAGATGGATTAACAATTGCACCTACTTCAAGAATCATACTCACTTGTCAGCACTAGATGGATTAACAATATGCACCTACTTCAGAATCATACTCTACTTGTCAGCATAGATGGTAACAATATGCACCTACTTCAGAATCTACTCTACTTTTCAGCATAGATGGATTAAACAATATGCACCTACTTCGAACTACTCTACTTCAGCAT
Organism: Hymenochirus boettgeri; assembly: GCA_019447015.1. NCBI lineage: Eukaryota > Metazoa > Chordata > Amphibia > Anura > Pipidae > Hymenochirus > Hymenochirus boettgeri. The sequence goes on along the minus strand of CM033470.1, from coordinate 318,376,726 downwards.
AGAGGATTAAAATATGCACCTACTTCAGAACTACTCTACTTGTCAGCATAGATGGATTACAATATGCACCTACTTCAGAACCACTCTACTTGTCAGCATAGATGGATAACAATATGCACCTACTTCGAACATACTCTACTTGTCAGCATAGATGGATAACAATATGCACCTACTCAGAATCATCCTCTACTTGTCAGCATAGATGGATTAACAAATGCACCTACTTCAGAATCATCCTCTACTTGTCAGCATAGATGGATTAACAATATGCACCTACTTCAGAACGTACTCTACTTGTCAGCATAGATGGATTAACAATATGCACCACTTCAGAATCGTACTCTACTTGTCAGCATAGATGGATTAACAATAGCTACTCACTACTACTCAGAATCTATACTCTACTTGTCAGCATAGATGGATTACAATATGCACCTACTTCAGAACTATACTCTACTTGTCAGCATAGATGGATTAACAATAGCCCTACTCTTCAGAATGTACTCTACTTGTCAGCATAGATGGATTAACAATATGCACCTACTCAGAATCAGTAACTTACATTGTCAGCATAGATGGATTAACATATGCACCTACTTCAGAATCGTACTCTCCTTGTCAGCATAGATGGATTAACAATATGCACCTACTTCAGAATCATACTCTACTTGTCAGCATAGATGGTTAACAATATGCACCTACTTCAGAATCGTACTCTACTACTTGTCAGCATAGATGGATTAACAATATGCACCTACTTCAGAATCATACTCTACTTGTCAGCAAGATGGATTAACAATATGCACCTACTTCAGAATCTACTCTACTTGTCAGCATAGATGGATTAACTATGCACCTACTTCAGAATCATACTCTACTTGTCAGCATAGATGGATTAACAATATGCACCTACTTCAGAATCATACTCTACTTGTCAGCATAGATGGATTAACAATATGCACCTACTTCAGAATCGTACTCTACTTGTCAGCATAGATGGATAACAATATGCACCTACTTCAGAATCGTACTCTACTTGTCAGCATAGATGATTAACAATATGCACCTACTCAGAATCATACTCCTTGTCAGCATAGATGGATTAACAATATGCACTACTTCAGAACCTACTCTACTTGTCAGCAAGATGGATTAACAATATGCACCTACTTCAGATCATACTCTACTTGTCAGCATATAGATGGATTAACAATATGCACCTACTTCAGAATCATACTCTACTTGTCAGCATAGATGGATTAACAATATGCACCTACTTCAGAATCATACTCTACTTGTCAGCATAGATGGATTAACAATATGCACCTACTTCAGAACCGTACTCTACTTGTCAGCATAGATGTAACATATGCACCTACTCAGAATCTACTCTACTTGTCAGCATAGATGGATTAACAATATCACCTACTTCAGAATCATACTCTACTTGTCAGCATAGATGGATTAACAATATGCACCTACTTCAGAACCATACTCTATTGTCAGCATAGATGGATTAACAATATGCACCTACTTCAGAATCGTACTTTACTTGTCAGCATAGATGGATTAACAATATGCACCTACTTCAGAATCGTACTCTACTTGTCAGCATAGATGGATTAACAATATGCACCTACTTCAGAATCATACTCTACTTGTCAGCATAGATGGATTAACAATATGCACCTACTTCAGAATCGTACTCTACTTGTCAGCATAGATGGATTAACAATATGCACCTACTTCAGAACCATACTCTACTTGTCAGCATAGATGGATTAACAATATGCACCTACTCAGAACCATACTCTACTTGTCAGCATAGATGGATTAACAATATGCACTACTTCAGAATCTACTCTACTTGTCAGCTAGATGGATTACAATATGCACCTACTCTTCGAATCATACTCTACTTGTCCAGCGATAGATGATTAACAATATGCACCTACTTCAGAACCATACTCTACTTGTCAGCATAGATGGATTAACAATATGCACCTACTTCAGAATCGTACTCTACTTGTCAGCATAGATGGATTAACAATATGCACCTACTTCAGAATCATTAAACAGCCTTTGTAAGAGAGTAGGGCGTCGGGACTTGGACCCACCTCCAATTTTTGGAAACTCGACTCTCATCCATGCCATTGTCAGAATTGCAGAAGTTGGAAAAAAAAAATTTACTTTAATCAGGGGAGAAAGCACGCCGGGCATGATATTTACACGTATTACTGGGCCTGATCGAGTTCAGAAAAGGAAACCAGATATATTACTGCGCTCCACTAGGTTCAGTTTTCAAAGTGTGTCTTAAATGAATCTGGCTTCAAACTGGGTTGTTAGAACATGCATCCTTCGGTGTGGAGACCATGAGGTAAAACGGGAATCATTGATGGTCGGTTAAAAATGATAACAAAGAGGGAGGCGGGTGCATGGTGCACCCGACGCAGGTAACGAAAACCGAGGGAGGCCGGTCGCAGTCAGGGCAGCCCTGTCTGGCTGTAACGCTGTGGTGAATGCGTGTCCAGCCCACTGTTACGGCAACACCTGAGAGGGTCTCCTCGCTACAGGGTATTGATGGTCCCAAAAAGTGGCCATTCCTTGGCCCCTTACGCACACCACACAAAAATCCTCTGCCGCCGCGAAAATGCGGTGTGACTCGGTCACCCAACAAAGGGGTGCAACCCCACTCCCTTTGCACACGCGGTGATGGAGGTCTTGAAACGATTAGCTTTGAAAGATTAAAGGGTGCATACCACCGCAATAAGAGCAAGCCAGATGTCCCCTCTCATGAGTATCAGGGGGGTCGGCACGGGAAGTAGTGCTAGGGGGCCAAAATTGGGTTTTACCGCTGAAGTTGGATTAACCTAAAAAAGGTGAGACAGGGAGGACCTGTTTGCAGGTCCCAAATGGCATGTCTGATACACGAGAAAGCAGAAGAACATCATACAAAGAAGAAGAGGTATGGCAAACGGCGAGGGGGGTAGGTGGAGGAAAAAGATGTAAAGAAACATGGTATTCGGGAATTGTAAATGCGCATAAATAATATACTATTAAATTTACAGTAAGCAAACCCTGTGGCGCACCAAAAAAGGGGGAGGGAGGGGAGGGAGGAAGGAAGACGCAGTGGAGCAACGCGGCGTGCTTCCGTGCATATGGTACAAGGCCTTAACGTTGTCTGTGTAACGAAGATAAGTGAGAGATGATTGATAGTTCATCCTTTAATATAGGAGCTAATACTGCCATTTAGACCTTGAGAGAAGCTAATATAGTGACGCTTTTCGCGCGAACGTGTGGGGTCTTGTGGAACAACAGTAAAAAGTATAAGCGCACAAACTAGGTGATGTACATACTTCGTTTATCTATAAAAATTGATCCGGGTTATTATACGGCGCTCTATAAGCTGTATCGACGGTAACCGGGAATGGGTGGTACGATCTGAGGCATGGAGTCACAGAGCAGAAGCTTAAGTGCCAAAGGGGGCCAATCAATCAATCCTCCGGTCCCACGTGTTCACCAGGGGCACGGGGGGGCCACGAACTGCCAAAGTGTGAGACGCCGAACCCCTAGCTTGGCACAAGGAGTCGAAAGATAGGGGACATCACATTGCCATTATGTGGCGCCATGAGGGGGTAGAGAGAGCAAGGAGTGTGAGGATATAAAGTTGAAGGGAGGAAGAGAGGAGGAGGAGAGAGCATGTCCACAGAGAGAAAGACAGAAGGGGATAGAGAAGGGAAAACAGGTAGGGGTGGAGAAAAGAGAGAGAGAAGTTGAGGAGATGTCTTGTAATGTAGTGTTTAAAATAATTCTTAAGGAGATTGTATAAAATGAAGGTTGTTGCGGTGGATGGGGTTAAATCGTGGAGAAGTAGGATAACCGTTAGCAATGAGGTTAAACCTGGGGTTAAGTAGATACAAAGTATGAAAGCCAAACTTGGGGTCTTTACTTGATATAGTATGAAAATGTACTAGAAAAAACAACTGTGTGCTAGATTTTGAAAAGGTCCAGGCGGTCCACTGACAGTTTTTAAACAATTAGGTTTGTGCTGGAACGTAAGATATAGTCATTGGCAAAGTTTTGATCGAAAGAATGTTATTTAATTCCTAAGAATCGTAAATTTAAACAAAAGTAGTTGGGAAAAACTGTGTTGTTAGAAATCTAAATTAATAAATGTGGGGTATTGAAAAAATTACAAGGTGAGTATAAAGGATGGGGGTAAGTGTTTGAGAAAGGTTTACAGATGCAAAGGAGACCGCAGGCGATTTCGAATGAAAAAAGAAGGAAATACGTTTTTTTCGGAGTCGAAATCATGGGAAACTGACAAGCACTAATGGGGTGAGGGGTCGTTAGTAGAATCCAAACCTGGTTATTCGTATTTGGAGCAGGTTGGTGCTATAATCGGCCCGGCCATCGCAACATAATTGTGGTTATGTCCCTATTCAAATTCGGATGGGACTTGGTTCTTGTCAACAATTTGGGTCGCCATAGGGGGTTGTATGTGTAGTCAGGAAAGTTCCTTAGGAAAGTTCCAACAAAATATTTAGCAAAAATTCCGATTTGATTGTGTGATTGGTTCATTGCTGTCGGTTGCTTCCATATGTTCCCATATATAGAGATATCGTGTGTTTAATAGGTTGGGGGGGGTAAATTATATTATGAATCTCTACATTTTGGACTGCGGTTGGTTATTGTAGGCTGATGTAGAAGTTGATTGGTCTAATAGTATGTAATCACCATTTGGGACTTATACATAATCGGTGGGGGGGTGTTAACTCCCAGCATGTGCAAACCGAATTGGTTAATGGCAAATGCAAAAAAGCGGTGGGGGTATTCTGTAATAGTTTTATAATCGGTGCTTTTGGTTTGGTAAAGTTTTATTTTTAGGCAGGATAATAGGTCCCAGGCCAGTATTTTGTGTTTCTCTATATTTACATGTTTCCTGTCCCTTTATTTAAAATATGTATTAACAAGATAAATGGTATCATTTTAAATTGTAAAAACCTAATCAACGTGGGTATAAAGGTGGAAGGGTGCAGCGGTCTAGCCGGCAACATATGGGGTGGCAGACAACCTCATTGGAATTCCTCCGCATGCGAAGCATCAGAAACAAAACCGGGGGAGGGGGGAAGAGAAGGGGGGGGAAAAAAAAGGGAGGGAAAAAGGGAGGGAAAAAGGGAAAAAGGAAGGAGAAATGAAAAAAAAAGAAAAAAAAGAGAATGACAAGGAAGAGGGAAGTGAGGGGGGGAGAAAAAGGGGGGAGGAGGAGAGGAGAAAAGGAAAAGAAGACAAAAGAGCGATAGAGGGGAAAGAGGGGATAGGGAAAGAGTTTTAATGAAATAATGAATGGGAGAATGTGTGGAGTAGGTGAAGAATAGGAAAAATTAATGTGTGGTGATATGGCAATTTTTGTTTTGCTTGGGATAGGAATTAGTTTTAGAGCGGTGATTTTGTTTATATGTGGTGAGTTAGGAGAATAGTGAGACTAATTAAAAGGTTAGTATGATTTTTATTCGTAAATATGTATTATTGATTGATAACTGGGACATAAAAGATTGGGGTATGTAAAGATAGGATATGTTTTAAAGTGCTGTAGATTTAAACTTTGTAAACACACAACAAGTAAAGTTCAGAGAACCCTGAGGAAAGAGGTTTTGTATGGTAAACTATAGGAACAAAAAGCAATATTAAAGTTTTGAATTTGTTTTCTAGGGTAGACTATTTTTTGTTCTATTTATGAAATTTGCTTTTTGGTAGATCAGCCACTGTTGGAAGTGACAATTGTGTAGTGCGGTGTGAAGCCAAGTTATAGGGTTCGTTACAATTCGGGCACTACATGAAGTGGAGGAGTATTGTCTTATTTAAATAAATCAGGTTATCATTGGAAACAGACAAATGTGTTTGATGAGCTTGAACTATTATATATTTTGTAGACTATTTAATAGAAGGTCAAAATTGTAATTGGAGGGGAAGGGGGGAAAGGGAAAAAAACAAAGACCCAGCCTACAGTTGCTGCGGCGTTTGTCAAATTACCATCATGCGCTGCGCACCCTAAGCAGCTAGTTTTTTCTTATAATGTGGAAATCTTTTACTCCCCCCCTAACATTAGCGTGACCCAGGGTATGTTGTTAACCGGGTATCAAGTGAACGGACCACGTCTACATTTTTGTGTGTTGTTTTTCTGTGGTATTGGAAATAGCTCCTGCGCTGGCGATAACCGTGTATCGTTAAAGGTTTCTTGGCCAATAAATTGCGGTTTGACTTTTCGTGTATTATAGGTATGTTTGTTCGATCTTCCTAATGCGCTTTCATTGGCGCGTACTGGTGTAGTAAAAAAAGGGAGGGGTATTTAATCCTTATACCAAAGGGGGACCGGGTCTCACATAAGGGAGAACATTATGTTGAATGATCCTGGAAGTGTTTTATTATGTAAAATGTGTTGTTGTAAAGTTATGAAAAGAGGGGGAAGCGATATTATCTGATCTATAATAATTCTCTGTGGGGTATCTTTTTTTTCTTTTTTATCTTTAGCTCCTAAATCCCCTCCTGACATGGATATAGACTTGGACTTGTGGGATAATAAAACCATAACCAGTGCCCTAAAAAACTACCTCAGGTAAAGTGCAGAGCCATGCTCCTTGTACATGTGTATTCCTACCTCATGTACCGGGGTTGTAATAATGGCATGTCTCGCTTGTTGCGCTGTGTATTCCTTTCCAAATACCGAGAAAAAAAGAAAAGACCGCGGAAAGGGAAACATCATTGTACAGTGTGATAATCGTCATGGGGGGGGGGAAGTGCTCCTAGGTGTACAACTTTGGTATTCCCTACCGAAAGGGGGGGGGGTCATGCATGTATAAGGGTCCTGGGAAAGCAGTCGCTGGTAGGTAAACACAATATGGGTGAGGTAGGAATGCGCTGACCGTGCAATGTAAGCGAGGTGTATAAGTGGCAGGGTGCTCGCTTGTACATGTGTATTCCTACCGATCATGGGGTACAGTGGGTCATAGGATGCAACGCTCCTGTATACATGTGTATTCTAGCCAATCGGATGTACAGGGAATCTTATAGATCACTTCTCCTTGGTACCATAGTGTAATTCGTCCTCGAAAGCAGTAAAGTACTAGTTGGTAGGGTATCAGTGGCGTCCTGGTTATGGGTTGTATTTCCTCACCGTCTGTACAGTGTAGTTGTCTGCTCCGTAATGTGTATTCGGCTGACCGGGGAAAAAGGGAACTCAGTACAGATGGTTGGTCAAAGTAGGATCCTGGCTCACGGTGTGCACATGTGTATTCCGACTCATGTACGGTGATTAACTCGAATGCTCCGTTGTACGGATGTGTAGGGGATTACGACCAAATCATGTACAGTGTATGTCATCGTGGCCGTTGGGTGACATGTGTAGATCCTACCTCATTACAGTGTATAAGAGATCTTTTATAATTCACTGGTGTCAATGTTATTCCTACCAAGTCGGATGTACAAGCAGTGTTAGTATCTGGCGGTTCCTGGTACGATGTGTATTCCTACCTCAGGTCGAAGATGTATGAGCCCTGGGGTCCTTGTAACAGTGTGTATTCTACCGGAATCCATGTACAAGTGTCATCAGTCCTAGGCGTCCTGGAAAAGACATTGGTATAGTAGCGCCTGGACCAGGGGAAGATCATGTAATGCGGCTTATATAAGCCATGTTCACTTTACCTGTGTATCCTCCCGGGTGGCTATGTAGCCGTGTATAATCAAATGCTCCTATGTACAGGTGTATAAAGTCCTACGCGGGTGCGGTTGTGATAACCAAGTGTTAGGTAGATGCGATGGCTCCTAAAAATGTACCGTGGTCTTAGCTACCTGCATGGTGGTACAGTGTGACTAAAAAACATGCGCTTTTACATGTAGTATTCCGGAACCGGGGGAAGTCATGTTACAGTGTATAGAACGCATTTCTCGGCTGGGTCCGTGTAATGTATAATACCTGACGCGGGGAAAAATAAGAAATAAAGAAAGCACTGTAATGTATAGGTTGTGCTGCACTGGTGACATGGGGGTGTATTCCGTGAGACCGGGGGCTACTCGATGTAACGTGATAATAGGATCAGGCGTCGCTTGTGACATTGTATAATCCAAGGCCAAAATACAGGCCCTGTGTATAAAGCGTGCATCCTGGTACAAAATGTGTTAATTGGCATAAATGGCAAGATGGCAGGGGGTACAGTGTATAGTTTGGCTGCCTGGGTAAACATGTGTATTCCTGAGCCAATCATGTACAGTGTAAATACCAGGGTTTCCTGGGTGACAGTAGTGATATAAATCCTGAACCGAGGTCAGGAATCCCGTAAAAAAGTGATAATACGGGAAATCGTTCTCCGTGGTACAGGGTGTATTCCGGACCTTATTCACGATTGTAATAGTTACGATGCATCGGCTGGTACTGGTCGATACTTGCCTGGTAAACGGAGGCACTTGTGGTATAGTTACGTGGCTGTCCTGGAAAAATAACAATGGGGGTTAATAAAAAGGGTCACCGGAACAAAAACTCAGGGAGGAATGCGACTGATTTAATAGTCGTGGCCTCCTTGTACATAATGTATTTTCACTCCCGTTAGGCACTGTTATGTCCGTGCGTCCATGGTACCTTTGAATATTGGCCTAATCTCAGTCCAGTGTAGAGTTGTAAGCTGCCTTGTGACATATTTGTAATTCCTAGCCGAAAAAAGGGGGAAGAACCGTCATGTGACGCTTATTGGTGGCAAAGCCGGTTGTCGCTGGTGTACGGGGTGGGTGTGGGTGAAGCTTCCTAACACGAATCGAGTACAGTGTAATAAAATAGCGTAATAAGGGGGTGCTCCTGTGGTGAGCATAGTTGCGGTTCCTACCTAGGCACAGTGTAAAGGTCGTGGGTCTCCTTGGATAAACATGTGGTATGGGTGCTTACTAAACAGGGCGGCAACACTGTGTAGTTATAGTCCGTGCTCCTGGAATTACATTTGTAAATTCCTGGAACCTACAGAGGCACTGTTTGTAGTAGGTACGGTGCTCCTTTACAAATGTGTATTCCTACCGGAAGGGTTAAGGCACTGTGTATAAGTCGTGCCCTGGGGGTGTTACAATGTGGATTCCATAATCTCAGGTAGGCAAGTGGGTGAGGTAGAGTTGGTGCGTCCTTGTACATGTGTTAAGGTGAAATCCAGACCGGGGACCATCGATGTACGAGAAAAGGTGTATAGGCCATGTTGCTGGGGGTGGGGAAAGTACATTTTCTTCTGGTGCCTACCTCGTTACAGTGAATATAAATCTATCGTCCTAAGGTGGGGTAACAGTTGGTATGTGCGGCGTGCCCGGAAAGGGAACATTATGCAGCAGGAATGTAGAGTTGAAAACCGTTGCTCGCATGGTAGGGGACAAAAGGTAAGTGTGGGAGGGTATGACTTAAAAAAAGGGAGGGGACTACAGATCTACTGTGTGTGTGAAGAGTCGGGCTCAACTTAGTCAGGTTGTATTCCGTGGACCGTGGCAGAGTCTCTGTTTGCAAGAGGGTTAACCGGGTGGCTCCTTGTACAGGGGGTGGGTGTATGTCCTAGGCCTGACCTTAGCACTGAGAAAAATATGAAAAGAGTCGTGTGGGAAGAAGGCTCCGGGTACGTGGTGTATTGTCGGCAATTCTCATGTTTACAGTGGTAGGTAGTTGATGGGTGCTCCGTTGACATGTGTGATTCCTAACCATCTGTCAGGTTGTATAGGCCATGTTCCGAGTACAGGGAATGTTTATATTAAAACCTACCAGAGGGAGGGGGAAATCAGGTACGTAGTGATAGAAAGGCGTTCTGGCGGGGTCCGGTACAATTGTAGTCCTACCTTAGGTGCACGAAAGGTGAAATATATAATCGTTGCTCCCTGTACATGTGTAGGTGGGTCCTAAAGAGCCAAAGAAAAAGTCGAGGGTCCAGGGGGTGTGTTAGGGGGGCCGATGCGTCCTGTATAGCGAAGTGTGTATTCCTACCTCAGGTACAGTGTTTTAGCCATGCTCCTTGTACACTTTTATTCCGCCTCTGGTATGCATTTGTATCCTCTGTTGCTTATTTACATTCCGGAGCATATAGCCTTAATGGTTAGTTTAGTATGGTGTGATCTTTGGACACCTTTGTATACTCTCTGCCTTTCCTCATAGACTCTATGGTTTAGAATACTTTAGTATGGTGTGCTGTGTGGAACACATTTGTATACTCTCTGCCTTTTCTCACAGACTCTATGGTTTAGAATACTTTAGTATGGTGTGCTGTGTGGAACACATTTGTATACTCTCTGCCTTTCCTCACAGACTCTATGGTTTAGAATACTTTAGTATGGTGTGCTGTGTGGAACACATTTGTATACTCTCTGCCTTTCCTCACAGACTCTATGGTTTAGAATACTTTGTGGGTGTGCTGTGTGGAACACATTTGTATACTCTCTGCCTTTTCTCACAGACTCTATGGTTTAGAATACTTTAGTATGGTGTGCTGTGTCGAACACATTTGTATACTCTCTGCTTTTCTCAGCAACTCTATGGTTAGTTTAGTATGGTGTGCTGTGTGGAACACATCTGAATACTCTGCCTTTTCTTAGGGACTCTATGGTTAGTTTAGTATGGTGTGCTGTGTGGAACACATTTTTATACTCTCTGCTTTTCTCAGGAACTCTATGGTTAGTTTAGTTGGTGTGCTGTGTGGAACACATTTTGTAACTCTACTTGTCAGCATAGATGGATTAACAATATGCACCTACTCTATCTCAGAATCATACTCTACTTGTCAGCATAGATGGATTAACAATATCCCTACTTCAGAATCTACTCTACTTGTCAGCATAGATGGATTACAAATATGCACCTACTTCAGAATCGTACTCTACTGTCAGCATAGATGGATAACAATATGCACCTACTTCGAATCATACTCTACTTGTCAGCATAGATGATTAACAATATGCCCTACTTCAGAACCATACTCTACTTGTCGCATAATGGATTAACAATATGCACCTACTTCAGACCGTACCTCTACTTGTCAGCATAGATGGATTAACAATATGCACCTACTTCAGAATCATACTCTACTTGTCAGCATAGATGGATTAACAATATGCACCTACTTAGAATCATACTCTACTTGTCAGCATAGATGGATTACACTATGCACCTACTTCAGAATCATACTCTACTTGTCAGCATAGATGGATTAACAATATGCACCTACTTCAGAACGTACTCTACTTGTCACATAGATGGATTAACAATATGCACCTACTCAGAATCTACTCTACTTGTCATAGATGGATTAACAATATGCACCTACTTCAGAACTATACTCTACTTGTCAGCATAGATGGATTAACAATGCACCTACTTCAGAACTATACTCTACTTGTCCCATAGATGGATAAACAATATGCACCTACTTCAGAATCGTACCTACTTGTCAGCATAGATGGATTAACAATATGCACCTACTTCAGAATCGTACTTACTCTTGTCAGCATAGATGGATTAACAATATGCACCTACTTCAGAATCTACTCTACTTGTCAGCATAGATGGATTAACAATAGCACCTACTTCAGAATCATACTCTACTTGTCAGCATAGATGGATTAACAATATGCACCTACTTCAGAACCGTACTCTACTTGTCAGCATAGATGGATTAACAATATGCACCTACTTCAGAATCATACTCTACTTGTCAGCATAGATGGATTAACAATATGCACCTACTTCAGAATCGTACTCTTGTCAGCATAGATGGATTAACAATATCCACCTACTTCAGAATCATACTCTACTTGTCAGCATAGATGATTAACAATATGCACCTACTTCAGAACATACTCTACTTGTCAGCATAGATGGATTAACAATATGCACCTACTTCAGAATCGTACTCTACTTGTCAGCATAGATGGATTAACAATATGCACCTACTTCAGAACCGTACTCTACTTGTCAGCATAGATGGATTAACAATATGCACCTACTTCAGAATCATACTCTACTTGTCAGCATAGATGGATTAACAATATGCACCTACTTCAGAACCGTACTCTACTTGTCAGCATAGTGGATTAAACATATGCACTACTTCAGATCGTACTCTACTTGTCAGCATAGATGGATTAACAATATGCACCTACTTCAGAACCATACTCTACTTGTCAGCATAGATGGATTAACAATATGCACCTACTTCAGAACATACTCTACTTGTCAGCTAATGGATTAACAATAGGCACCTACTTCGAACATACTCTACTTGTCAGCATAGATGGATTAACAATATGCACCTCCTTCAGAATCGTACTCTACTGTCAGCATAGATGGTTAACAATATGCACCTACTTCAGAATCATACTCTACTTGTCAGCATAGATGGATAACATATCACCTACTTCAGACACTCTATACTTGTCACATAGATGGATTACAATATGCACCCTACTTCAGAATCTACTTTACTGTCAGCATAGATGGATTAACAATAGCACCACTTCAGAACTTACTCTACTTGTCAGCATAGATGGATTAACAATATGCACCTACTTCAGAATCATACTCTACTTGTCAGCATAGATGGATTACAATAGCACCTACTTCAGAATCGTACTCTACTTGTCAGCACTAGATGGATAACAATATGCACCTCTTCAGAATCCTCTACTTGTCAGCATAGATGTATATACTCTCTGCTTTTCTCAGCAACTCTATGGTTAGTTTAGTATGGTGTGCTGTGTGGAACACATCTGAATACTCTGCCTTTTCTTAGGGACTCTATGGTTAGTTTAGTATGGTGTGCTGTGTGGAACACATTTTTATACTCTCTGCTTTTCTCAGGAACTCTATGGTTAGTTTAGTATGGTGTGCTGTGTGGAACACATTTGTATACTCTCTGCTTTTCTCAGGAACTCTATGGTTAGTTTAGTATGGTGTGCTGTGTGGAACACATTTGTATACTCTCTGACTTTTCTCAGGAACTTTATGGTAAGTTTAATATTGCATGCCGTGTGAATCTGTGACCATTGACTGGTGGTTTATATAAGGGATAATGCACCCCTTACAGTGTAATATACGGATATTATGCCACCGAGAAGTTCCTGACCATATAGAAGCACAAGGCCGTAGGCCGAGTGCTTTTATACAGGACAGGGAACTCCGAGGTGGCGTAATGTCCTTATATTATAATGTGAAGGGGCGCATTATTTCTTATAATACATAAGTATTGGATTCCTTCACCCCATTTAAATTCTAGCCTTGTCCCTATTTCCACCTTAAATCCCCCAAGCTACCTTCTGTAACTTAAACCCAGTAGAAAGGAACATCCCAGCCCAGCATCTATGCGGTTAAACAAATCTTTGTGGAGGAGGAGAGAGACATTGGTTATGAAGTGACAGGAAGCAGCTCCAGCAGGTTCTGTTAGTGAAGTTAAACACGGCAAAAAATGCGGAGTCATTGTCCAGGCATGAACACTGAAATGGGCGGAGTAGTGGGATATAAGAAACGAGTCACTTAGTGACATAGTTGAGTGATTTTTATAAGGATATATACCACTGCAGCTCCCATTATAAAATATCACACTTATGTATTATAAGGAGATTACACCACCGAGTTCCCTGACCATATAGAAGCACGAGGCCATAGGCCATATAAAGTGCTTTTATACAGGTCAGGGAACTCTGTGGTGAAGTCATCTCCATATATTATTCTGTAGGTCGCCTATTATTCCATATACATAAGGCACATAATACATAATGCCTGAGGGGAAAAAAAGCACAGGCAGCACACAACCAACCAACTCACTCATCTACACCTCCTGTAGATACTCCCTGTATCTACCCCATCACCCCCTTCCTGTATCTACCCCCACCTCCCTGTATCTACCCCCCACCTCCCTATATCTACCTCCCACCTTCCTGTATTTACCCCCCTTTCCTGCCCCCCCTGTATCTACCTCTCTGTCCCTTTCTCCCTCCCCCTCCCTCTATACTCCTATACTCCATACAATTGAAGCTGTTATCCAGAACATAAAGGGTTAATCACACCGTTTTCTATTGAAATGTAAAAGTACTGACCAGGTTATACTCAGTTCATCTACCCCTCCAATCCGGATCCTGTCACTGACTGATTGAACTGCATGCTCCTTAACTGCACGTTAAGGAGCAGCTCCAGCTGCCAGCCAAGTCAATTTATGATTCATTGGAATGTGCCGCTGTTGTCCTTATCTTCCGTGCAGTTCAGTCAGTCAGTGACAGGATCCAGATGGGAGGGGGAGATGAAAGGAGTGTAACCTGGTCAGTACCATTACATTTCAATATAAAACGGCGTGGTCAACCCTTTATATTCCAGGTAAACAGCTTCAATTGTATGGAGTATACAGGGAGCGGGAGAGGTGCAGAGGCGAGAATTCTTTATACAGTCACTCAGTGACGCATCTGAGTGACTGTAATAAGGATTCTCGCCACTGCACCTCCCCATTCAAAGTATAGGAGCCATATGTATCATAAACTAATTTTATTTACACTTGTGGTTTGATTTCCCTTACCTGGAATATTTGGCTGCTTTACCAGCACTGATTTCCTGCTAAATATGATGTTTCCTTGTGCTAATACTATAGTTATACACTGGGTGAGATGTAGAGGGAAATGTTGTGTTGTGATTATTACACTATTCAACTTCCAGTGCTGTGTTGATGGCGGGCAGTGTGTTCAGTTAAGGCAGAATATATTGTGTTGCATTTCCTGTCTGGAACATGGCTGTCTACTAGCTCCACGGTTGTAGGCGATAATTTTCTATGTACCTATGTCTTTTCTTCTTGATCTAGTTTCTATTTACATTGCAATGAGCCACAGTTCACTGAATGGCCACTTTACTGCTTCTAATGTCTCTGTGTTTTTCTTTAGATGTCTTACTGAACCTATGATGACCTATAAGTTGCACAAGGATTTTATACTTGCAGTCAGTGAGTAAACATGAATTCACACTTTATTCCTGCAGTTTGTTCATTTACATAACTTTGCTTACCTAACATTTAATGAGTACATTTATTGTACGGTGTGTTATGCCAGAAAAAGCAGATTGGCTTTTTGATATTTTCAATGATTAGAAATGTAAAATTTGTTTTTAAGGACCCAGAATTTATAATTGTGGGGGTAAGAGCAAGTATCTGCCTGTCATACTTTACTTATTGTTAACAGGCCGGGAAGTCAGGCAGGGATATCAATTTTCCTGACCTGAAAGAGTATTGTGCAATATTTTTTTTTAGGTAAGGCAGGCAAAGTGAGAGCTGGCAGTAAGATTTTTAGGCTATTAAGTATGTAATGATGGCAAAATGGGAGGTAGAAATAATTGCTCCTACGCCACATACAATTTTAGATTTTAAGAGAGAAATGGTTAATTTGGGGGTTTAGGCTGAGGTCACACTGCATCCTAGTGCACCAGAAGTGTGCACGATACCCTGTGATTGCTGGCACGCTAGTGTGCGTTGCTGTGCCTCTATTAAATTAGATCTAACATAATTCATATTGTGGCCAATAATTCATTGTATGTCTTTCCGAATTCCCCTTTCTTAGCTTTATAGGTTTGCAATTCTTCAATGAAAATATTAGAGAGCGATGGGTTTAGAAATACTTGTAGTTAAGGTTTTTTTTACATAGTGAATCCATGGCTATTGGGGCCTATAGTCTAACCCCCAGCCCTGTGTTGATAGTTTTTTTTTAATTTCTGCAGAATCTGACGATCAAAACTACAGGGTCCAAGCAGTCCATGCCCTTGTGCACAAGTTACCTGAGAAAAACCGTGAGATGCTGGACATCTTAATCAAGCACCTTGTCAAGTATTGAATCTTTCCTTTGCCTAGTGTCACATTGTAGTATTACATTACATTTCTTGAACTAATGTGGTTGATAAGTGTCAGGCTGATATTCCAAAGCTTCCCTAAGCCTTAATTGACCTTACATCCTAATGTGAAAATGATTGTAATTTGCAATCATAGGCAGGGCAGACAACAAGGACAGTGCACAGAATGTGTGATTGTATAACCTACAGAATGGATCAGCTAATAAGGTTTCCATACGTCAAGGCTGACTGTATAACTTAAATGACAGGACATTAGGGTAGTATAGGGTAGTAGGGTTACCACCTCTTCCCTTTAAAACCAATCATATATGAAATCTACCAGTCCATTAACGGGTCACTATACTCATTTAAACAACTTTACATTATCTGAAACTACAATTTGAGACAAGTAAAATGGTGGTACTCACATATTTATCTGTGCTTGCTTTGTTATTAAATTATTAATGTTTAGTGAGTGCTCCTTATTGCCCCTGCCCTGCCTTACTCACTGCCTTCTTGTAGTGTCTGCGACACTTATGTGTTCTGCACAGCCTCACCATGGACACTGCTCTGCTTACACATCTCCCCCTCCCTCCCCGCCTATTTTTCTCTGCTGATTCTCATAATTGTTGCAGAAAGTGTGCTGGCAGGCAGCTAAAGATCCTAGTAAGAGGTCATTAATGGGGAACATATTACAATCTCTGCTCCTGGAGTGACAGGTCTTTCCCTGTAAATGCTGTGATTAAAATGATGATTTCTCAGGATCTACAGCTCAGATTTAAAATCCGAAAAAAGTTAATATTTTTAATAATAATTTTTGAGTATAGATACCCTTTAAAGTAAAAAGACCCTAACTGCTAAATTTTGGATTTTTGAAGTCCAACTTTAAAACATTCTAATCTTTGATGATCCCTTTCTTCATGAACCTTTGCGCCTGGTAATGTAATGTAAGCCCCATTTATGTTTATGTGAGTGGTGCTCACAGTGAGGTGTTACCAAAGGTAAAGGATCTTGGGAAAAAGAGGAGGAGCAGCACCAACAAAAACTTATATTTTTAGGTAACGTAGAGCATTTTCAAGGTTAGAAATTAAACTTTACATAGGGCATCACCTATGCAGTCTGCATGATGCTTCTAATGAAAATATTTGCCAACCTTTCAACTTGCTGATTTTATGTGTTTTGCTTTAATGATACATTATCTTTAACAGATACATATTCTGTAACCGACACATATTGTTATTTTAATGATTTATCTGTATACATGCAGAAAGTGACCAAAACTCTTCGGTTTTAGGGTCTCGCTACACAGCCAACAAAATCTAATGACTGTGTCTAATCTTGGTGTTATCTTTGGGCCAACGTTAATGAGAGCCCAGGAAGAAACGGTGGCAGCCATGATGAACATCAAGTTTCAGAATATAGTGGTGGAAATTCTAATTGAGCACTATGAAAAGGTACTGATCACTGTGTGCAGAGATTCCTATGCAGCGGAGGAGACGGAACTTCCCATCCTATTTCACTGATCTTTGCCGCAGCTTACTTGGTTAATGATTGCAAGAGCATAAAAATGTCTAGTTGTGTGCAGTACCGACCAATGGAAACATTGCATGAATTTACATGGAACTTGTTTCAGGATAAATCTGAACATTCAATGAAAATAAATCGATATACTCCTCCTAGCTTCAGGGAAATGTTAAATCCAGGAAACGTGTTACATATATGTTGTATGGAGGTTACTGAAACGTATATTTGCATGTTTCCAGTATAGGAAAGTGCATAAATATCCCTTTAACTATCCCTTTAAAGATGTATCAATGATAGAAAAACCAAACGTGCACAGCACCTCCATTCTCCGTTAAATTACATATGGGTGAATGTATAAGAGATATATATATATATATAATGTATAAGAGAATAACCCCCGTATTACTATTAAAAAAGAATTCACACGCCTAGAGTCATTATTGTTGTTTATTTGTCTACAGATTTTCCATACAGAGCCGGATCCCAACGTCCCACTCCCTCAGGTCCAGACGCGTTCTGGTTCCAGAAAAACAAGAGCTATTTGTCTTTCAACTGGCCCAAAGAAACCCAAAGGAAGATACACACCTTGCCTCGCTGATCCTGATAGTAAGTTTAGGACAGAGGATTAATGTTAAAGGGGAACCAAATCCTAGACTTATATCTGGGTGCAGTCTACAGGCAGGATCTCAGAATCCTGGGTACCCTTTAACCACACTCTCGACACAGGCCACACCCCAAGTCCATTTAATTATGGTGGGCAAAACAAGACAATATTATTTGAACAGCTGTCCCTGCAACCACATGACTGAGACAGGTGGTCATTGTGCCCATTTTTACTTATGGGGGGAAAAAACAGACTGCATTATGTGGGCAGCCCTCCACCTGCCCTCAACCACAGGACCCCCTAGGCATGTGTCTAATGCCAGCACAGACAGAGAGTTTTTAGATTAAAGGGTATCTCCAGTTGACCTATCTTTTTTACATGCATTAAAGAATGGGAGGTAAAGGAGCTATGTCTTACCCCCTGTTTTTCAATAAATCAAACAGGAGCTGGCAGAGAGGAGTTGATTGCGCTTCTTTGCTGCTTCCTCTGACAGGTCCTGACTTATACTATACGGTATACCCTTTAATTTTCTGTGCTGCTCCCTGTGAACCATCTGTACTGTGACAGGCATTTACCAGAGTGTTTCCCGTAATCCTTGTTCTGTAATCTATTAAGGATAAATAATACAAGTTGTAAGTAGGTGGACCCTGAATGCCAGGAGGGTGCAGACAGTATGTAACAGTGACAGCTACTAAAGATTTATTTCTCCATTTCCTTGTGTTGTAATAATATTTTGTTCATAGAAACAGCATAATTACTGGCAGAATATCCATTTAATCCAATTCAAACAATAAATAGGGACACCACAATGATTTAAAAGACCACAGATTTAAAGGGCACGTCCTCCCTTAAAACAAATGAATTTGTAACCAGATATTTAATGATAAGCTCTATTCCTTTCTGGCAAAAGCATCAGCCTCCTCCCTCTGCTCCATGAGCTTTTTTATTTGCCTGAACATGTGCAGAGGGGGCAGCAGGTAAAACAGCAGTGAATCATTGGTTGTGATGTCATCAGTCACAGCCTTTATTGACTGCATGGAGGGAGGGGCCAGCTTACTCTGCCAGAATTAAGACAATAATAATCCTTAAATATCTGGTTAGTAATACAGATATTTGGGGTTGGGGGCAGATAACTGACAATTGACCAGTTATTTGTTTTAAGAGTGAATATGCCCTTTAACATTATTCATTGTGTTCATGTTCATGTTAGGCAGACATCATTTGATTAATGTGATTATTATTGGAGAGTTAGATTATGTTTGTGCTACACAGGTGATTCCTACAGCAGCAGTCCATCAAGCACACCCATGGGCAGCATTGAATCGCTTTCTTCACATTCATCAGAACAAAATAGCACAACAAAATCTGTGTCATCACCACAAAGAGAAAAAAAGGGAGGAGCGGGGATTCCTTGGGTGACCTCTACCCCCTCTTCTAATGGACAGAAAGGTTCAAGTCTATGGACAACAAGCCCCGAGACAAGTTCCAGAGAAGATACTACAAAAACAGATGGGGAATCGGATTGTCAAAGTGTATCTTCTGTCACCAGTCCTCGAAATGTGTCTCCTCCAATCGATCTCACTAAAAAAAGCATTTATGGACTTTCAGGGCTTAAACGTTCTACAGCACCCTCACTTCGATCTTTATCTTCTACTGAAGGTAGGAACTGCACACGATTGGGGGGTCACCTTATAGCATCATATCTACTTTGGATGGAGGCAAATTTCTATTAATCAGTGTAAAAAATAAAGAAGAGAAAACAGAACAATATATTAGGACCAAAGGTCCTGTTAGGTCCAATTAGGATCAAAGATTTACCCTCTACTTTTACACCAAAGGCTACACCATTCAAGTCACTTCTTATTGCAGACTGCAAAAGAGATGAGAAATAATTTATAACGGAGATGCCTTTCTAGATAGAATGCCAGCAGTGGTTTTGCAGTGATTAGCTACTTTCTTGAGGCTCGCATCCAGTTTTTTCCACGAGTTGTATAAATGTTATTTTATCTTTCATGTAGAATTAAAGGGCATGTCTATTGTGAGTATATCCCATCTGTGCAGACTGGTTGGCACATGTCTGTTGTACTGTAATAGTCAGTAAATCAAATTAAATTGTACAAAGAACATATATATACTGTGCATATACTAGAGGAAGGGAACAGGTGACTCCCTGAAACTGTAAGTTTTTCACACAATAAAATGGGATTCTCTAAAGAAGTGTGCGCCTCTCATTCTTGCTGTTCCTGCTGTATTGCCCTAGTATAGAGGAGACGCACCTTCCAACTGCTAGAGTGCTAATATATGTGTTTAGACACTTTCCTGTAGCTCTGAACTTCTTCACTGTTGATAACCAAACCCCACTCTCCAGATAATATTTTTTCCTACTTTCTCACACTAGCTATAGTTAAATAAGCCTTATCATTTTTTCTCCTACACAGCCCCTGGTATTAAAAGCCGAAGCCCTTCTATACACAGTTTAGCCTCTCTGGAGTTTCAGGATATTCCAAAGGCTCATCCTGAATTGCCTCCAAAAATCATGAGAAGACGTTTGGACACCAATGGCTACCAGAGACCAGGATCAGTGTAAGACATGTCTGTCTTTAACACAGCTATGAGTGTCTATAGTAATCTCTCCGAAGAACATCTGGTTTACTGGTTCCCGTGAAAAGGAAGTAGTTATTTAATAAATTGACCATATATAGTCAAGGGCAATTTTATGTCCAACCCCCAATCTTTTTTGGACAAATATTTTCAAGTGTATTCTGTAGTTTTTGATTATTTTTGTGTGTTTGTGTCGGTTGCTGTAGCCATGCACCTAGAAAACAGCCTAGAAACTAAGTTGAGTAATAATAGTTAATGTAGTCATTACTTTGAAAGGTGGAAAAGTAAATACAACATGACACTTTCCGGTCCAAAATACTAGAGATGGCGCCTTGTCCCTAAACATACCTATGATACAGTATTAGTAATTCAATTTTTAAATTCAATATTATGAGAAATGACATTGATTACAAACAGGAAAAACCTGGCCCTTAATAATGTTGGGAATTTACTTTTGCTTACACAAAGGACTTCCAGGGCATTGAAAAATAAGGTACTTGGCCTCCAGCTTTCTGAGGATAAAGAGTTGGCTTTATCCAGATTCATCATGTACACAGATAAATATGCCAAGGTGTTTTGTATGATGTTGTACAAATCTTTTATTTCTATTCCTTGTATCTAACAGAGTTGCAGCAAAGGCTCAGATGTTTGAAAATGTGGGATCATTAAAACAGTCACCCCCTTGCCAGTAAGTTGAAAACACATCAATGAAAGTACAATATGTAGAACTAAATTAATTAATGCACGGAATCCTGAGTTCTTACTATAAAAATCAATGTCCACGGCTAAGTAAAAAGACATCTTTGTAGTTTTTTAGGATCCATGTGCTAAATTTATACAAAACTCTACAAACATTTAAACAGCTGTAGAGTCTAATAATAAATTACATTGAATTAAGTGATTCCCTGTGTTGTATTTAACTTTGAAATTGTTAAAACAGTAAACTTGTAAAGGTTCTTTTTTATCCTGGTCATGATATATCTGTAATATTCATTCATCCAGGTCATGGTATATCTGTAATATTCTTTCATCCAGGTCATGGTATATCTGTAATATTCATTCATCCAGGTCATGGTATATCTGTAATATTATCCAGGTCATGGTATATCTGTAATATTCATTCATCCACGTCATGGTATATCTGTAATATTCATTCATCCAGGTCATGGTATATCTGTAATATTCATTCATCCGGGTCATGGTATATCTGTATATTCATTCATCCGGTGCATGGTATATCTGTAATATTCATTCATCCATGCATGTTACATCTGTAATATTCATTCATCCAGGTCATGGTAATTCTGAATATTATTCATCCAGGTCATGGTATATATCTGTAATATTTTATTCATCCAGGTCATGGTATACTGTAATATTCATTCATCCGGGTCATGGTATCGTAATATTCATTCATCGGTCATGGTATATCTGTAATATTCATTCATCCAGTCATGGTATATCTGTAATATTCATTCCTCGGTCATGTATATCTGGAATATTCATTCATCCAGGTCATGGTATATCTGTAATATTCATTCATCCGGGTCCATGGTATATCTGTAATATTCATTCATCCGATCTGGTTATCTGTATATTCATTCATCCAGGTCATGGTATAATGTAATATCATTATCCAGGTCATGGTATATCTGTAATATTCATTCCTCCAGGTCATTGTATATCTGTAATATTCTTCATCCAGGTCATGGTATATCTGTAATATTCATCCATCCAGGTCATGGTATATCTGTAATAATCATTCATCCAGGTCATGATATATCTGTAATATTCATTCATCCAGGTCATGGGATATCTGTAATATTCATCATCCAGGTCATGGTATATCTGTAATATTCATCATCCAGGTCATGGTATATCTGTAATATTCATTCATCCAGGTCATGGTATATCTGTAATATTCATTCATCCAGTCATGGTATATCTGTAATATTCATTCATCCAGGTCATGGTATATCTGTAAAGTCATTCATCCAGGTCATGGTATATCTGTAATATTCATCCATCCAGGTCATGGTTATACTGTAATTTATTCATCCAGGTCATGGTGTATCTGTAACAACATTATCCATCCAGGTCATGGTATATCTGTAATATTCATCATCCAGGTCAGTATATATGTATAGTCATTATTCAGGTCATGGTATATCTGTAATATTCATCCATCCAGGTCATGGTATATCTGGAATATTCATCCATCAGGTCCTGGTATATCGTAATTTTACGTCCAATCCAGGTCATGGTATATCTGTAATATTCATTCATCCAGGTCATGGTATATCTGTAATATTCATTCATCCGGGTCATGGTATATCTGTAATATTCATTCATCCGGGCCATGGTATATCTGTAATATTCATTCATCCAGGTCATGTTACATCTGTAATATTCATTCATCCAGGTCATGGTATATCTGTAATATTCCTTCATTCCAGGTCATGGTATATCTGTAATATTCATTCATCCGGTCATGGTATATCTGTAATATTCATTCATCCAGTCATGGTATATCTGTTTATATTCATTCATCAGGTCATGGTATATCTGTAATATTCATCATCCAGGTCATGGTATATCTTAATATTCATTCATCCATGTCATGTATAATCTGTATATTTCATTCATCCAGGTCATGGTATATCTGTATATTCATCCATCCAGGTCATGTTATATCTGTAATATCATTCATCCAGGTCATGATATATCTGTAATATTCATTCATCCAGGTCATGGTATATCTGTAATATTCATCATCCAGGCATGGTATATCTGTAATATTCATTCATCCAGGTCATGGTATATCTGTAATATTCATTCTCCAGGTCATGGTATATCTGTATATTCATTCATCCAGGTCATGGTATATCTGTAATATTCATTCATCCAGGTCATGGTATATCTGTACATTCATTCATCCAGGTCATGGTATATCTGTAATATTCATCCATCCAGGTCATGGTATATCTGTAAATTCTACATTCATAGGTCATGTGTATCTGTAATTCATCCATCCAGGTCATGGTATAATCTGTAATATCATTCATCCAGGTCACGGTATATCTGTAATATTCATTGATTCAGGTCATGGTATATCGGTAATATTCATCCATCCAGGTCATGGTATATCTGTAATATTCATCCATCCAGGTCATGGTTAATCTGTAATATTCATCCATCCAGGTCATGGTGTATCTGTAATATTCTCCATCCAGGTCATGGTATATCTGTAATATTCATCCATCCAGGTCATGGTGTATCTGTAATATTCATCCATCCAGATCATGGTATATCTGTAATATTCATCCATCCAGGTCATGGTATATCTGTAATATTCATTCATCCAGGTCACGGTATATCTGTAATTTTCATCCAAGTCATGTTTTATCGGTGGTATTTAGTTAGATCAACTGGACTTGACGTTTAGTCCTTGAAGAAGTTTTGTTAGTCATTTGACTAAATCTCTCAACTCAGAATTGAGAAAGTTAGTTGGATGACTAGCGAAATGTATAAATCCAGTTGGCCTTTTGCTTTTCATACCAAAATATAACCTTTTATTGTAAATGTACTTTTTCTTTGTTAGCTCTGGTGACTTAGTGGTTAAATCTCTGTGTTGTGCCAGAATGGCAGGACCTGTTGTAACATAATCTGTGTCTCACAGAGGTGGGTTTCTGTGCTGTAATAGGATTGTCTATCAGCATCTGGGGCAATGATGCAGCTTCCTTGCTTTGCTGTGCATTATACATCATGCTAAGTATACTCTGTCCACCAAAACAAAGAGGTGGATTATGGGAACTGACCCCTAGTACCCTCAGGTTAATTTCATAAATCAACCAACAGCCACAGCAAAGGGAGCGATAAGACACAGCTTGTTGTATCTTGGAGAATGTGCTCCGTCTATTAAGAAAATGTTTTAAGGTAAAGACTGGTAGGGTTTCAGTTCTAAAATATTATTTTTAACTCTAAAGTCTTTTACTATTGAAAATACACAGTTTTAACGGTAATGCCATAACAGTTAAAAGAAATTCTGAATAGGTCAAATCACAATAAGTTAAAACGAGAAATTATTTACAAGAGGGAATGAACAGCCAGCAATACATTAACTATTGTTAATTCATATCATTTCTACCAAGGGGCACATGGCATTAAACATAGAGAAATGCATTTCCAGGGGCTAAACAAAGGGCACACAAAGCTTATTCCCTTTATTATTTAGACATGGAGCACAGGTACTGTTCATTCCAGCTGCAAAGCTCTTATTTCTATAAACACTTTTCATAGCAAGTTACTGGTTTCCATTAAAAGAGAAATCCAACTGTTTAGAAAGCCTGGTAATATTGTGGTTAAATTAGGAATGGAATTGTTTATTTCCCTGAATTTTACCAACGTTTCTGGAATAATAAGCATTTATTAAACTTATTTTGAGACCAGAATGCTATGTGGAAGCAAATTTTGAAATGCTGCATTTTCTAAAAATGTGTTTTTATCATAAACTTGTAAATAATGAATATAAATGGAGGTATTATAAGTTTAGCGCGGAATTATCCCTAAAACCATTTTTTGGCACGGTAATGCACTTTTGTGCATAGGGTTTAATCTACGAATCTGTTGTATGGCTCTATCATTTGTAATGATTTCAAAAACCAACACATGAAGTAGCATTCACTAAAATGCTGCCACGGAAACATGGAAATAACCCAGTAGTCTCCTCTTGCTAATTGCCGTTAAATAATTAGAATTCTGTGTTAGAACAAAATGCAACCGAATTGCACCAACACTGCTAAAAAGTCACCACTGCTCCAGGCTGCAGGAAACACAAAGTAGAATATAAGTTGTTGGAGCCACTCAGAAAAACCGCAGCCATATTGTGCTAACACAACATGTTTCGGACGTCTAGGTCCTTTCTCAAGTGTAAACCATTGCACAGGAAACATGAACACTAGAGGGCGATAGTGTGCAATAATATTTTTACTAAAGAAATAAAACAAAAGAACGATATATAAGGATGTTAGAAAGTGACAATGAAGTTCCATGACCTGTAGAACTCATGTGATTTTATGATCAAGAAATTCTTCTGTGACTTCTAATATAATTTTATTTCCCAGTAAGGGGTACTATATCCCTGTTCAGTTTAATGTTCTCGGTGTTAGTGACTTACTGTAGTTTTAATGGTCACTGGTAGTGCTAACTGATTATCATTGATATGCACAATTAACTCGCCGGTGGGGCAAAGCGTGCTTTCATTTCGAATGTTACCTTGCTGAAGAGTTACAGTATGTTTTCATAAATGTTTATGGTTTGGTTCATTTAATGAAATCTGCATTCTACCGAGTTAATAATAACTTGTTTCTTACTGTTGCAGCCAAGCCAAAGCTATGTATTCCTGTAAAGCAGAACACAGCCATGAACTTTCCTTCCCCCAGGGGGCAGTATTTAGTAATGGTAGGTCTCTCCAAATGCTTTCACTCTGTTCCTTCACTGCTTTTGATTGATATCAAATCCCAGTACTTTGTGATATAGTTAAGCTAGGTACACACACTAGCGATAAAGTCTGACGGTATCGGGGCTATATCACTAGTGTGTGTAGCAGGTTTTCCGAATGAGAGCACAGTTGCCAAATGTTCCCGTCGGCCAATCGGTCGTTCTGGAAAAAACAGAAGAATACTGTGGCCGAGGGAAACACACACTCCCGAGTGTTCTCCCTATGCTGTGTACAGGGAGAACACTCGGGACTGTGTGTATCCAGATCTTTGAAAAGTGACAGTTCCTGCAGATCCTCTCTGTCATTTTTCAAAAATCTGTCTTGTGTAGCTTTAGGCTAGCTAATGATGCAAAGTAATCCGATATCTGATTTATGGCAACTTTTATATAAACAGCATTTTAGCAGCGGTGGAGGCTTCACAACCGCAAGCAAAAAAGACACATGTTCTTTGTGGAAATGTAGCATTACAATTACTCCAAGGGTATGTCCACTGATTTACTAACCTCCTCTCCTGCAAGTTTTACTCTCGTGGTAAGTTCTTCTCTGACAGTCTCCAACGCATCCGCCCTCCTGTGTGAGCATGCACGCCTAATGCAAAGGACTGTGGATGCCTCAGAGAATGTCAGCAGAGCTGGAGCGATCCCCCCCTTTTTTTCCCCCTCCTCTCCTGCGTGTTTTACTGAGTAGCACATTGCTCCTTTACCTCCCGTTCTTCAGTTAAACATAAAAAAAGAAAGTGGACACGCCCATTAAATAAAAATGGCAGCACCCTGGTTAGCATAGTAAAGTCTGGGCTGCAAAGTGACTGACTGCTGCAATATGGAAACCGGTATCGGTGTGAGATACTGGCATTCTTGCAGTGGAGAAATGTCAGTATTATGGTTGAATGTTTGGAAGTAACAATACTAACCTGCTGTATAGTCAGCATTTGTGTTTGGGGGGGTTTATCCACATTTATGAACTGTAATTCTCCCTCTCTACTGCTTATTTCCTATAACGGACCCGTGTTTATATGTTTATTTTTCTAATCCATACAGTTTATCGATCCGTGGAACCAGGCTGGTTAAAAGGAACTTACGAAGGCAAAACAGGATTAATTCCGGAAAATTATGTTGTCTACCTTTAAAAATACTAATGGGGATCTGTATATTCATGGTATCCATGGTGACTAATTAAAGGCTACATTTTATCTGACCCAGATATAAGTAACCAGCCCCGCAGGTGAAATATTGTGCCAGCAAAAGACTCTTTGGACCATTGGTTTAGCAGAAACAAAGCTTGGAATGTGCGTAGCGTGCAGACAGTATTACCAAGTTAATGTATATATGGCAGTCGTTGGTTGTACATGCTATTTACATCATGTATAAAGTTGGTACAGATTGTAAGTTTTATATTTAGGTAATAATATACATATAAATAATATAACTTTCTATTCTTATTGTAACAGTGAAGGGTATTGGAGTAAAACATTGATTTTCAATACAAATTGCATTTAAATGGGCACTGCTGCTCCGGTGTTGTTTTTTTTTACTTGAACTCTGTATTTATATAGAATTAACATGTTCAATTAGTGAGGATATTTTATTTTTATTTCTGTAAACTATTTATCTGCTTGTTCTATGTTGGCCACAGTAGAACAGCACCACCCAGTGGTAACAAATGAATGTGATGATATTATGCAACATTGTTTCTTCTCCCATTCAGACTAAAATATCCTGGCTGGTTAAAGTTATATTAAAAAGAGAAAGTTCTATTCAGTACCATAGAAAGAGATGATTGCATTTTGGTGATATGTTCTACAAAAGGACTCAGTTCTCATCCAAAGACTACTGTTTGCATCGATGTGTAACTCACCGAAGATCAACCTAGTCTGATCAGTTTAGGTTTTGGTCTTGCAGGATTGTTCTCTTATTGGCCTAATTTTATTCAGCGATGATAATTTCGCCGCTTAATCTGCTACCACCCCACTGGTAATATTGGTTATGTGGTTTTAGACAGTTATTATCTTGCACTGTCTTGAGTATATGTGAGGTCTACACACTTTAGTCTCTATGCGATTATTGGGAGATCCTGGAGGTTTCCATCCAAACCTGGTAGAAAATACAAATTCAGAGTAAGAAGTAGTTTAGGGTGAATTAGAACCCTTGACACTAGTGTGAGAGGACAACTGTGCTAGATACTAGCTGGCCATGCACTTTTTAAGCAGTACAATTGACTTACTGTACCTGCCAACATTTCCAAAATGTTTTTTGTGATTACATTTTGATCACAGAACAATGGACCCAGGCAGTTGTCAGAATATCACCAGCACATTGACAGGCAGGTAGACTAGTATATGGGCTGAATCATCTTTCATGCAGAAAGAGTCTGGCAAGAGGTCAAACAATATGCCCACATGGAGTAGAACTGCAGACAGGGGCATAAGTACAGTAGCATTCTTTACTTACTTGCTGTGCTCTGCCCCGTTTGAACAAATAAAACTCTAATAGCTAAAAAGAAGGGAAAGGACGGTCAGAGAAGGGGAAAAAAAGCAGATTTAAGGTTGGTGACAATTCATTCTTACTGTGTGATTAGTTAGATAATGAGTTAACACAGTTTTCAAACCTGCAGTTAAAGCAATCATGTTATGTTCTTTAACATATCTTTACTTAGAAAACAATAGCATGTAACCCACTATATTCAAGGCAAAAAAGTGCGTGCTATAACAATTAATGATCATTTCTGTAATGTCAAAATGTTCCATTAACAATTTAATTCAGTAAGGCTAAGATTTTTTTTTAAAAAACTGCTGGTTGAATGACTATAAAATTAATTTTGAAGACATGCAATTAGAAGATCTGGAGTATCTTAAAATAAAGAAAATGGAAACTTTGATATCCCGTCTCTGCCCCTGTAGCGCGTGCTAATTTGTTGCGAAACCTTTCTAATGTTAGATTGAATAAGAACATTCTTTACCAGGCTGTGATATCTTCGCAGTCTTTCTGGTTAGATCAAGCTATCGGTTTTTACCATTACGGTAAATGCAATACAGTAGGTCTCACTTTGATTGCATTTACTATACTTCCTTTATGGTACGTTCCAAGCCTCTCTGCTCACTAGAATGCCAAGGGCTTGGTTAGCAGGCAGATCTAATGCGCATTCAAGTCTTTCCGTGATACTTTTCTCCCTAAATTCATTTTAAATTTTGCTCAGGCCTTATTTGTCTTGCAAGCTAAAAGCATCATGTATAAATGACTTAATACTTTGAATCATAGACCGCAATAAATAATTCATAGGCTGTTTTGTATTAACCTTGCATATAAATTCTTCTTTATGGCAGGTCATCTCTTTGGTAACTAGGCCCTTTGTATGTTGACGTGTAAGAGGGACCCTTTATCCCTGGGTTTGGTTGGGGCAGGGGCCTTCATACCCATATTTCCTACCCCACCACTAAATAGTGTTCTTTGGTTTGAGTTAGAATTTTTCAGATTTAAGATACTTTAATTGTGAAGAACATCACATTCTGTCTCGTTTTTGTGGATTCGTTCACTTACCACCCCAACCAGAAGCTAAATCCATGGGGATTAGAATATTGACTCTTTGAGAAACCGAACTTTCTTATTCTTTGGATTGTATTAAAAAATTTTTACAAGGGTTTTCCACGTTTTGTATATCTCTCTATTCAGTAATGAACACAATCTTATTATCATTGTTTGGACAATCGTACACAGTAAACCGATAGTAAGAAACGTTCTACATGACCAATGGTGAAACATATGTAATTAAATATTTTCCTCTGCAGATATACCCTATATACAGTCTATGTATTTGTGTGTAGTGCGCGTTTGATTTGTGTAGTCAGATATACCCTATATACGGTCTATGTATTTGTGTATAGTGCACATTTGATTTGTGTAGTGTAATTAAAATAAGATTTCAAGGAAAAATGTTTTATTACATTAAAGATAGCCCTTTGTATGTTAATATTATATGTTAAAACCTTCACACCCGTTTAATGTCCACGTGTTGTATTTCTCTGCTTACTGTGAATATTATTATTAATATTAAGCAGTGAATTACAGGAAACGCTGTCCGTTATGTGCAATGTGTAATAAATGTTCTTACATTTTAACTTAATTTCTTTTAACTTTTAATTCTTCCTCCTATGTGTTTTTTTTTAAACGGGAACTAAATTTCCAAATAAACCCTTCTTTTTAAAGGGCCCATGTTCTATTATTAACAGAAAGGTGGGAATAAGCAATCCTACCTCAATGAGAATTATAGATCCAGCTTTAAGCTACGTTAATTTATCAGTTTAGTGTCCCTTTAATGTATCCAAGGTAGAGACCTGAATAGATTCTTTTTTACCCCTCAAGTATATTAGATAGCATTAGAACCCCAAATACACAGCCCTCCTGGCCCTCTCCCATCCTGCTTCTTTCTCTGGGACGGTCAACCTGCTTAGTGAAAGGGGCAGTCCAGAGCTGATGGGGGACAGGATTTATTCACTTTCAGGGGTGTTTAAGGACCTTACCTTGGGGCATAGATATAAAGGCACGGTATTGCAATTTCACGATACCATGACATTAACAGACAATCAAGGAGATTCAATAAAAGTTCTTATCATTTAAATTGGTGCTAATTTTGCCCCAATGAGATCTTATTTAACATTTGAAAGATAACATCTGATTGGTTGGGGCAAAATTAGCACCATTTTAAACAATAAGAACTTTTTTTGAATAACCCTGATTATTTTTAAGACCACAATCCAACAATTATGACTGCAGTTATAAAATTGCGATAACGGTCATACATTTACAAACGCGATCAATACCGCATGGTTTCGTACGGTTGCATGGTATTGTGTGGCAATACTTTTACGCTAGCCCACGGTATCGGAGGTTAGTAGATATGCCCTAAGGTTTCAGATTTGTGTTTTTTCTAATTAAAAAGATATATCAGACAAAACTTAACTGTCGGAAATCAGAAAAGTCTTAATTATTCTTCAAGATTTCAAAGTAATTTCTAAACAAAGACACACCTGTGTAAAGTCATTTAAATCTTTCACCACAGCACGGCCTCTGGTTACTACCCCCTCCAGCTTGTACCAGTGTTCGAGGGAAGGAATTGGTATAGCAAAATAGATCCCAGTGTATCATTTAGTAGGGATTTCCTAAACCTTTAAAGGGAGTTAAAATAGAGGAGGTAAAGTGCACCGCAAGACTTAAAGGGAGGGAAAAATGATCAGGGTAATTAACAGGTTAATAGGAATACAAATCCAGAATTGATTGTACTGATTGATCTAAGATGTCCCTGTTTAGGTTTTTCCATGTTCCAGTTGATGCACGTACAGGTACTATTTCTGTAATGTACAGATGTACAGGGCGGTAATGTATAAACATGTCTGCTGATCATCTTCCAAGTGTGCTAGTATGTATTGTCTATTTATCTGCACTCTGTATATACACCCGTGTTTTTAATTCTAAATTAAGTTCATAGTTTATCACAGCCTATTAGCTGTAATGTTCACTGTATTTCACAAACGTTGAAGGAATTTAATTATAATAAAGTATCTAAAGAAATCATTCTGTCGTTATGATTTTATTGGCACCATTTTGTCTTTATCTGTAAACATAAAACCAATTTACATGATCTAATATGACTTAAGCTTTAGTTGCCTACTTACTGTCCTAATGATATTACATGGCTTGCATCTTACCGATATTTTTGGCTTATGTCAGTATGGCTTTTGTGGCGTTAAAAAGCATTTAAACAATACAGCAGGGAGTGGTGCCTCTTTAAGGAACATCTTGTTGTTTGTTGACTGAACGGTGGAATAAAGAAAGCCTTATTTCTTAACTTAAAGGGTAACTGGGGTCTCTAAACAAGTTAATTAAAAGCCTACAGTCTTATACGGTACATTTAAAAAGGGTCATTGATCGCATTTCAAACTGCAGCCTTTCAGAAGTTGCAGTGCTGGAAAGGTTAGCACTTCCTGCTTCCAGTAGCTTAAAGGGCATCTATAGTGAAAAAAACACATTGCCCAATTGCAAAGTTAAATTCATGTACTCTGCTGCCTTTCTCTTACCTCTGTCAGTGACTGTTTTTCCATGGTGTCAGATCTCTCTGCAGCACTCCTCCCTTCCCCCTCCCTCTGTTACCTCCTCCTGTCTAAACACTGGCTGCCCAACAAGCTTCTCATGTGCAGTAGGAGTTAAAAGTTCAACATCCTGAAAAACAAACCTTAGCTCAGTGGCCAATAGAAAGCAAGCTTGGAGACACAGAAGAAGGAGAACAACACTAATCTGTTGTGTATCTTAAGACAGAGAGAAAAACTGAATAAAGTGAAGACACTCTGGGGGTTGGGGGGAATTATAGAACACATGGAAAGAAAGAGAAAAAAGTTCATTTTCCCACTATAGATGCCCTTTAAGTGACATCACGTCCACCCTTTTATCCAGAGTTGCATCGGTCACAGTCACTTTAACTTCATTTGACAGGGTTGCCGATATAACTGTAAACTGTATGTTTGCGGCAGCTGTGTGGGGTAACTATGTAGCTGCCACAATTGATGTTTAATACATTTAGCAGCTAACCTTTTTTAATTCTAGCTATTGGCTGGCTTTAAAGTCCCGCAATGGTTAAAATCTGGATTGTGACTGCACCAGGCTGACTGTATGCAATTTACTTTAGTTCTCCTTGAACTGATGTGTTTTATGGTTATGCCAACTTTAATAAAACCCCAGTATAGTATGAAACGTGCAATGAGCGTGACACGGCCTCTCTCTGGTTAAAATGGTAACGGCAAAGTCTGTTGACAGATTTTCACAAACCAAGAAAAGAAAATGGTAGGAAGTGTATCCAGTGGCACAAGTCTAGACACCCCAGGAGTTAAGATTAAAGGGTTTACCCTTCCCCCCCAAGTGGTACATAGGCAGGAACGGCCCTTGAAGTGGAGCACTGGTTTAACCCATTAGTTCACCTTTAAAGTGATCTCAGTTATTTATAGAACATAGCAAGGAATCAAGGATATGTAATTAAAATGTTATTGCATTTCCCTGTCTTTTTTTTAATAATACATTTAGCGGCACCACGGACTAAGATTGTGCTGCTCTGCCAAGTTCACTGTGTACTTTATAATACAAACACATGAGGATTCATAAGAAGACTTGTTGACCTTCAAGGTTTAAACAGATTCTTGGTTCTCGTAAAGTATTTCAGTAATCGGAATACAATCCCCTGTCGGGATTGTTAAAACAATCATTAGTTCAATAAGACAATTTCCCTGGGTGTTTTGTCATTTCTCCATGTAAGGATTGTTTTGGATAACTCAACACTACCTAAATGACTTCTTATAACATGAAACATAATATTAAATAGCCAGAGAACAAAATAAAGTCTTTTAAAACTCTATGAAAGTTCCATGAATTTCTATTACCGTCGTAATGGCAGCAAACATCTGTTTTGTTTTGCCTGAAAAAGTTACTGAGATCATCCCCCAGGTATCAAAATTGTTACCTTATCCTTCTTATCCTTATCCTTCTTTTTTGGTTTGTGTTAAGAAACACTCCCAAACCTAGATTTCGTTATAGTTTCCTCTTGCAAAGATGTTACCAAAGTTTCTTACAGAACCTTATCCTTCACCAGTTGGTTTACACCAGAGGCAGCGTCAGTTGAGAGGCCCTTTGTTTCATTTTCTCCATTCCTTTCTTTTTTTCTTCCTTTCCTATATGTCCATCTAGTTCAACTTAATCAGCAATTAATTCCTTCCTTTTCTTCCTTCCCTTTAATTAGTCCATCTAGTTCAACCTACTCAGCAAGAAATTCCTTCCTTTTCTTCCTTCCCTTTAATTAGTATAATATGTCTATATGTCCATCTAGTTTAACCTACTCAGCAATTATTTCCTTCCTTTTCTTCCTTCCCTTTAATTAGTATAGTATGTCTATATGTCCATCTCAGTAATTTATTCCTTCCTATTATTCCTTCGCTTTAATTAGTGTAGTATATATACATATATACTATATGTCCATCTAGTTCCTCTACTCAGCAATTAATTCCTTCCTTTCCTCCATCCCTTCCCTTTCATTAACTCCTTTTCCTTTTCTGACCATAGTGCACTATTTAGGGGGCTGTTTGCAGATGGTAGTGTTAGCAGTCTGTTGATGTCTTCTAGATCTTGGTGAATCAGTAGTATTGTACAGTGATTGTTTAGAGTTAAATAAAATCCCTTCCATTTTACCATCAAAATTACATTTCTAGGTAAAACTTGTGAGAAGTTATATTGCTGGAAATGTTTAGCAATATATCTTCCTGAACACTTCCTGCTTTTACCAACTTGTAGCCATGTGACCAGCCTCTGCTTG
Organism: Hymenochirus boettgeri; assembly: GCA_019447015.1. Lineage (NCBI taxonomy): Eukaryota > Metazoa > Chordata > Amphibia > Anura > Pipidae > Hymenochirus > Hymenochirus boettgeri. The sequence continues at coordinate 318,342,295 of CM033470.1, read as the reverse complement.
CATTAATAGCCCCCCTCTTAACTTTTAATCCTCCTGTCATTTCCAGGACAAAGATTTAATCGAGTATGCTCTGCCCCGGGGGACGGGAAGAGCAGAGGGCCAGGTGACATCACTCAAGCTACTGAAGGCAGGACATTTTAACATTTTCCTAATATAATTTCCAACAGGCTGCAGCCAGAGATGTGATTCAGGGCTCATTTTAAAGGAAACACTGCAGGCTTTTATTTAACCCTAACTTGTCCAACTGACCACAGTTGCCCTTAAAAACTGTATGAGTTTCTGAAATAATATAAAAAAAAACATTTTTATATTATTTCAGAATTTTGGAAATTATTACCTGCATACACAAAGAAGTCATAGTTATGGACCCCTGGTGAAAGCAGAGAATCCTGGAGATTAAAGGGCATCTATAGTGAAAAAAAACACATTACCCCATTGCAAAATTAAATTCATGACATGTTTTTCCATGGTGTCAGATCTCTCTGCACACTCCCCCCTTCCCTCTGTTACCTCCTCCATGTCTAAACACCGGCTGCCTGACAAGCTTATCATGTGCAGTAAGAGTTAAAAGTTCAACATCCTGAAAAATACACCCATGCTTAGTGGCCAATAGAAAGCAAGCTGTCCTGGAGACACGGATCTCTCCATGTCCTGCTGCAACACAATCCATCTCTTTGTGACCTATCATCAATCAGAGAAATCTATTAAGAATGTGGGTCAAGTGCAGCCTTATCTCTAGCAGGGGGAGAGAGGTAGCTATGACTGCAATGTTCTTATCTCTGTGTTTGTTACAGAGCATGGAGGAGGGAGGGACTTGAGCAGGGAAGAGGGTCACAACACAGGGATTTGATTGACATTACAAGTAGGAGTAGAGGAATGCAATCACATATTCTTCTAATTTGTGTCTCAGGACAGAGGGGGAAACTAAAAAAAAGTAAAGACACTCTGGGGGTTGGGGGGAATCATAGAACACATAGAAAGAAAAGGGAAAACATTTCATTTTTCCAATATAGAGGCCCTTGTTCTTATCCTATTTGTGTTTACATTATCATCCATATCCATCTCATCATATTTCATTATCCTTGCATATACATTAATATGGTCTATATATATATATATATATATACAGCCACATCACGATTGCACTCCATCCATCATAATACTTGCCCGGGTGCTGTCCCAATTGTACATAAAATATTGAAAGAAGCACGACGCACTCACAGGTCTTGGTAACAAATGTACAAACAGCAATTTATTTTGTCAACATGTTTCAACCTCTATCAGGCCGTCATCAGGACTAATACAACACACCAGCCACCCAGATTAAATAGCCACCCAATCACCACCCCCTTAAAAACACCCCAGCAACAGTGTATATTAAAACCAAACACCCCAAACACGATACCATATTAAATCCATAATAAGAACAATATATGTCCTAAAAACAACACCACTATCACAATACCAGATTGTAATTCACCTTACTGTCAGGCGAGTCCAACAAATACGACAGAGGGAAATCGTCCAGCATAGCTTAGAAAAGGTAGATACCGGGCAGACTCCACTTCCGGGACCGTCAGCACGCACCAGCAGCCACGTGGACAGATCATATGATGCTCCCCAGCGGCAGTGCATCTCTATGGCAACAAATCTAAACACCAGCAAACCCGGAAGTGTAGTCTCCTAAATGGCGAGAGCGAAGGCAGCCACATCTCCACCCGACCACGAACTAGAACTACCATATAAACATAAACCACAGGGAAGCATATATCAAAAGGATACATCTTAAAAATGGGTCAACAACTAGCGCTGGTATAAATAGAGAATATAATAAATAAGATATCAAAAACCATACAGAAACTAAAACCAACACTCTAACTCCATTACTATATAGATATATAGGGAAGTAATAAATAGCAATAAATAGCATAATAGAAACCATCTCGTGCATAGCAGCAAACGACCATGTTATAATGCTGTAACACAGTAATATCCACTATATCAATGGGGTATTATAAATAGCAGCTCAGATTATTGATTTCATTAAGCCCATAGGGTGTTACAGTTTGTAGTTTTGAAATCCAACGAGCCTCCAAACGTAGAAGGCTCTTAGCTCTATCACCCTCCATCGGAGGAACACAGTCTATAAGCATGCACTTTAATGTAGATAACCCATGTCCCTTGGATTTAAAGTGTCTTGCCACAGGTTGATCCCCAAATTTGCTCATCTTTGTTTCAAATACTTGGCTCGACAAAGCCGCTCTTATCGAGCTCCGATGGTTGGCAAATCTCTCACGAAAGGAAGTGGTGGTCTTTCCAATGTATAGCAAACCACAGGGACATGTCAAAAAGTAGATGACAAACGAGCTGGTACAAGTCAATCTATGAACAATAGGGATCCTCTTACCGGTTCGTGGATGAGGAAAACTTGTCCCTGTCATCATATATCCACAGGTGGTACAATTGGGACATTTAAAGCATCCTTGCTTAGGAGCACCCCAGGGTAGTTTCGTTTTGGGTTTAACATCCTTATTCAAATCTGTCTTGACTAATAGGTTGTGGAGGGTTTTCCCTCTACGGTGAGCAAATCTTATCCTCTGTTGTTGAAAAGGCAGAGATCCGTCACTTTCAATAATTTTCCACAGTTCATTCGCTTTAGCCTTTATGGATGGACTCAAGATAGAAAAATCCATTGGAAAAGTCACATAGTGATTATCACTTTGTTTTTTTACATGTTCTGTTGTAAATGCCATAAGTGCCTTTGTTAGTTGTTGTTTTAACACTTGGGTATTATATCCCCGTTCACAGAAACGGCAGGTCATTTCACAGATGTTGCACTCAGAGGTTCATAATCTTTCCAATGTACATAGCCCAGTCTTTAATAATCTTAACAAGGAACAACGTCTAGCGCTAAAAACTTTAAAAGCTGACAATGAATTGATTATACGTCCCGCTGATAAAGGTGGGGCAATTGTGTTGCTGGATCGTAACTATTATGTAACAGAATTGTTGTCCCAACTAAACAATACTGATGTATATTTGTGTTGTGAGGTAAATCCTATGTATGAGGTCAAGAAGTTAATTGACTCTCTTATCACTATAGGAGTAAATGCAGGATGGATTTCTGACAAGTGTGCACAGTTCTTGACTACGGACCATCCAATTTGTCCAGTAATTTATACTCTTCCAAAAATACATAAGAGTATTGAGTCACCTCCTGGTCGCCCCATAGTCACTTCGCATGGTTCTCTACTAAAACCACTAGCCCAATTTGTGGATTTTTTTCTGCAGCCTGTGGTTAAAGGGATGAGTTCCTATCTGCGTGACAGTGGTCAGTTAATTGATATTTTGTCCCAAATGAATATGCCGATGAGGGATAAACTATTAGTCACTATTGATGTAAATAGTCTCTATACAGTGATTCCACAAAAGGATGGGATACAGTCATGTAGGCAAGCGTTGATTGAGCAGGGGCAATTTGAACCCCCGGTGGAGTTTCTGATGGAACTTCTGGATATCATATTGTCCAAAAATCATTTCCGCTTCCTTGGACGGTATTATATTCAACGATGTGGCACTGCCATGGGGTCCAATGTGGCCCCATCGTTTGCCAACCTTTATATGCAATGGTTTGAACAGACTCACCTCTTACCGATACTGGGTGGGGGGGTGTGTCTGTTCAAACGATACATAGACGATATCTTCCTTATTTGGGAAGGGGATGAGCTGCAGTTACGAGAAAAATTAGCCCAGGTTAATGCCCTGGATTCACCTATTAAATTGACATTTAACATCAAACAATGTGAAATTGAGTTTTTGGATCTTTTGATTTTCAAGACAGGTGATGTGCTGGGTACAAATCGTCCAGCATAGCTTAGAAAAGGTAGATACCGGGCAGACTCCACTTCCGGGACCGTCAGCACGCACCAGCAGCCACGTGGACAGATCATATGATGCTCCCCAGCGGCAGTGCATCTCTATGGCAACAAATCTAAACACCAGCAAACCCGGAAGTGTAGTCTCCTAAATGGCGAGAGCGAAGGCAGCCACATCTCCACCCGACTACGAACTAGAACTACCATATAAACATAAACCACAGGGAAGCATATATCAAAAGGATACATCTTAAAAATGGGTCAACAACTAGCGCTGGTATAAATAGAGAATATAATAAATAAGATATCAAAAACCATACAGAAACTAAAACCAACACTCTAACTCCATTACTATATAGATATATAGGGAAGTAATAAATAGCAATAAATAGCATAATAGAAACCATCTCGTGCATAGCAGCAAACGACCATGTTATAATGCTGTAACACAGTAATATCCACTATATCAATGGGGTATTATAAATAGCAGCTCAGATTATTGATTTCATTAAGCCCATAGGGTGTTACAGTTTGTAGTTTTGAAATCCAACGAGCCTCCAAACGTAGAAGGCTCTTAGCTCTATCACCCTCCATCGGAGGAACACAGTCTATGAGCATACACTTTAATGTAGATAACCCATGTCCCTTGGATTTAAAGTGTCTTGCCACAGGTTGATCCCCAAATTTGCTCATCTTTGTTTCAAATACTTGGCTCGACAAAGCCGCTCTTATCGAGCTCCGATGATTGGCAAATCTCTCACGAAAGGAAGTGGTGGTCTTTCCAATGTATAGCAAGCCACAGGGACATGTCAAAAAGTAGATAACAAACGAGCTGGTACAAGTCAATCTGTGAACAATAGGGATCCTCTTACCGGTTCGTGGATGAGGAAAACTTGTCCCTGTCATCATATATCCACAGGTGGTACAATTGGGACATTTAAAGCATCCTTGCTTAGGAGCACCCCAGGGTAGTTTCGTTTTGGGTTTAACATCCTTATTCAAATCTGTCTTGACTAATAGGTTGTGGAGGGTTTTCCCTCTACGGTGAGCAAATCTTATCCTCTGTTGTTGAAAAGGCAGAGATCCGTCACTTTCAATAATTTTCCACAGTTCATTCGCTTTAGCCTTTATGGATGGACTCAAGATAGAAAAATCCATTGGAAAAGTCACATAGTGATTATCACTTTGTTTTTTTACATGTTCTGTTGTAAATGCCATAAGTGCCTTCGTTAGTTGTTGTTTTAACACTTGGGTATTATATCCCCGTTCACAGAAACGGCAGGTCATTTCCTTAAGTTGTACTTCAGCACGCTCACCCTCAGTGTTATTCCTAAGTACCCTTAAATATTGAGTGTATGGTATCGCCTTAATCAAGGCAGGTGGATGAAAGCTGGTCGCATGTAAAATTGTATTCCGATCAGTATCCTTACGATACAAAGACGTACCCAGCACATCACCTGTCTTGAAAATCAAAAGATCCAAAAACTCAATTTCACATTGTTTGATGTTAAATGTCAATTTAATAGGTGAATCCAGGGCATTAACCTGGGCTAATTTTTCTCGTAACTGCAGCTCATCCCCTTCCCAAATAAGGAAGATATCGTCTATGTATCGTTTGAACAGACACACCCCCCCACCCAGTATCGGTAAGAGGTGAGTCTGTTCAAACCATTGCATATAAAGGTTGGCAAACGATGGGGCCACATGGCTGATCTGTCCACGTGGCTGCTGGTGCGTGCTGACGGTCCCGGAAGTGGAGTCTGCCCGGTATCTACCTTTTCTAAGCTATGCTGGACGATTTTCCTCTATCGTATTTGTTGGACTTGCCTGACAGTAAGGTGAATTACAATCTGGTATTGTGATAGTGGTGTTGTTTTTAGGACATATATTGTTCTTATTATGGATTTAATATGGTATCGTGTTTGGGGTGTTTGGTTTTAATATACACTGTTGCTGGGGTGTTTTTAAGGGGGTGGTGATTGGGTGGCTATTTAATCTGGGTGGCTGGTGTGTTGTATTAGTCCTGATGACGGCCTGATAGAGGTTGAAACATGTTGACAAAATAAATTGCTGTTTGTACATTTGTTACCAAGACCTGTGAGTGCGTCGTGCTTCTTTCAATATTTTATGTACAATTGGGACAGCACCCGGGCAAGTATTATGATGGATGGAGTGCAATCGTGATGTGGCTGTATTTACTATATATATATTTATATACACAGTTATATAATTAAAGGGCATGTCCACCCCCAAAACTAAAATTTAACCCACTACTGGCCCCACTGTGTAGTGTTAAAAAATCCTTACCTTACATCTCTGCTCCATGTGGTTGTCCTGCAGTGCTGGTTCAAAGTTACAAAAAGTGAAGAGTAGGAGCTATCTGTGTGTCATCTGGTACCTGCTACCCTCCTCCCGGCTGTTTGGTGTACTACCTATAAAAGTGTGTTGTCTTCTGCGTTAGATTTTCATGTTAAATGTGGTTAACTGGATTTTCTGTGGCAAATAATACACTGCTTTATGTTACAAAAGTTTATTAATGATCTACTACATAATGGCATAGTGTATTGTTATCCCTTTAGGAGCCTATTAGCCATCAGATATGAACATGGATATGAACATTTCTCAATGCGTCCAGATAAGACCATACATTTAATGGCATAAAAAATGGTCAGAATAACCAATGCAAATATTGTCTAATGCTTTAGTACATTGCTTGCAGCTCAGTCACAAAAACTTAAAACTTTGCAACCGTCGAAACAAACATTTAATCTTCACGGAACCATCGTGCTAGTGATTGTGCAGACCCATGTAACCCTATGGGAGTGGCCTCACTATATGCGCTGCACACTGAGATGTTTCATTTTTGGAGGGCATGCGATTGTGCGTTCTTCCCTTAGACTAGCCCTTAGTGAGGGGTATATGGACTCATTATAAAACCCGACTGCAGGGAAAAAAGCCTGACAGTAAGGTGAATTACAATCTGGTATTGTGATAGTGGTGTTGTTTTTAGGACATATATTGTTCTTATTATGGATTTAATATGGTATCGTGTTTGGGGTGTTTGGTTTTAATATACACTGTTGCTGGGGTGTTTTTAAGGGGGTGGTGATTGGGTGGCTATTTAATCTGGGTGGCTGGTGTGTTGTATTAGTCCTGATGACGGCCTGATAGAGGTTGAAACATGTTGACAAAATAAATTGCTGTTTGTACATTTGTTACCAAGACCTGTGAGTGCGTCGTGCTTCTTTCAATATTTTATATATATATATATATATATATATATATATATATATATATATATATACAAGCTTAGATTTTGAATCATTTTCATCGTTGAACTTCTTTATATGGGTGAACAATAAAGAATCATGTTAGATTTATTTCAATGTTTCCCATAATCTATTTCATCATAGATCCGAGTGTATTAAGATATCTACTATGTAGGTTTTATGATATTTCACCTAAATGGTAATTATTGTATATGTGTTACAGTTTTATGGGGTCTTTTATTGTCTTTTGTGGCCCTTTTTAGAGCTTTAAAGGGCAAGTCCACTCAAAAAAAAAACTTTGTTCTAAAATGTAGATTACCCCCCCAAACCCCACTTTCACAATATTCACTGTTGTGAAAGATGCTCATGAACTTTCTTACCTGTCCCGGTCCCTCACTGTCTAGGTGCCTTCCCTTGCTCCTGTTTTGAGCAAAAAGAAGAGCAGGGGACTTCATGGTCGTGGCTGTCAGGCGATTGGTCATAACGTCACGCCGTGCAACCAGGAAGTGGAGCGGCTGTCAGCGGCGAGGGACCAGGTCAGGTAAGCAAGTTCAGGAGCGTCTTTTCAAACTGTGAATATTGTGAGTGGGTTTGGAGGGGTAATCTACATTTTAGAACAAAGTTTTTTTTCATTGGACACACCCTTTAATTTCATCACTGATTTTTGGTGAACAGTTTAGTGGGATCATTTTCTTCCCTTTTACCCCTCTTTAAAAAGCTTTTTTGACCCCGGTGCAATCATGTGACCCTGTCGTATTGACCATAAATGACCAGTTAAGTCTCCGCCTACTGTGCCATTATTTAAAGCTGCAGTCCAAATTCCACAACCGTGCCCATAAAATAATAACGCGTCCATAATCTAGCGAAAAAGCTTGTCCATCATCAGTAATAACCAATAATGCTGGTTTATAAATAGGTTTCACAATGTAATGTTCTCAATGTCTTCATAAAGGTAACGTGTGTTCCTTTCAAATAACATTTATTCTAAGACTGAGGATAATATATAATGTAGATTTTTGGGACATTCCAATACATGGGACATTCACAAGACAAGAATTTTAAATGTCTGGATTCAAATCACACCAGGGCTAATTCCAAACTACAAGGGACATTGTTATAAAGAGTTTAGTAAACTAACAGCAAGATGCACAAAGAGGCGCAGTGGCCAAAATGGAGTTAAAAGACACAATAACCGATGATAGCGATGTTCCAAGAGCCACTATTGGCATATACTGTAACATCGACGGGCTGTTTGCACCGTGTAACGGGTTGCCGATAGCGGCTCCCAGTGCTTCGCCTTGTGTGCCTCAAGGTAGATAGTGTGTGAGAAACAACAAATTACCATCTTGCCACCTGACCCTTCTCTGCATAAAATTTGACTTATTTGGTGTAATGACTGTGATTACAGAGATACATGCCTATGTAATAAAAGTTCTTATCGTTAAAAATGGTGCTCATTTTGCCCCAACCAATCAGATGTTAGCTTACAAATGTTAAATAAGATCTGATTGGTTGGGGAAAAATTTTTTAATTTAACGATAAGGGGGGAGATTCAATATGGCCGTTTTCCGTCTAAAATCCACATTAACCTGAAAAAAATTTGGGTTAACGTGTGTTTTGGATGGATTTTAGAGCACAGCGCCATTTCCGAATGTTTTTGGAAATAGCGCTGTGCTAACGATCCAAAACCTGAAGAATTAAGTTTTATGCTACTGTAGCGTGAAACTTAACACTACGGCTTGTGGAGCATTAAAGTCCCGCTCCTTACCTTAGCCCGATCCCGCGATGCAATAACTGGTTTCCGTCAGTTATTGTATTGCGGGATCGGGCTAAGGTAAGTAACGGGAGCAGCGATATTGAATCTCCCCGAAGAACTTTTATTGAATCTCCCTGATAGTGTATAACAAGATTCCTGGCATTAGGGATGTGCCGGAGTTCGGACCTGAACCCTGTTATAGGACGAAACTCTTGGTTCTACATTGGAAATTCCACCAGTTGAAGCTACAGAAATACTTACAAAGTGAAACTACAGAGATTTAAGGAGGCCAATAGCACTTGTACGATTGGTCGGTTAAACCAATGTTTAATGTTTGCGTGTATATTGCGTAATAGGAAAACAAATCAGACGAAAAATGTACTATCCCGATATCGTACAACTGGGATTTGTGTGTGTATGGCCTCCTTTAGGGCTAGGTCACACTACACTGTATAAGCGCGCAGTCAGATCGCACGTTAAAAAGCACACACTTGTGTTGGCTAATTGGTCCACAATAATTAAAAATCACTTGGAAATGGAAAGTTCTCCTTTAAAATGTTTTATTTTTTCTTTAAATAATGTGTACAGACAGGCCATATTTTTTATAGGGAATATGGACTCGACACTAGACGTGTACTGTGCCTTGTGCGGACTCTGCTGGACGCTCCATTTGACTAATAACGGCACTTTATCTTGGCCTGACCTTTCGCTCTCTTATAAACAATGCACTTTGGGTAAAATGGCATCTGCGCTTGCTATGTTCCCATGGTAATTACCAGTAAGATGGAATTGCTATTCTGAAACCCGGTCCATAGCTACCGACGCATTTTACAATCTTCGAAGTTAACAACTTTGTATTGTTTTTCTATAACCATTCCAACTGGAATAACTGGATCCACATTAAGATTTGGAGTATGGGGCTAGCTGATAATTAGTTGTAAAAAGATACAATAAAATAAATAATATTTTGAGGTGGTTAGTCGAACAAAGCCATAGGGGCATATTTATAAAAAAATCTAAATTAGCGCAAAAAAATTACCGCCGCACATCGCGGCCACGAAAATAGCGCTATTGCCGTATTTATAACGGCGAGCGCCATTGCCGTGATATGTATTGCGGCCGCGATGTGTTGCTGTAATTTTAAGTCCCTTCGCGGCAATACTGTACAGTATCGCCGTGAAGGGACTTAAAATCCCTTCCCGACGCCTCTGCAACCACCCGCCGCCGCTCCCCAGCAGCCCCTCCCAACCCCTTCCCCGCTCGCGGCAATCTCGAAACAGGAGGCTAGGAGGGGCTGCCGGGAAGGGGCCGCAAGCAGGTGGTCGCGACCACCCGCCACGCACCCCCTCCCCAGCAACCCCTCCAAGCCCCCGGCCGCTCCCGGGGAGGGGAAAGGAGGGAGCCGCTGGGAGGGGTGGAGGCACCTTCCAGCGGGGCCCTGAGAAGGGGCTTAAGGGGTCCCCCCTCCCCGGCCCTATAAGGGCCTTTGCGGCACTTACAAGTGCCTTTGGCGAGGTCACCCCCAGTGTGCGGCTCTTAAAAGAGCCCTTGGGCGGCGTCTTCTTTCTTCCAGTACTGGCAACACCAGCTCCGCCGAGGCCGCCGACCCCCGAGAGGTACCCCTGCGGCCGCCAGGGGTACCCCCCTGGGGGCGCCAGCGACCTCAACGAGGCCGATGTTGCCGGCGTCTTGATCCGACGCGACGTCTTCGGGCTGGCGACACCAACCCCACTCAGGTCACCGATGCCAGGCAGACTCACTGCGGCCGCCAGTGAGCCTGCTGGCACCGCCGGCCTCAGCGGAGACGATGTTCCTAGCCACTTCTTTCTTCTATCTTCAGCCATCTACTGCGATGGCATCTGAGTTCCACAGCGGAGTGCACTTCTTTATATAGGTTTGCAGAAAACCCTAATTCATTTCTAATTGGTCAATTTTTTAATGCTTGCTTTACATGCTTTACATTAACCAATCAGATTTCAGAACTTTCCAGTAATCTGATTGGTTAATGTAAACCATTGACGCTTTGCCACATGGGTGACTTACGTATAAACTGTTCTGTATTGGGGCTACTCGATTTTTAAAGGGCATGTCCAGCCATAAAGTAACATTTTATTATTTAGTTTCAGCTTTCCCCTAAACCCCATTTTCGCATTACTTAAATTCTCTAAAGATGCCCCTGAAGAGACTTACCAGACCCGGTTCCTCGCCGCCTTGGTGTCACCTTCTGCTGCTGTTGCAAGCTCGTTTCAAACAAGCCCTTTCTGGTCGCAGCTGTAAGGTATTGGGCGTGACATCACCAGCGTGCCTTTGACTGACAGCTGTGACAGTACATGCTTAGTACATTGCCCTTTATAGTCCCCTTAATTAAACACCACTCATTGGGCCATAAAAAGTAATCCAGTGCCTTTAATGATCGTTATGGGCATTGTAAATCTACGACTGCCCATAGAATACCATTGCGGTAGTTTACTACTGCTTGCTATTGTACGAATGTTCGCCTTAAATGTACGATTGTGGTCATACATTAACCATAACCCGAGGTATAGCAAACTTGCAATGCCGCAGTTTTTTACATAGGGCGGATTGTCTTTAATGATTGATCGTGTTAATAATTATGTCCCCTAGTTCCGGGGGAATAGATATTTGTACCGTTGGTGCTGTACAAGGTTTACCAAGCAATAGATGTTTAACTGCTCCCACCTGCGAACGTTCTAAATAATAAAACTGACCAATAATGATAATCTGCCCTTCGTCCTTCTGTGCAGCTCTGATATTTATTCAGAAGAATCCAATGCTACAGGATGATCCGTTTGACATTTATTTCACTCACTTTGCATGTGTTGAAAGGACATTTGGGGATTTAGAAACTGTATAAAGAAAAATAAATTCTGTTTTTTTTCCATTCACCCTCCAGACTTATTTACACGGTTATTTAACAAGCACATGAAACAATGAAAGAGACGTTATATTTGTGCCGTGAGAGAAGAGACACACTGGGAGATTTATTGAGATCAACAGCGCTAGTATTGTTGTCTTAAAGTGACACTAACCCATTAACTAAAGGCAATGTTACTTTGAGAAGGTAATAATTGTGGCTGAACTGATCTTTTTTGACGCCATAAGCGATTCCATATCACAGACATCCCACCCTGTCAAATCTGGCTTCTGGGCAGGGTGGGGAAAAGGGGGCAGGACTTGTATATGATGTGGAAAATGCCATCAAAGGGGCTGTGTTGTGGGCAGACAGGGGCATTGGGGGCATGACGGAGGCATTCCAGGCGTGGTGGAGTGTTCCGGCCAACAAGGCCATTAACTAAGGATAATGTTACTTTTAAAAGGTAATAATTGTGGCTGCACTCATTTTGCAAAAGAAACCCACGCTGAAGCCATAAGCAATTCCATATCACAGACATCCCACCCTGTCGAATCTGGCTTCCGGGCAGGGGTGGGGAGAAGGAGGCAGAACTTGTATAAGACGTGGAAAATGCCATCAGGGTGGGGCAGGCAGAGGCATTGGGGGCATGGCAGAGGCGTTCGGGGTGGGGTGGAGTCTCTGGCAAAAAGGGGATGGGGAAAGCAGGGGCATAACTGCAGAGGCCCCCCACGAGAATGGAGGCCGGGCCCATGAAATCCCCAACACTAGGCAGGAGATTGCGCTTTTTAAACAGTGTATTCTTTACTTCATACGTGCGATCAGCTGTTTAAAAGGCCGAACTAACTTCCGGTTAGTTTCCAGAAGTTCGTTTCTGGTCTTTTAAACAGCTGATCTCAAGTTCGGTTCCTTCTTACAGCTAATCTTGTGGCGGGCCCTCTTATCGTGTCGTCGTCCCCCCGCGGAGGTGACAGGGGCTGTAGTTACGCCATTGGGAGAAAGCAGATAAGTGCAGTTGTGGAAGTTTATAGTGGTCTCTGGGGAGTGAGGGAGATCAGGCCAAAATCCGGGAGACTCCCATGACTGGCGGGAGGGGTAGTTTAAGCCAGAAACAGTCAGGACCAGTCAGGTAGCTGCAAGCCAGCGGGTAAGTTTACACAATGTAACAGTAGTTGAAGAGAGGAAGGTAAGACATAGGTCTATGCAAAAAAGGAGAAGTTTACTTTTCGATTGAACTAATCCTTTAAGGATCATTATTAAAGTATTGTTATTTAGGTATCATTATCTATATAGTCGTATTCTTATTTAAGGAGCAGTATTCTTTTTTACAGAGCATTATTCTTATTTAAGGAGCAGTGGGGGCATATCTACTAATACCCGATATTGGAACCCTCGGATACCACGGGTTAGCGTAAACTTACGACTGCGGGCGTATATTTAAGGTAATAGAGTACTGCAATGGTATTGTATAGGCGAACGTACAATTACTTTGTACGACCGCGATTGGAATTGTACGAACGTGGTCATAAAAATAGCAGCCTATATAAATATGCCCCAGTATTCTTATTTAAAGATCAGTATTTAGGTATGATTATTTAGGAATGAGTAGTCCACAGTCCATATCCCGTATATACTCGAATATAAGCCAAGGTTTTAAGGCTTTCGAATTTTATGGCTGCAAATTGAATGAAGACCGGAGCAGTTAGGAGAGCTGGAAGGAGAAGGCACGTAGGCACAGGAACATAGGGCCCTATTTATAAAAGATCGGTATCGTTATCGTAAAATACCGATCGTTATCGTAAAATAACGACCGGGTTTTTACTGATAACGACCGTTATTTACCGATAGCGACCGTTATTTACCAATATCGGTGTTTTACGATAACGATCTTTTATAAATAGGGCCCATAGTTGCGCACCTCCTCTTAAGACTATCCTGACATTGTTATGAAGGAGAAAGTAAAGAGCTCTGACTCTCCTGTTAGAGGTGCTGGTAAGACCTACTAGTAGTTTTCAAAAGCTTCTTTGGGGTCTATGGACTTAGAGCTGGGCAGGAGCATTGGCCTATGGTGATAAGTTTGTTGAACCTTGCCGCTCCAGATGTTTAAAAACTACAACTCCCAGCAACCAAATTGGGTAATATATTGGTGATAATTTCTACCCTCGGCTTATCCTCGAGTCAATCAGTTTTGCTTGTTTTTTAGGTAAAAATAAGTACCTCGGCTTGTGCTCGGGTCGACTTATATTCAAGTATATATGGTAATTAGAGAATTTATTTGTAAATTAACTAAATGTATAAAAATGGGATCAGTTTGTACCTACCTTGTCTAACAAAGGAAAGAAATATATTTGGTGGACTTTTTACTCCACTATCAGTGTAGCAGAGAATTATTGTGTAAACACAATTTTACACACAATCATGACCTATAAACTGTGTCAGATTCCAACAACATTTTAAATATCCACAGAAAACAACATGGTACTAATAATAAGACCAAAGCAAAAATAAACAAGTAACAATGAAAAAGTTCTAATATTAGTTTCAATAAAAGGGGTTGTACCTGCTCGGGCTCTGTGTACAATGGATGTTGTTAGAATCACCCCGCCAATTTATATGCATATAGTATTTGTATACATTCATATTCAAGGGCCCCCTGGAGCCCTACACTGTCTATCTTATCAGATCAAAACCTTAAGTTCATTAGCAAGTTCATTAGCTCAAGATCTAATCGCTAAAACAGGAGATTCACAAAATAAAATCCCATTTTTTCGACATTTTCCAAAGTTTGAAGTCCCGAGCATTCGTGTAGTTATTATAGAACAAGTTCACAGTACGTCGATCTACTGAAAACTCTGGAATTGGACCTTTAATGTATTTCACAGGCACAAAATCCACTGTTGCAGTGTAGTGAATAGAGATCATTTAAACTAGATCCAGTAGTTGGAAAGGACAAAATGGTCTTGTGATCAGGTGGTATCCATAATAAACTTCCGGCCAATCATAATAACAGAAGAAAGTGACAAACTATGGGTGACACAAAAGCAAAAGGCAATCACTTTTTGTGAAAGACGAGTGGTTTCACCATCCCAGCCAGGATCTTGGGTAACTGCGCGGAGATCACCTCTGACATCATTTCAGGGAATTCGACGCTAAGGGATCGAGACTGCAGGAACGTGTTGAGACAATACAGATGGAGCTGTTTCACTAGCTGCATTTAAAGGGACGTACGGGATAAAAATGTTAATAGTCTGGCAAAAAAGCTTACAATTATAACACAAAACACTGAAAGTGAGAATATCCCAGTAAATAGTAAAACTCAGGTTGTAGATAAAATTAAGTCATTTTTATTTTACACACACCTCATACCAGAAGGGCCAAACGCGTTTCACGCAAAGGCGCACCTACTCATAGGTATACTTCACTCAGCCACTTACCTTGCCTTTGAAAACCATGTTGAAAGAATGGAATGTTGTATCCCAAGGCTCCTCCCAAGACGAACGTTTGTGCATACAATACCATGGCATAACAAAATAACGCAATGCAATTGTATGGTGTATCATAAATCAACGATCGCGGGGTTATAAAAGTAGATCTATGACTGGGATTATTGATTTATGATACCCCATACAATATCGTAGATCGCAACAAGGATCGTTAAATGTGCAGTATTGCAAATAGCATTTCCGTGCCTTTATGAGTATGATTTAGGGTGAACTCCTTTAAATGCCCTTATTTCCCCCACTTATTCTAGTCTGCAGTCATCTAATTTTTACATATGCACGAAACCTTTATACAGCTCCATCTAGTGGTGAAAACAATACTATATGGCATGCAATGCAAACCGCCCTTCTGAGTCACTTTATCAGCTGAAAGCTACACTGTAACATGTGTACAGTGAAATATCCAACCATACAGTACATCCCAACAGTCTAAAGCTAGGTACACACCTAGCGATTTTTCCTCCTGACCGACCGTTCGATACTTTCGAACGGTCGGCCAGGAGGAAGGACTGTCGGTCGCGGCAAAAGCAGCCGCGTCCGATAGTCACCGCGACCGATCGTGCGGTCCATAGAGGACCGCACGATCGGACGAGGTTTTCCACCCTGTCCGATCGTCCTTTCGTCCGATTCGGACGAACGGTTGATCGGACATGGGCACATTCGGATTCGATAATTTCGGTCCGATCGACCGATACACTGAACTATCGGTCGATCGGACCGAAATATCTAATCGTGTGTACCCAGCTTAAGAGGGTCAGCCATGGTGTGGACACAGCCTATTCATGCCCTGCTCATGCTCCAACAATTCTATGTCTGGTCCTCACTTCTGACCAATCCAAGTCCTGCCCACTTGGACAAAGGCCTTTTAAAATCGGTGTCTATTTGCAGTTCATATGTACATTCTATATTTGAGCAGGAGACATTTGAAATATGAGAGCCGCATTGGTGGGTTTGGGGAATGGGATCTAAATAACCTATAATAGATTTTTTTTCTTATTATTACTTTGCAGTAATAACCATAAAACTATGCAACTGTGTGCTAATCACAGCACTATATTTTGTCTTATTTAGCTTGCTAAGGTTATGAAGCTCTCATGCTTGAAAAAGGTCATGTGACATAAGTCACAAGGTAAATCCTATTGAGCATGCCTGAGTCATTGGTATTGGGAGGAGGAGGGGTTTGAAGTGGCTGGAATGTTTGAATTTACAAATGTATCACTGGTTAGCAGGGATTACTTGGGAGGCAACTGGAACATCATTTCAATAAACAATTACTGTGCTGTGATGCAATAGAAATTTTAGTTATGATGAGTAATAAAGAGAGAGCAATGTTAAATACTTACTTCATGCATGGAGTCCATGAGTTTTGTAAGTTGGTAGAATCGTTGGGAACTAGAAATGACACCCTTGTGCCTTAATCCAATCGCCTTTGCCAGTTCTCTTATATAGTTTGACCTCATCTCATCAAAATGGGTCTGACTTTTAAGGCCTTCCAAAGGAACTGAAAGAGGAAGCCATATTTTAATGTCTTAATGTGTGGGCCATATTGATATTGTTAAATACGGAGACTCATTTAATAACACCCTTCATGGAATATGGGCAGATTTCTGTACAAGTATTAACTACAGTATGGTTTCCAACTCCTACCTTTAGAACCACACACACATAAAATAAGTATGGAAAAAGGATACTAGTATTTGCAGTAGATACATGATGCACACTGCGTTTAATCAACTGGCACTTGAACTTGTATGCATTTTATTTCTTATATATAACTGTGTTACAATTACAATTATTTAATCCGTTTACATCAGGTCCTGAAGAGCTTACAATCTAATCACTTTATTTCCCATATACAACCAGGATGTCTTTATGATTGTGGGGGGAAACCAAAGAGAGTGTTTAGAGGAAGTACATACAATCTCCTTACAGATGTGTCAGAGCAGAATTATCTACCAGGTAATTTAGACCCATATGTAAAAACCCGTGGTATTGAAACCGAGTTCATGTACAATTGCTGCGGTAAATATATGGCGTGATCATATATTTACGACCAAACGTTCCTAAATCTACGAACGTTCAATCGTAGAATACATGCGGCAGTAAAATAACGCAATAGTATTCAATGGGCCTTTGGACATTTACGACCGAAATTGTTGGTTTACGTCCGCGATCATAAATATATGATCTCCGCAACAAACGAATACGTTCCTTTATAAATACGGCCCTTGGTCACCTATCTAGGGCCCACTAAACATCAGGGGGCCCAACTTCAGAACTAAAGCTAGGGTTTGGCAGATTTACCCTAAGTGGAAAGTGGGTAAGGCAGAGGTGTGCATGGGGCAGGGTATAGTTCAGGGGTGTACCTGAAGGGGCCAGGGGCCACCCGCGAGTTTGGGAGCCTGGCCCCTGGCTCCCTCAGTACAGCCTCTTTAAACAGATCGCACGTAAGAAGAAAACTTAAGTGCGATCAGCTGTTTTAAACCGGACCCGAACCTCCAGAACTGAACCGGAAGTTTGGGTCCGGTCTTTTAAACAACTGATCGCGCTTAAGTTTTCTTCAGCTGCATAAAGAGGCTGGATTATGGGCTTGTGGTGGGCCCTACTACCGTCCGGGCTTCCCTGTGGTCGCAGGGTTGGCAGGGGTGGTAGTTACGCCACTGGTATAGTTGTGGGTGGGGCAGGGGCAGAGAGCTGGCAGGGTGGGGGAGGAGAGTAGGGGGTTATGGAGCAGGGAATGGGCATTTCGGGGGCTACCAGGTCCAGCCCCTGACTGCAGAATTTGGGATTTTGTCAATTTAATAGATAATCCCAATGACGGTGAACTTTATATATAGAGGCCATCCTAGAGGGTGAGACATAAAAGGCTCACGTCACATTAATGATATTGGTAATTAGGTCACAGTATTTGCTGCTTGACTTTTCCAAATAGAATTTGTACACAATAAATGCAAAATGTCATTATGGTCCAATTTCCTAGTGCAAGGTCAGAAATGTATCATGATTACGTCATCCACATTCACCGGCTACTTCAAAACTATTCACAAGGTCGGATGAGTCAGTAAAACGCTCGATTTCTCCAAAAAAAAATCTTTTGGCTCAAATTAAACCATTAGAGAAACAAACTATTTTAATAGACTTTCTCATGAGAAATCATTATGGGGATATATACAGCCATTGACCAAAATAATCACAAGTGTTCCTTCTGCCAAGTTAACAGATAAGTGTAAATCAAAAAGGATTTCCATTGCCCTTTCCAATAGATTCTTGTTGTTTTCCACTTTCTTCCAGCCGGGTTAATAAAATGTAAGAATTTCCTGTTTACAAATCATCTGTGCCTTTAACAACAGGGAAAGGCTCCATTAGCTCAAAGCTGCTAATTAGAAACAGGATTGGCTGAACATATAAATATCACAAATGGTGGATGGAAAAATGCTTTACTATAAAGGTGGCCATACATATACAATTGTAAGATATACATTCAAATAGAAAAACCATGCAGCCCAAAAACAAACTTCCTTCCCCCGATCACACTGCTTACTTGAGTGATCGGTGGGTCCAGGTCTGACAAACCCAGAACCTTTCACTTTCGGTGACGTACCTCCGGGCGTCTTTCCAGGAACTGAATTTCAAACTCTAAAACACTTAAAAGTAACTTGTACTCACCACTAGCGTGCCATAATAACTAATGTCTCTTTCCATTATTTTAACATAATCATCTGTACCACAGAGTACCTACAGGGTAAAATTCAAGATATGATATAGCTTTATATCGATTATTAGATTTTTTGGTACAGATGATTATGTTAAAATAATGGAAAGAGACATTAGTTATTATGGCTTATCTATATGAGGTACCCAAGCGCTTTCTTATCACGCTTGCTCTGGTGCTGTTTATGTAACATTGTTTCTCTGTATATGTATACTTATCCATATTGCAGTTTTGTATATATTAGTAACACTATGTGCCTTTTAAATTAAGTAGTCTTTTTTCTGTAATTAACTTCCACCTGATCATATGTGACGTGATAGGTGGGAGGGTCTATAAATGCTGTTTGAACTTTTGTCAGTTCTTTCTGGAGCCTATGAGTAAGAGTATCAAAAATACACCTGATGAAGGGGGTTGGACCCCCCGAAACGTTGTGTACCTGCATGTTGAGCACTTTAATAAATGAAAATTTGTGATTTATCTTCAAGTGTGCCCCCCTGCTTTTTTGATATGGATTGTATATTCACCTGATATGGCACAGGCTTCAGGGAGTGCACCTTCTTAACTTACCTGTTGGATATCCACAACTTTTTGATATTCCTATGAGTAAGAGCCCTGTCGGCTCGAAACGCGTAAGGCTATGTCTTTCCTGCATATGTGTTAAATAAGGGATGATGTTTTAAAAGATATTCCTGTTCGTTCCTGCACTTGGTGTGCGCCGTGGAGCTCCATATTTGTGTGTTCTAAAGTCCATACATATACAATCCCTATTGCATTGTGCCAACAGAACACATTGGTATCTGTCGGCATGCATTGGGAATAACACATGGAACCATCCGATCCCTATATGCGGTATGGGGATCTGTCGGGCTGGTCAGCCCCTTCACACTTACGATAATGGGTAAATCCTGTCGTTCCCCAATGAGATTTACCCATTATCGTTAGTGTGTATGGCCACCTTAACTGTCATGTACATTGCAACAGATGACACTCGACTGACTAATGGGCTGTCTACATCAGTTTCTAACAGACCAAACAGTTCAAACAGACCCGGACTTCTTGAACTATCCTGGACCCGGATTTCTCAGATTTTCAAACTTTCTGGACTTTCGATAATTAGCAAATTCGAAAATGGAATGATCTTCGAATTGTTTATGGGATAATTATTGAAAATCGAACGCGGGAGCGCAAAAGTAGCGCGTAACTACCATGGTAAGAAACCGCAGGGGGGCCCAGCTTCTTATTTTTCCCAGAAATCCACTGTGGATGTAGCACGAAAAGGGGCCCCACCATACCTTTGCTGAGGGCCCCAGTTATTACTAGTTACACCACTGTGGCTTTCACTGTACAAAACTGTGACTTTACATTTATCGTTTGGGTAATGATTTGTTCTAATATATAAGAAATAAGGGTTGTATTAATATATTTATAAAGGCGCTGTATCGCTATTTAGCCATACCGCACCTGATCTAAACTGTGATGGTGCATATATGATCGCGGGCATAAGATTTAAGTTTCGTACACACGCTCAATTTGTTCGGTCGGAGGCGAATAACCCCAGACCCAACCCATACACACAGACGAGTTGCGGCCGAAACGGCCATTTGTCTCATGTAGCGCTCGGCCGTCGGAGGTCGTTGCTCGCTCACAAATTGAGCGTGTGTACGAACCTTTAGATCATGGTCACACAATTAAGATCAGAATTGTACAAGCCAAATGTATTAACCTGCTGTTCGGAAAGTTCAGATACCTTGTGTTATCGTAAAAGTATGGCCACATACAATTACAAACGCTCGGCCATACAATACCATAGGGCAGTAAACTACTGTATTGGTATTATATAGATAATCATTCAATTATGATGTACGATTGTGATTGTAATTGTACAACCTTAACTGTAATATTGATAATGCGCATTTATTAATATGGCCCTACAATCGCCTATACAATACCATTGCGGTTACTGAACCAGCAATGGTTCCGGTTTCCATGATAACCAGCTGATTTATTTTTATTTGAATTGGGGACACCGAGCATTTATAAAATTTGCTATTTTTTTATTTTATTATTTCCCATGAATACAGATATTTATATATGTGTCTGTTTTACTTACTGGTATTGAGCAACAGCAAAGCTTTCATGCATAGGAACTCCTCGTGGCTAACTTGTAATTTCACAAATTCCTGTGGCAGTTGCCACATGGACAGGCAGAGAGAATAGAACGATGACTCTTTCATTCTTTGTCTATGGAACACAACATAGAATCTGGTTAAACCACCAGCACCATTTTGGACAGAGTTGTTGAACGCACTTACATACACTACAATACAAAAGCAAACCGGTGTTACTGGCTTCCTGCAATGCAATCATGATCAGTAATAACTGTCACTGTAACATACAAACGTGACTTTACTTTGGATCAATATGGAGAATGTCCTGCCAACCCCCCACTACTCTACAATGATGAATGTAGGAAAGGTTTGGGTTTTTACATCATTTAATTGAAGTGATTTTTTTAAAAACCATTTTCCGAGTGTCCTGCATAATAAATTCATTTAGATGCACATAAAATATACTTACTCATTTAATATTAAATCGGGTGCAAAATAAAGCATCTGGCCACTAACGTGTTTATACGACCTCCATCCCATTGCAAACACCATTAGGCTCATCCAGGAATATTGTAAGAGGGTAATCTGGTCGTCTATATGTAAATTTTTAAAACCTGTAAAGAAAACCATATTCCAATTACATTACAACCAGATTAATGTTTTCACAGCTGGTACTTTTAAAGGGCATGTCCACCCTTAAAACTAAAAACTGGTGAATTGTCAGTTATCTTCCCGCAATCTCTACTGCTATTTTACCAGTACATGCATTTCTTACCAGATATTTAATGATAAGTTATTTTCCGTTCCAGCAAAGGTATCTGCCTCCTCCCTCTGTTCAATGAGGTTTTTTTTAAGCTTGAGCCTGTGCAGAGGAGGCAGCAGGTAAAACAGCAGTCAATCATTGACTGTGATGTCAGTGTCACAGCCTTGATTGACTGCATGGAGGGAGGGGCCAGCTTTATCTACCTTAATGGAGGTAATAATTACTTATCTAGTTAATAATACATCTAATAATGTGCTGAATATATCAGTTGGGTTTGGGGGCAGGAAATTGACAAGTGACCAGATTGCCTTTAAGACCATTAATGGGGAGACACAAATTTGGGAAGTAGACAGGCTGGCAGACTGGTTATTAAAGAGCAATATACAGCCCTGGCAACATATTGGTATTTACCTATCCATAAACTCATCATGGTATCTAACCATGGTCAGATCAGGTCAGTTAATCCTGCCGGTACCGGTATTTAACAAACATACTAAATACCACGGGTTTATAAATTAGTCTTAGTTAAGTTCTCTGTTTCCAATTCCCTGACAAGGGCCTTTGGATAAATTCCCAACAATAGTGTTTGAAATAATTCTAATTGAATACAGTATATGGTGATATAAACGCCCTCAACCAACAGTATTTATTCTGATTATGGAACTCAAAACAAGGTCCATAAGTAACTTTGCGCTGTCTGATTGAGTCCCCCGTGGCGCTGTCATCCTACTGGTGATATGTCCTTAATGGCACCAATAACATCAACAAGACAATCCAGCAAAGAAAACTGGCAATAATGTTTCATTAAAAGGACAGGGTTATGTCACATGGTTCATGACTATGTACACAAACCACGGTCATAGAATTTGCTGTTGTTTTGTACCAACACAGTGACCCTGTTTATAATGGCGTGGAATAGAGATACTGCGCTGTTAACCACCGGCAATTTTATGACAGCAATCTTACAATTATGAACGCACTAAGTTTACTACCGCATAGTATTGTACAGTCAAGTGGTTGTAAATGACTGTGGCCGTACATTAACATTAGCCCACGGTGTTGAAAGTTTCTGCGGTTTCGTGAATGTGCCCCAATGTATCAATACATTATTGCTTATACATAGCACTGACACAAATACATTTATATATGTGACCATGTATATATACCAGGCCTAGAGCCTCAATTTCATCAGATTGGGTTTATTAAATGTGCCTAAGCAATATATTAGCCCTAATGTTTTTTCCCAGCCGATCAATGATACCCAACTGAATGTATACACAGATGGGCATTGGCCCCTTGCACACTAATGTACGAGGCCTTAAGGTGCCCATACACTGGGCCAATATTACGATCAATCTGACATGCGGCATTTCCACTGATTGGCCCAAATATTTTATGTTTTCACAATCTGATTATTGTTATTGGATCGTTATATCGATCGTAATATGATCGGGAAAGTCGTTTGGTTAAATGATTGTAGTATTTTCTGAAGTTCCAAGCAAATGTAAATGTAATGTAATCTCACAGTAGACGACATTAGACATTAATCGCCAAATGAATTGAATGTTGAACAATATGTATGGTACATCTAGGTACAAGTAACATTGTATATCTATCAAAGTATCGGTTGGTTGACAATCGCAATAAGCTTTTGTAGTATATGGCCACCTTAAGTCTTGGGCCTTTATCAAGCTATATAAGATCCAAGGCCTTGGTCCTAAAATGTTGCTGATATACTATAATGAAACGTTCTGCTTACCGGGAAGGGACTTGGACCATTTAACCACACACAGGAGCTGGCGTTCACACAGCTGGTTAAGGCTGCTCAGTAAGGCGCTGGGGGTTTCAGGCTGTGTATTATCATAACCAGCGTAAACCACCTCTGGCTCTATACTCTGCAAAATCTGGAGAAGCTCCGGATAAAA
Organism: Hymenochirus boettgeri; assembly: GCA_019447015.1. NCBI lineage: Eukaryota > Metazoa > Chordata > Amphibia > Anura > Pipidae > Hymenochirus > Hymenochirus boettgeri. The sequence goes on along the minus strand of CM033470.1, from coordinate 318,318,515 downwards.
TTGGATTTCTTGAGTCGGACTGGTCGAAACTCTCCTTGTTATAATTTGTTGATTTTCCATAGGAACTGCCAATGGAGACGGAAATAAAACTGTATCGATTTCTCTGCCGGTTTTTATACGACCAAACTTCTTGAATTTTCGACCTGAAAAGACGGAGGGAACATTTTGTTCATTTAAAAAATCCATGCGATCGATTAGTGCGTGAGAAACGCCGTCACCATTTTATTTGCGAATCACCTGCTTTCTGATAATGGAATATTGGCAGAATCGCAGCCCAAACGTAAGATAATGAGAGTGAATGGCACAATGTTACGTTGTGTTACCGCGTGTTGTGGTGCGAATGTAGCCAAAGTTATTAAATTGTAAGCTCTACGGGACAGGGCCAGATGTGAATGGATTCTAATTGCAAAGAGCCAAGGAAGATGTTGGAGCTATAGAAATAATAATAATATTCTTTATACAAGTATATCTCAACCTTTTATCCTTTTTTTTATTTTATGTAGGGTCCGGGGTACCTACATAAAATAGTTTTCTATATTTCTCTATGTAAATTTACTTTTTACTCATCAGATCATTAAGATACACCAATTATATTTATGTAAAAATATATCTATATCAAGCCAAATACACTATAATTCATCACTAAGGCCAAATTTATACAATTCCGGTCTCTATCTCCTGAGGACCTCCTAGCTATCTCTCCGGGACCCTCTGGTTGAGAAATGCTGCTTTAGACCATAATGAGTAAAATACAATATAAGCAGGATGGAGAGACGGTATTGGCTTGGACGAACGTCAGTTCTATCTAATATTGTTATAACGTGTACTGGGGGATCTTACTTGAACGAAGGCTCTATTTTAAGAGATTCTACACCGTAAGTTCTACTATGTTTGGAATTATTACTAGAAACCCCTTTGAAAGTCAAATAATATATTTGTCAACATCTGAATCTCACCTGCCACTTAGCAGCCCAATGTGACAATCTATCTAGATCCCCCTGCAGTGATTGCACATCATTTGTAGCTTTTAATAGCCGACAAAGTTTGGTGTCATGCCCAAACACAGAAACCTTGCTGACAATACCCACTTCCAAATCATTAATAAATAGATTAAATAGAAGCGGCCCTAACACTGAACCCTGTGGCACCCCACTTAGCACTTTAGTCCACATTGGGGAAAATGTAGAATCCTGAAGATCTGCTTTAGATTTTGTAATATTGTGCCTTTCAGTTCTAAATCTTCTAATTATTCAGCATTCCTTTGTGCACAAGGGCATTGTCATTCTCATACAAAACAAGTCCCTCCCCGTTCCCATGTAATTCCCCATAATGTCATTGTACGCTGTAGCATTAAGATCTTTGACAGGCACACACTGTAATTAGGATGATTTTTTTCAGAATAACAATGCAATGAAAATATCTGCAAACTAACGTCATTAACATGAGCGGCATTTACCACTAATTCCTTCAAAACAGGAACACTTTTCTATAATAACACCTGTCACCTGCTAGAAAGTTATTTATTTGTTTCTTGAAAGACTTTATAATCTATAAATTTCCAGCATCCCGGGAGAACAGACACATGTTTACCTTGCAAACAATTCCCCAGCATCAAAACACTAATCCGACTGATTTCTGAAGTGACCGCGGTAAAAAATAAATGAAAATTCAACAAAAAAGATCATCCAAATAAAAGTGAAATGGCCCGTGTAATAGTGAGGAATACCCACCGGTAAATCCAAAATCCATGGATTTGAAAGATTTTTCAAAGTTTTCTAAACTCTGAACTTTACATTCCAAAATAGAAATAAAAAACTCATAAATTTCCTTCAGAAATCAAATAATTCCAATTACAATTTTTCAAAAAAATTTTTAACCGAAAATGTTAAAAATATACTGGGTTATTCAATAAAAGTTCTTATCGTTTAAAATGGTGCTAATTTTGCCCCAACCAATCAGATGTAAGCTTACAAATGTTAAATAAGATCTGATTGGTTGGGGCAAAATTAGCACCATTTTAAACGATAAGAACTTTTATTGAATCTCCCTGTTTGATTTTAAAAAATAAAATTTTGGCTAATGACAATATGAAAACCGCTCTACTCTGCAAACAATTATAAAAAAAAGGTAAAGTTCCAATTCCTGGCCATCCCTCCAGGCAGCATAAACAAAATGGGTAGCTTCCCTCTGCCTAATTGGACAGAAGAAAAAACAGTCTCCCTACATAAACTCCACCCCCCTGGCTCACCTTGTCTTTTTTTCTTCTGTCTTCAGTGGACAGGCTGCTCTCCATTTCCAGCCACAGTTTGGGCTCTCTCTGGCTGAAGACCTGGCCATTGTGACTGCCTATGCGCGTCTCTGGCCAGGTAGCACTGTTGTCCGCCCCCCCTGCAGACTGTGTGATGGTCGCGGCCATTTCCGGGTTTCCGCGCGCGCGTGACGTCATTTTCCCGCGACTCGCGGGAAAATTCAAAAACCGGCATTGTACAGCGGCGTTCTCTCTGCCCTGTAGCCCTAGTCTCCAGCAGTATGGAGCCGGCCGCAGAGAGAAGCTCTGGATCCAGGGGGAGGTGGTAAGTGCTGTTTGGAAGGAGTTTCACACGAAAAGAGCCTGATTGCTGTACTGACAATCTGTTTTTTATTACAGCCACTCTGATAGATCTGGAGAGCAGCATAAGAAACGAAAGAAGGAGAGAGATGCAAGTTCTGAGGAGGAATCCAGGGCATGCAGAGCCTGTGGACAGGATTGCAGAAAAGGGGAAAGAAACTTTGCAGATATTGCATGGCTGAAGGGGAGGAAAGGGACAGACACCATTCTAAGAGGAGGTCGGGTTCCCAGCCTACTCAGCAGACCTGGAGGGCCAGCCTGATATACTGCACTGGATCACTCAAGCAGTAGCCCAGGGGTTCAAGCAATTAGCTCCCAAGGAGCAGGTTAATCCTTCCACTTCTGCAATGATTCAGCCTCCCAGAGAGAACCCCAAGAAAAGAGGGGGAGTTGCAATCCTCAGAGGATTCGGATGATGACGACAGTCAATTTGACTTTAAACAAGTTTCAACCCTCATCAAAATGATCAAGCAGACTCTGGTGATAGAGAATCGTGAGCAGCCATCTACTTCAGTCTTATTCCATCGTAAGAAGGGTGTTTTCCACTCCATGGGGAAATCAAGGAGATGATATTAGGGGAATGGCAGAGGATGTCTAGAAAGCTTCCAGTGGAACATAAGTTTGAGAAGCTTTATCCCTTCCAGCATGAGGACTCTGAGTTGTGGGATAAACCTCCCCTGTGGACGCGCAGTAGCCAGACTTTCTAAAAGGACTGCACTTCCGGTGGATGACGCATCTTCTTTAAAGAATCCCATGGAGCGCAAGATGGAGGCGGAATTAAAGAAGGCCTACTCGGTTGCAGGGGCTAGTTGTAAGGTTGCAGTGGCCATGGTTTCTGCTATGAAGTCCATGCTTACATTAGTAGACAAACTAGAAGATGCTATCATCAATGGTATAGAGAGGAAAGTACTATTGGAGGCGATTCCAGATTTCAGATTAATTCTCTTTGGCTGGAGGCCTCTGTGAACTCAGTGAAATTAGGGGCCAGGGCCATGGGGTTGTCAGTCTCCGCTCGCAGAGAGCACTTTGGCTAAAGGCTTGGTTATGCCGACACTCCATCCAAAATTCCTGTGTCAGTGCCCTATGAAGGAAAGAAATTGTTTGGGCAAGATTGGAGGAGATTATTGCTAAGTCTTCAGGAGGGAAGAGTTCCTTTCTTCCACAAGCCAATAGGAGATATAGGGATTTCCTAAAAGACAGCAGGAGAGATTCCAGCCTAAGAACAGGGGAGATTGGAGAAACTACCGCCCAGGCAAAGAATTTGCAAGAACTGCGGCATGGAAAGGGGGTCAGTACAGCTTTTTCGTGGAAAGCAAGCAAATACAAAGACCCCACAAGAGTCTAAGTTCCTTATGAAATGAGGCCGTCCAGACTTCTCAAGTAGGAGCCAGGCTGTTGAGGTTCAGAGAAGTTTGGGCACAGACAACTTCAGATGCCTGGGTAATGAAGATAATTACCCGAGGATACGTCTGAGGAATTACAGAGAGGCCAAGGAGATTTTTCCTTGTCCAGACAAAGAGACCAGAAAGTCAGGAGAGAAGCACACTCTTGTGGGAATATGTGAACAAGTTGTTAGCCAAGGAGGCGATTGTTCGAGTCCCCAAAGAACAAGAAGAAGAGAATCGGATTTACTCTCCACTCTTCTTAGTAAAGAAAATAACAGGAGACTGGCGTCCCATTTAGATTTAAGAAGACTAAACAAAGTCTTTAAAGTACCAAGGATTCAAGATGGAGGACTCTACAATCCATAAGGTCTGCCCTGTCACTAGGCGATTGGATGTGCACCATAGATCTCACAGACGCTTATCTGCACATCCCAATAGCGGAGGAGCACCAGCAATATTGAGATTCAAGTTAGATCACCAGCACTTCCAATCAGATGTCTGCCCTTCGGTCTGTCGACATCCCCGAAACCTTCACCAAGGGTATTAGTGGTGCTCGGTGCCCACTTAAGGACCTTAGGGGTGGAAGTGTTCCATTATTTGGACGATTTGCTGATAATTGCCAGGAAGAAGGAACACCTTATTCAAAGCAGAGAGTTGGCCTGAGGACTCTTATAAAATTTGGATGGTGGTCAACAGGGAAAAGAGCCAGCTAGCTCCTACTCAATTAATAACTTATTTAGGAGCCAGTATAGATACCAGGCTGGGAGAGTACTGCTATCTACCTCCGTCGAGAATCATCAAGATAAATCAAGTAGCTCACTCGGATGCATTTTGCAACTCAACATCTGCAAAGAAATTTATGAGGTTTTTAGGTCACCTAACCTCCACAATAGGTCTGGTCAAGTGGGGCAAGATGGAGAATCAGACCATTGCAAATATTCTTTCTTTCCAGCTGGACAAAAGAGGACAAAACTGGAATCAACAGATTCAGATCAGTACTTGGGTGAAGGAAGCTCTGCAGTGGTGGAGGCAGCCGGTAAATCTTGCAAGGGAACATCCTTGATAGATCCGGACTGGATCTACCTATTCACCGATGCATCGGGGAGAGGCTGGGGAGCCCATATAGGTCACCAGTGGGTACAAGGTACATGGGTATCAGACCTCCTCTCTCCCATCTGCTCAGTTGGAACTCAGGGCAACTATCAGGCCCTCAGGCCTTTCTTCCAATAATTCAGTCCACATCAATATGCATAAGGACAGACAATGCGGCAGCAGTGTCCTACATAAGGAAACAGGGGGGGGGAACGAGAAGTATGCCACTGATACGCGAAGTAGAGCCAATTTGGAGTTGGCATACCTCAATCTCCTAGACCTGACAGCGGTGCATGTTCCAGGGTTACAAAATCAACTGGCAGACCAATTATCCAGGAGAAACTGGACAGTGGGGAATGGGTCTGAGCAACAAGATCTTCTCTCAAATAACAGAGAGGTGGTGGAGGCAGAATGGGACCTGATGGCCACCAGTCAGAATGCCAAAGTTCCAAGGGTCTTCACCAGATATTATCAGAAGGGGGGCAGTAGCAGTAGATTCCCTGAGTCAGAGTTGGGACCTCTAAGGGCCTATGTTTTTCCGCCAAACACCGTTAATCTTCAGAAAATTAAGGAAGATCCTGATCTCCAAAATAAGGGTAATAGCAATTCTGCCGAATTGGCCAAGGAGGCCATGGTACCCTTTACTGAGGAGACTATCGGTAGAGCCTCCTCTCCATCTTCCACCAGTGAAAGATCTATTAGGTCAGGGCAACCTGTTCATCCCAACGGAGGTTTTCCAATTAGCAGCCTGGAACTTGAAAGGGGAAGGCTGCAGAAGCTGGTTGTTCAGGAGAAGTAATAGAGACACTCCTGAGGTCCAGGAAGATTTCTACCTCTTCAAGATACTCCGCTATATGGGAGACTTACAAATCATGGGGGCGGAGAGAGCAGACAGTTGTCAGTAGAGTGCCATCTGTTCCACAGATTCTGCAGTTCCAAAGCAGGGGCTAGATAGGGGTTAAGTGTAAGTACTCTCAAAGTACAGACATCGGCTTTATCAGCTAGCTTAGGAAGAAGACTATTTGATCAGGAGTTAGTCAAAAGGTTTTTCCAAGGGGCCTTGCGTATTAGGCCTCCGAAAAAGAGATTGTTGCCACCCTGGGATTTGCCTACTGTTCTAAAGGGCTTAGCTGGTTGCCCTTTGAGCCCAGTCGATTGTCTTCTTTAAGCGATTTGACTCTCAAAACGGTCCTACTGCTTGCTCTTACTTCAGGACGACGAGCATGTGAAATAACAGCACTTTCTATTAAGCCACCATATATGAATATACTTCCAGAAGTAATCATTTTCATCTTCCGGAAGACTTCCTTCCCAAGGTTATTTCCAGATTTCACATGAATGAGCCAATAGTTATACCGGCATTTGAGCAAGGAGAACAGTCTGAGGATGGTGACATGCAAGGGTTGGATGTGAGGACTTGTATCCTTGAATACATGGAAAGAACAAAGTCTCTAGATTTCGGATAACCTCTTTATAATACCGCAGGGGCTAATAAAGGCAAAGCAGCTACAGTCTCCACAGTCAGAAGGTGGATTGTTATAGCAATTTGTAGAGCCTACGAAGTTCAGAGTTTGGTACCTCCTAAAGGGATCTCAGCACATTCCACAAGAGGGACTTCAACCTCTTGGGCGGAGAAGAGGGAGCATCGGCAGAGGCTATCTGCCAGGCGGCTACTTGGGCTACGCCTAGTACGTTCATTAGGCATTATAGAATGAACGTCAAATTAATTTCCAAATCCTTATTTGGACGTAAAGTCTTACAGTCTGTAACGAGTAAAGTTCCTTTGTTGTTGAATCATTGTATTTTTATTCCCACCCTGTAGATTGCTTGGGTATATCCCATTTTGTTTATGCTGCGGGGATGGCCAGGAAAGACGAAAAATCCTATCATACTTACCGAGAGGTTCCTTTCCTGGCCATCCTCCAGGCAGCACCCTCCCTTATTATATTGTCTTTCAGATTGCTTAAGAATCAGACAAGGTGAGCCAGGGGGGTGGAGTTTATGTAGGGAGACTGTTTTTTTTCTGTCCAATTAGGCAGAGGGAAGCTACCCATTTTGTTTATGTGCTGGAGGGTGGCCAGAAAGGAAACATCCGGTAAGTAATGATGGAGTTTCGTCTATACAGATTAAAAAAAAAAAAATAGAAATGATGTAATTAAAAAATTATATAATAAATATTTTTAAAAAAAATGTCATTGCTGTTGAGAAGATCTTCTCATCAATTATCTTATAATATATTTTAAGCAATTTTGAGTAATCTGTGTTTTTCTATTGCTTATTTTTATTAATTTTTTGTGTGCCTTTTACTGTTTTTAACATAAAATACACTTTATTATAAGCATTTTTAATGAGGGGAGGCTATTTATGTGCAATGTGCTTAATGAATTAAAGGGCAATTTAACACTTAATGGGCATGTCCACCCCAAACCTACAATTTTACCCACTACTGGCCCCACTGTTGAAGTTAAAAAAATCCTTACCTTACATCTCTGCTCATAGCCGTTCGCCTGCAATGCTTGTCCAAAGTCCAGGAAAGTGAAGAGTAGGAGGTGTCTTCCAGTCCAAAGGTTTCTGCCTGTTCTGCAGCTTCCAGGAGGTAGTGTGACATGCGCAGAGGAGCCCCCCCCCTCCCTCCCACCATCTGGATCCATCCTTGCTTGTCATTCCACCTAGCATAAAATCCTTTTAATATATGGTTGATACTCCCCTGCCCAACCCTAGTTATTGCTTAAAAAAACAATCAGAACTGTACTTACAGCCCTTCATTCCTACAGCACTCTCCATTGATTTCAACCGCGTCTGTGATTAGCTGCGTCTCAGCCAATCACAGACGCAGCCAATCACAGGCTTGCAAGTTCTGGCAAACAGGGAGCCAGATCAGTGTTCTGTGGGAATGAAGGGCTGTAAGTAACATTCTGATAGTTTTTTTAAAGAAATAAAATGGTGGTTGGGGGTGGACAGGGGGTATCTACCATATATTAAAAAATTATTATTAGGGTGGACATGGCCTTAAAAAAACCCAACTCCCATACAGTTGTACCCAATAACTAGGATGTCATGAGGACGGGGTCAAAGCCAGCTTCACAAACTTTAGCTAAAGGCAAGAGGGGGGGATGGGAATTGCCTTTTAAAAGTTTACTTGTTCCCCATTTATAGGATATATATATATATAATATATATATATAAAAATAGATTTCAGGATTGTTTCCCCCTATAACCTTTACATACTACAGTATTTAGGGTATTAGTGGGACATAATCCTCATGTTAATTTTACATGACTATGGACACAGGAAAGTTTATTAGTGGCCAGCATGGTACCTATATGTCATTATTGATAAATAGAGATGAATGAAACTAAAACTTTATTTTAGATTTTTAAACAGTTTTTAGTCTAATTTTAAAATTTGTGAAAAAATTTTTAACAGTTCTTTCAATACAACTTTTTTCCATCAGGTTCGCGGATGCGGTGTTATCGTAAAATAACGATTGTTATGATTGCAAGTTTACCATAATGCCAGCGTTTTATTACACTGGTGTTATCGAAAAATAACGAATGGTAACAATTGTTATTTTACTAACAAACTTTTATAAATGTTGAGAAAATGTTGAGAAAGGGGTTTCAACTTGGAACTAGAAAGGGAAAGTTAAAGTATAAACTTTGAATTTTGCTTGAAAGACCGCATTTTGGAAGGGAATTTGTGTGTTTGTGCTGCAGATTTTAAAACTCAATAATGCCAGTGATGGACATTGTTGTTTTTTACTTACCCTTTAAATATGTCACATGCATTAAAGGTAGGTCAGTTGGTGTGTGTGTATTTATATCAGGTTGGGGGATAAAATACTAACTTTTTTGATGACTGGTCAAAATGTGTTTTTTTGACTATAGTTACCCTTTAAATATGGCTGCCATGGAAATGGAAGGGTAGGTCAGTAGGTGTGTGTACCTGGATCAGGTTGGAGGTTAAAAAAACAAACTTTTGATTATTGATCAACATGAGTTTTTTTACTTTAGTTAGCCTTTAGGTATGGCTGCCACAGTAATGGAGGGGTAGGTCAGTAGGTGTGTGTACCTGGATCACGTTGGGGGGTTAAAAAAACAAACTCTTTTGATTATTGATCAAAATGTGTTTTTATTTACTTAAGGTATCCTTTATGTATGGCTGCAACAGTAATGGAGGGGTTGGTCAGTAGGTGTGTTTATCTGTATCACACATAGGGACCCACAAAATAACGTGATGCAAATTACAAAACCTACTCATACTAACACCTGATTGTTCTGTTTTAGCTATAATAAACCCCAGCAGATTTCTACAACCATATTCTAATCCAACAATAACAAATAGCTCATTCTAATTATATTAATTTGCATTTTGATTTTAAATTTTCATTACATAGTAAAGAGCCCCAACACACATGCTGAGCAAATGGGCTTGTGAAAATCTTCCAGCAGAAAAAGCCAATCTCTCTCCTTACTGCCAGGTATATCATTGGGGAACGCACAAGATTGACAGATGGCCGAACCAATAAAACCTACTAGAGGGGTAGACTAGTAATGAAGGGTATATAAAGATTATTTAAAATAAAAATGTGACAAATGGCCCCATAGACTTCTAGGTCAGAAAATTCCAACCCAACCTTTTTTTTTCTATTCCTCTGGTGTTTTTTTTAAGATCATCACGAGGAGCAGAAAACTGGACTTGACTTTTTTTTTGGAATGGGCCATTCATTTACTTTGTAACTATGTTATTATCCCAACAAGAGCGACTGAAGTTCTGTTCGTGATTAAAATCTAACAAGCAGAGAGAAAACATTTTACAGTTATTAGTTTGCAATATTATCTGGTTTTTACATTCCTTTCTCCAGCCCAACTGATGCAACTGCTTTTATTTCAGCCAAGATTTCAAGGTCAGGCTGCCCTGTAACTCAGCTTCTGTTAAGTAGAGCAAGTCATAAACACCTTTATTTCAAATTGAAAAACACAGTTATGACTCAAACTCTAAAGATTCAATGTTTATTATTTATACCCCTTACTGTTGGTTTTCAACAAAGAGATAAAACGGGACTTTTCTCCTGGTGACTAGGGTTGGTACTAGGGATGGACTAGAACTCGAACTCGAGCCCGAGTTTGAGCCAAACATTATGAGTTCGAACGGACTTGGAATTCTCGAACTATGCTGAACCGGATCGTAAATTCAATAATTATCAAATGTACTGGTTAAGGGCATTGCCTTTCACATGGGAGACCAGGGTTCGAATCCTGGCTAGGGGCAGCTATGTCATGTTATATAATAACCTAGTAATATAATAACCATATAATATTATTATATTACTAGAGTATTAAATGGTTATTATATTACTAGGTTATTATATGGTTAGAATACAGGGTATTATATGGTTAGCATATTACTATGTTATTATATTACTAGGTTATTATATGGTTATTATATTACTAGGTTATTATATGGTTAGAATATAGGGTTTTATATGGTTATTATATGGTTATTATATTACTAGGTTATTATATGGTTATGATAATAATACAAACATTTGTATAGCTGCCCCCAGCCAGGATTCGAACCCTGGTCTCCCATGTCAAAGGTGGACCGAACTTTCTATAGTTTGGCCAGCTCTAGTTGGTACCTGTTGCCTTTAATAAGGTACACATGTAACCCAGCGTTCTAGAAGGTTGGGCAGTATTTACATTAGAACAATGCTTGCAGGCTGCATAGGTACCAGTGTAGCCATATACCATAGCATGATATCTTACACTCAAATTGCTGCTTTTATACTATTGTTTTTTTTCAACATCCACTATTTTCGCTCAAAGTTTGTTTGGAAAATCTATTTATGTCTATCTATTTACCTATTATATCGAATTAGGAGAAAAATGTGTTTTGGATCTGTATTTTTCCTTAAAATAAAAACAAGATCTGTATTTTATTAGTTGCCTGTTAACATTTGAACCTTAGAGTGCAGAACATTTTTTATTGTTAGGATTGTCACTATTTAAACTGTGGCTAGGATTAAATAAAAGCCTTCCATAATATCTTTAAAGGAACACTAAACTGAAATAAATGACTTGCCTTTATCCCTTTTTATATTTTTAGTGCTGTAAGGAACTTGATCCCTTTTTGCTCTCAGAACTCCCTGACACTAGATCTCCTCATGTCCTATTCAGCTCACTCCTAGTTAGTCTGCATGTCTCCTCCCTATGTATCAGCTAGAGTGTGGAGCATGTGCAGTGGAGATGATCTGTGCCCCCTACAGCCAATAGCATGTGTTCTAGTGAAAGTAAAACTGCTTTGCTATGGGAAGGTAAGCAGCACTGGGACTGGGAGCTGTAATAACTGCTTGAAGTAAGATCAAGTAGGATTTTGAAGGTGAGTGAGTGTGTGTGTGTGGGGGAGGGGGGTTGTAATTGATTTACTTTAGGTACAGTGCTACATTGGGACTTAACTGACCCAGACAGCAGCTAACTGCAGGATTGGGTGTTATCTGCACAGAAAGTGCACAGAGAAACAGATAATGCTTATTCCCTTTCCTGATCTTAATGCTGAATCAATTAGCCATGCAGTGATAAAGCAATAAGCTTTACTATTATAGAATGGATAGTTTTACATGTAGTGTGCCAGGGGGAGGGGCTGGGTGATTGACATATCTTTACTGACTAAACACATATATGCCTTTAATAGAAAGGATGAATTTTCGGCGATTTCTAAACATGCTCTAGTAACACATGATGGGGTTTTTAAATTCAGGTTTACTATTATTGCTAAAATAGCTTTAAAACCCACCAGAGGGGGGGACAAAAATAAGGGTCTTTTAAGATTGGAAGCTTATTGGATCTTCAAATTAGGTACGATACACCCAGAGGGTCTGAATAGAGAGTGGGAATTAGATTGCTTTCTAGATCTGTGATGGTGTATTCATATATTACTATATGCTACTTTGTACTTGTCCACTTATGTACACCCAGTCTGTGGACTATCTTGTTCATATTTGTCTACTATAGTCGATATATATACAGGACATTGACTGTATATCTCTATATAGTCATGTCCCGTAGATACTTCTCCTACTGTATTAAATAGAATGTATTATTGTTACCTTTTACACACTACTTCATATGCTTTCATTTTTTCTACATGCTGCATCAATATCTACCACTATCAATACTTTACTCAGTATGTGGTATTTGACTTGCTGTTCCCATTCTTATGGGAATGAGTATAATGTTTTTATATTAGCTCTTATGTGTACATCTAATTTCACGCTTTGTCTATATTTGTTCTTCCCCTTGGAAGAGGAGGTACTAGTGAGTACCTATTTATAAGTGTATCTTGGTTGCTATCACCTGGCCTCTGATGAAGTGGGACACGCCCATGAAACACGTCAGGCAAGGTGGAGTACTGAGTGAATATGTCTCCGTGTTCTTATAATGTTATCGAATAAAAGACTGATTTTAATATGGCCTTGTCCGTGAGTATTGTTCCGCACCTTACTCTTTATACTTACCTAGACCCGAACCTGGGGGGTTACTCTTTGGAACCGGACAGGCGGGCCACACAGAGAGCCGCAGCAAAAATATCCCATGTTTCTATTTGTATCAAAAAATGATTTGCCTCAGTTTAAAATTAAATTAATTAATTTATTTGAACCCTAATTATATAAAAACTAATATGGCTCACTGTCAGGTCATCCAGTAGGATCTTGACCGCAAATGTGTATTTTGGACAGCATGGTGGCTCATTGATTCTTGGCTTAAATTAATTAGTACAGAACACAGGTGCTTACAACCCTCTTTATACACATACTGTATAACCGATCCTTAGATGGGTGAGCCGATGCCCCTTATATTATCTTATACATATATAACTCACTTATTGAACGCTGTGGTCGGATGCGCCTTAGCACCGAACCCTTCACCAGTACAGACGTCTTATCCCACATTTGCAGAGGAACGCAACCTCAAAATGTTAAGCAAAACTCAGGTAAGTAACTCACCATGCTCTGGGTGGCCCGGGTATGAGCCGCCCCAGGCCCGTTGCAGGCCCACGCCAAGGTATATGCAGATCAATAGAAGAGCAGCCGCACTATACCGGGACACAAAAACTTTTGGAGTACCGATCTCTTCCAATGAAAACTTTTATTCAAAGATTCTATTGATCTGCATTTAAATGCATCCTAGCCTACAGTACATCTGAAATTAGTTTGTATGTTCCTCCTGGTTTCCCCCCTGCAAACAAGCAGACCTGTGCAGGTCCTGGTGCAAATGGATAAATCCAAACTGACAAAATCTCTGTTATATCATTTCCTACCTGATCACCTATTGCCAGCTCTCCCAGAAATGACATTTGAATTAGGATACTAATAACAAATGTAAAGTATGCACAGAAACTCACCTGAGGGTTTAAAGTGGAGTGCTGGGAGCTATGTATTGTGCTAGCTACTATTAAAGGGATGGTCTGCTGTATTTGTTTCCAACTTATCTAGTTTTAAAGTCATGATATGTCACTAAATTTTTTCAAAATAATTCAACGTAACTCTACCAGCAGTTTAATGTTCTGCATCATACAATGTAACTTTATTATACCCTTACCCTACACAATTAAGGGGCATGTCCACCCCTCTTTCAGTATGTAGTAGAACAGCCCCCAAAAGCTGGGTTTCGTTTTACTTACGTGTAACAAAGATGCTCCCAGGCTGTGTAAAGCTGCTTACTAACCCACGATCCAGTGCCGGTAAGTCCACGACTCTGCTGCTGCTGCTGAACATGCCCTTAACGTGCACGAGCTGACTGTCATTCATTGCCATGACTGACAGCCATTACCTGAAAGTACCTGGGAACCGCGGCGCTGGATTGTGGGATTGTAAGCAGCTTTATTGTATGCCTGGAGGGGTGTTCCTAGGGATTTTGACATCTGAAACAACTTTTAAATGCTGCCTATTGGCAGACGGTGGTGATGGCACGTGAAGGGCGCGTGGCTTTATCAGGAAACAGGTGGAGGTGGGTGTGGTGTGCTGACTAACACTGACTGGTGAACTGGAGGGCTGACTTAGCACTGATTGGTGGACTGGTGCTGTAATGCAGTATTACAGGAAGGAGGAACTGCCGCCTTTTAAGTATTTCACGGGGGAGTGCCCTGAGCAAATATTTCAGTTTGCTTCATGGTAGGGGCACCCTGCTGGAAGCATCTTTTTTAAACATAAGTAAAACGAAACCCAGCTTTTGGGGGTTATTCTAAAAGGGGTGGACATTCCCTTTAAACCTGAATGATGCAGTATTTATTTTTTTAAAAGGTCATTAAAGGGATGACCAATTTACAGTTACAGTTTTATACGCAGGCTCATTCCTAAAACATTAATTATCTGTATGGTTCATCGTTTTGATCTTAATCAAACGCCTGGAGACTCCTGAAAACAAACAGGGCTATTCATTAAAAGTTCTTATTGTTAAAAATTATGCTAATTTTGCCCCAACCAATTAGATGTTAGCTTTCAAATGTTAAATAAGTTCTGATTGGTTGTTGCAAAATTAGCACCATTTTTACCGATAAAAACTTTTATTGAATCTTCCTGAATATTGGTTGGATGAGTGCAGAGGGGAAACACTGAGCTTTCCATCAAATAGACAAAATTTATGGTTTCAACCAACAAAATATTGGTGGGGGAAACAGTAGTTTCGACCTGACCTGACCCAACTGTAGCACAACTATAACACATATCTGATCCACACCCTGTCCTTTTTGGAGCTACAAAGATAAACAGAAATGATAACATCAAAAAGAACAAACAAACAAAAAAAATCTTAACACAAACTTATGACAATAATTCCCTTAGACACAGATGAGTTATTTGTCTTTTACAGAAGATCATTTCTCTGTGTGTCACTTATTATTCCTAAATCTCATTGGATCGTTCTCTTTGTTTCACTTATTGTTCTTAAATCTCATTGGTTCCTTCTCTATGTGTCAGTGTCTCTCAGATGGAGATGTTAAAGAAAAATAATCATTCTCTGTATCTCTTGGGCTGGAGAAAGGACACAGGTAAGAAGAGAGACAGTGTGTATCTGTATGTGTGGAGTAGACACAGTATTTATAGTATTTATTGATTGTTTACTTTGTATCTGGTGTCTGTGGTGGATTGGCAGTGTGGGGATTGACCATAGATCTCACTGTGATTGTTAGAACGCGAGTATAACCTTTATTGTGGGTAACACAGCATAATGAATGGAAGTTGTGAGAGCAATGCGTAGTACTGCCCAATGGGATACGTTTCTGCAGACAGATTTAGTGACCATACACAGTTAGATATTGGATAGATCAGACGTTTGTTTGTAGATGAATGTCTAATCGATCTAATATCTATAGTGCTGGTGGTTTCTCACCTTCCAACGTTCCCGCGACGGTCTTACCTGTCTTACCTGGCCCCTTTATTTTACGATCGCAAGTCAATTGAAAAAATTGAAAGGGTCATGCAGTTCCTTCAGTGTCGCTCGAACATCGTGGAAGGTGAGTTCCTATTGTATGGGCAACATTAGACCTGGTAAAAAGCTGGGGCAAGGTGGCCAGCTGTAGTTAGTGAAAATTCAATGTTGAAAAGTCGAAAATCTGTGTCGATCACTTTAATTGGGTAAATTCAATTTCGACACATTCCGCAGAAACAAAACTCATTGGTTTCATTCATCTCTAACGTTTGGTTTCGTTTATTTCATTTTAAGAATTTTACAGACAAAATAACAATAAATAAGTTAATACCACTACATTTAAAGTAAACGTGACTCTGCCCCCAGGTGGACTGGCAGTGGTACTACATGATCAAGCGTCCAGTGTGGATATGATCCGAGCCAGTGTCCAAGCAGAGATACTTCATAAAAGGGCCAGTAGCACAGGTAATGCCTTTATCTAGATTAACATTCTGCTACCTAGACTCTCCCTGTCCACCTGAAAAAGAATTCACAACTACACTTGCTACTGATTTACTTCTACCATGTGATGATTCATTCATATAAAATAATGTGTTAACTAGGTGGAGAGAATATATGTAGAATGACAAACCTAAAGCAAAAGAAATGTGTATTACCCATAAAACTCTGCAAACAGCATCCTAAGGGTGTAATACAGACCTGCAACCAATAAATTCATCTTCTCTCTCGTTCTGTTTTCCAGACCCTAATTGCTTTGACATTCTGGCCGAGACCCACTGTCAACTCAACCAAATGTTCTCCCAGTTCCTAAAAGGTAAAGATGATGTTAGTGGGATGTGGGGGAATGAGAAATGTGCCAGATGGGAAATTTTGTAACAAGAAGGAACTAAGGAGGGTTAGGAGAAAAATTAAATGCAACTAATCTCCACTAACGTTACAATCTTCAAAGGTATGTCCTTTATCCTTTGTACCTGCATCTTAAGGATAAAGGACATACCTTTTGAAGATTGTAATGTTAACATATTGGCAAAGGAACGTGACTGGTTCAAGAGAGGTGTCAAGGAGGCCATTTATGTGAAAATAAAGAAACCAAGCCTAAATAGAGGTGGGGGGTTCGACACAAATTGTCTGCCATGTACAATACTGTTTTGACACCTTACCCTGGGCGTTCCTATAACACCTCTTAGCCACTATCTAATCACACCCTTAACACTTGGCTGTGATATGCTAATTGGGATTTTCCAGGGTACATAATTGCCACAGATTCTTGTACAAGTCATTCTGAATTGAGAAAGCCAGTCGGATGACTAGCGAAACGTCTTCAAGAACTAAACTTCAAGTCCAGTTGATCTAACTGAATACAACAGATATGGCATCATTGCTTTACCCAACAGCCTTACTGCATAGACACAGCCTCAAATTATTAAAGGACAACTCCACCCTCATAATAACATCTTTTAGAAAGAATGGCCTCTTTAAAATATGTTGATATATCATACTTTGTCCTATGAATTCATTACTGTATGCCTGCTATGCTTCTGGATGCCTCATGGAAACTGAGCAATTTAGAAACCTGTACTGAGCCTGTACTGAGCTTGGGCATGCTCAGAAGAGGCAGACAGGGGATTAACATTCAGTCATTGGCTGTGATGTCAACTGTCAAATGCATAACTGACAGTTACTAACTGGAAGAACCAGGAAGCAGAAACAGGGGTAACAGGACATTGTGCAGGATTTCAGGTTAGACTTATACATTTCACATTTCAAACTATTACCGTTTAGGGTTTTGGGGGGTGATTTACCCGTATGTAAGTTTTCATTTTGGGGCTGGACTTGCCCTTTAAAGTCAAAGTTCTTGCTCAGTAAAGTTCTTTCTCATGATGGAGCTTATCACAGTGGAGTAGGTTCAGTAAGTAATGTATCTAAACCCATATCTGGCAGCTGCAGGGTTGATGTTGATACAGATCTCTATGCTGCGGTCAATCACAGGGAGACTGGATATATTCTTGAAACATACAAATGCTGCTTCTCACTCAGCTCAATTACCAATGTAACAGTCTATGGACACCTTGCTGACAGGTTTTTATTTTATTTTTTTCAGGTCTCACTGCAGCAGGTTGGGTGACAGATCGGAATCTGTTAGACTCTGATGATTGGAGAGCAAACTGGGATGTGAAAAAACAAAAGTGAGATACGATGATGATACCACAAAGAGACGATGTAGTGGAGAGACCATCATTTACATGATTTATATGCCCCCGGGCAGTGAATGCCACAGTCTGATAAAGGAGACCAGTATGGAAATGGGCCATTTGATATATGAGTTAATACCAACACTGAAATTTGGCTGGGAATATGCAAGAAACAAACCAGACTGGGACATTAATAGGACAGTTGGAGATGATGGATATTTAAAGAGTTTGAACTGAACTGGAAACCAGTGGATAGGAAATCATGAGATAACAGAACAGTGAAATGCATTGCCAGCCAAGTTCTGAGTATTCACCGTGGGGTAACCCATTGGAAAACAAGAAAAAAGCAAATGTCAGAATCTCTGATTAGACAAGGATCCTTGTACAAGACATTCAATGGGAAATAAACTGATTCATTCATTGTAAACAGAATAGGCTGGAGGGATGGAGAGAGGTTCTATGTTAGTTATTGTAATTTTATAGTATCTTAATCCCCCCCCCCTTGGATGGTATGGTCTATTTCATCATATCCACCAGTCTCAACATATCCGCCTACAGATACATCTGTTGTCCTTGAATATCACTCAGTCAGTTTTCTCTTCCACAATTTCCTTCCTCTCTGAAACCTTCAAAAACTGTGAATGATCTTTCTTGTCTTTGATGTAAGATTGTGTCCCTCTAACCTGTCAGCCATGTTACATTCATTCTGTGTATGTTATTGTATCTTTATACTATCCCTGTACATTTATTATTGTCTGTGGGTCTGTTCACCTTTCCTTTATGTCACCATTCCTCTGATATACCAACTCCTCCACAAAGGCAAATGGAATCCATAATTAAAGGGAAAATATAGTGCGTATAAAGTTTTTTCAAAAACAGTTAAAATAAAAAGTACCTGAGTCAGGGGGGTACAATTGGTGGTATTTACCTCCCAATATTCTCTCTATGAGGAGCAGCAGGATGAAGAAAACTGCTTCTGCCAGTCTTCCTGAATGCTTCAGCACTATCTTTAATATAGAATGGCCCAGGGCCATAACCTGGCAGATGAAAACTGTATGTGCTGTAGCTCCTCAATGAAACAATATTGGGAGGTGGGAATAACCAATCCTGTCTCCTTGCTCCAGGTACTTTTCATTTTTATAAAGTAAATTTTTACAGTATAGTTGTCCTTTAATGAAAAGGTTTAGCAAACATTCCAATGTAAAGTGGGAGCCAAAGGGTTAAGGGCGAACAGCAAAGAGGAGATAATTCTATTTGTTGTCCCTTTTAGGTACTTGGCAAAATTTTGGGTAATAGGTTCTGTTGATTAAATAAAGTTTTTTTTCTGCAATGTAGTTTGTTTTCACTTTACCTTAATAGGAAATAATTCAGGGAATGTCTAAGGCCCCTGTACGTATCTAGTAACTTGAATTAAACCAAGAATTAAAGGACAATTGTTAATTGTTATAACCTTTTCCTGTTTCATACCTGAATAGTACCCAGGGTGAGAACCATAAATAGCAAAGAGTAATAACAGATATGGGCTCCACTCCATAAATTTATATAAATTATTACTTCGTGTAAACAATGGTCCGGGTGTCTATATAACCCTGGACCCTTCGCCTTATCAATTTGTGCACACCATAATAAGACTCATCCATGGGTAAACGATTACCAGACGATCCAGGTGACCCGGGGGCCGGAAGCCCCAGCCTGTCACTAAGTTCCAGAATATCCAAGATCAAAAAACAAAGAAGCTTGCACCAACCGGATTTACGAGAATGGAAGAACCAGGCTGTAAACTGTAATTTTCAAGATGCTTTATTCCAAACGGCCTTACGCGTTTCGCACTGTTAGTGCAAAACAGTAAGTCTCCCTACATCAGAGCATCATTAGTCTATTACCACCCCCAGCCATGTGTGGGATATGGTCCATAACATCCCTTTAAGGTCTGACACACAATGTTTGCAGTTAACAAAATGAGAGGCGACAGGAGTGTCCTTGTGTTTGTTTTTAGATGAGGATTCAGATGATCGATGTAGAGCCAATTTCATGTCACTACTGCGACGTTTGGTAACAATGAATGGGTGGACGAAGAGGGGTGAGGGGCATGTGAGTATCGATAGTACTTCGATGGAATGTAAAGTTTATCTATAAAGCTAAAATAGAAATAAGTCGAGATGGATAATAATAGATGTATCTATCCCTTCTAAAACAGGCAAGCTTCATGCTGAAAGGGGCAACGTGCTCACCGGCTTTTCTAGCCCCCCTTCTCCCCTCTTTCCTAGAGATGTCATGACTTCTCTCTAAACAGAGACTATCAGCCAGAAAGCTCATGTTTGCTGGGAGTTGTAGTTTGAATAAAGCTGGCGGGACGCAGGTCGGACACCCATGTGATTGGCGCTCAGATCTAACGGTTGTGGAGCCTAAAACATGTTAAGGTTCGTACATACACTCGATTTACGAACAAACAACGACGAGGACGATGGACGAGCGCTACACGCGAAGAACGGCCATTTCGGCAGAGAATCGTCCGTGTGTATGCGTTTTTTCGTGGACTCGTCAGTTAACTTCCTGCAACCTCAACAGTTGATTATACATGCATTTATAACCAGATATTTAATGATAAGCTTTCTTTCATTCAGGTAAAGGTATCTGCCTCCTTCCTCTGCTCAATGAGCTTTTTATTAGCTTGAGCATGTGCAGAGGAGGCAGCAGGGGAAACAGCAGT
Organism: Hymenochirus boettgeri; assembly: GCA_019447015.1. NCBI lineage: Eukaryota > Metazoa > Chordata > Amphibia > Anura > Pipidae > Hymenochirus > Hymenochirus boettgeri. Next base: position 318,298,100 of record CM033470.1, on the reverse strand, counting down.
CAATCATTGGTTGGGTTGTCAGCAGTCACGGCCTCGTTCGGTCCTCGGTACTAAAGGATAGGAATTCAGCTGCGGCTGAAGGAAATGTGCAGTCCCAAATGTTCTGCCTATACTTTATATAGGGTGAATGCTCTGGACTGTGTGTACCCAGCTATAGTCTTAACACTGCTACATTATTGTGAATGTGCCAGAGAAATCTTGTTAGTCCTGCCCCCTCTGCTCTCTGATTGGCCCAAGGATCTCTGCTGATTAGCTCAGGAAGAGGGCGGAGTCTGATATATTCTTGCTGTAACAAGTTTCCATTTATTGTGTGTAAAGGGGAGATTAAAGCAGTAAGTAGTTGTACCCACGTGGGTGCGTTCGCCCTGCCATGGTTCTGTTGTGTGGAGACGTAGATTATCAGGGTTTATTGTTTTTAAATGTCTACAGTGTATAACAGCAAGTCCACTTTTTTTGTGTAGCTGTAAGTGCAGCCTGCAGCATTCACCACAACTGCTTATTAGCTGTGCACTACATGTTCTATAGGTGCAGGTATGTGTTATATAGGATAGTTATTCTGCCATCTCCTGTAGGTTATATGGTGATATGTGTGCTGTGCCCCGTCTATATAGTGGTATGTGTGCTGTGCCCTGTCTATATAGTGGTATGTTTGTGTTTACAAAGATGGCCGCACAACTATGGTTTTCTACAAAGAGAACATCAATAGGCAGTAGAGCAAAATATTTATTTACCAAGCCAAAATCAGCTTAAAGACATTACATTTCCACAGTATAATGATATACTAGATGGCTCAATTCATAAAAACAATTTAAAGGGTCACTATACTCACTCAAACAACTTTACATTTTCTGAAACTACAATTTGAGAGAAGTAAAATGGTGATACTCACATATTTATCTGTGCTTGCTTTGTCATTGTTTAGTGAGTGTTAATAATTGCACCCACCCTCCCTTACTCACTGCCTCCTTGTAGTGTCTGCGACACTTATACTGGAAGTTATGCACAGCCTCACCATAGACCCTGCTCTGCTTACTCATCTCCCCCTTTCTCCTCCCTGTGCTGGCAGGTATCCAAAGATCCTAGTAAGAGGTCAGGGAAGGGGAACATGTTATAATTTCTGCTTATGGAGTGGCGGGTCTTTCCTTGTAAATGCTGTGATTTCAAATGATAATTTCTCAGAATCTACAGCTCAGATTTAAAATCCGAAAAAAGTTTGGTATCTCTAAAATTAGATTTTAGAGATACCCTTTAATGTTAATGTAATTGAGAGCCATTTATTAATACAAAAGTTTACCAAAAGTATTTCCTTTAAGGTGGTGTTGATTCTGTTCCTTGGTACTGCGATTAAAGAGGAACTGTGGTCTCCAAACATGTTGATTTTAACATGAGCCATCAACCACCTCTCTACCTGCTCCACAGCCCAAGATATAAAGAAAAGACTGACCAGAAAGTTAATGGGTGGGAGGCTGACATGTGACATTCCTAAGGCTTCTCCTGCACAGTGCCGCCAGCGAGCAAAGCCTCAGACTCCCTCAGTGTGTGAGGAAGACAGGAAGTCCCTCCTCCTCTCTGCTGTGCGAAGTCCTGACAGGGTAGGTAAGGGAATCTACAGCCCTTCTTTACCACTATGTGAAAACAGCATTTTCAGGCAGAGTTCTCACTCTGCCTGAAAAGGCTGTATCCACAGAGTTTTCCATAGGGGGGGGTGTCTGAGTGGCCAAAGGCACCCGCGAGTGGGCGGGGCTTGTGCACCCATGAGTGGGCGGGGGTTGTGCACCTGCAAGTGGGCGGGCTTGTGCACCCACAAGTGGGCGGGGCCACATGGGGCTGTAAGAGAATGGGCCAAGGGGGGCCTGCAACTGGAGGGACCATGGGGTCCATGAGTGGGAGGGACCAGGGGGGGCTGCAAAGGGGAGGAGGAAACACAGGGCAGATTGACTGACATGGCTTCAGAGCAGGAAGCAGGAAGTGCAGGGGACCTGGTTATGCTGCTGTCATATCACACACAAAAATATAAATATCTTCAAAACTATGCAAAATAAACAATGAAAATAAATTGCAAAAATTCTCAGGAGAATAATTCCTATCAATTTACCTAAAGTCATTTTTGGACCACAGTTCCCCTTTAATGTAAGGGCACAATTAAAGTTAATCCAAAATAAGTTGCCATATTTGTCGATCTGTCCCCTATTTCTTTAGATATCCGATCTAGAACATCTAAATTTCAGCTGTCTTTCATATGCCTTGCTGTCATAAACTATTCTTCTGTGAATAGTTGTGTCCTATAGCTGGAATGGTGACAGAGTTTTGACAGTTGGAATGCTATATGCTGTGTGCTGGTTTGACAGTTGGTTTGTGGGAAAAAAAGTCAGGTCAGATAAAAGTGGGAGTGGTTAAAAGAGGGAGGGGGGATACTGCTCCTGAGCAAAACATGTGCTGGATTGAAGACATGCAGCAACACACACACCTCAGAGTAAGTGCTACTTACACATATTTATTTATAGATTACGATATGGAAAAGTAATTTTTTCATATAGTGTCCCTTTAACCTGGTGCTATATTAATGTGATTCTATCTTACTTATACGAGTATTAGGAAATAAATGACAGAATAAAAGAATGTATTAAGGCTTCCTGGTAGCAGGTTTTGTGAAGAAGTAATTGCATATTCCCTGTTAATAGACAGTCTGGAGTGCAGATACTCTATTTTGAAGGCTAAATACATAATTTTATACATAATTTAGGTAATAGTAACCCTGGCCATTTTTCTATTACCAATTACTTTTCATTCAATTTAGACTAAAAAATTACATTTTGCTGGAAATATCACACTTCTGACTTTCCTAATTGTATTAGTATACAGACATATTATTAATAAAAGATGACAGAGAGTGGCTTTTAGATATATATATATATATGATTACAATAATTAGAACTACATGTCTCTAATTTGTTTATATATTATTTAGATGTGTAACAAGATTGAGGCTGGATCTGATCTATATTATAGGGAACTGCAGTTATGTTTAGTGAAGAACTGAGACGTACACTTACTTACACATACACTTGTCCGAAAAGGGCGTTCGTACACCATTGTGTGTTGCAGGTCGGGCCGTGGTCGTAGTACGTGAGTACGAAGCTTAAGAAGTATGTATATGTTATAAGGAACTACAGCCAATTTGCCAAAGATATTTTCTTAGGCTGGGTACACACAAAGGGACTATTTGTCCCGACCGAGCGCTCGCTACAAGCGAATGCTCGGCCGGGACAAATGTCCGTTGGTCGTGGCAAATTTGGCAGCGGACGAAAATGCGGAACGGTCGATTGTGCGGCCCCATAGGGAACCACACGATCGATCGGAATTTACCGGACGATTGAGGCCGCCTCACACCAGCTGATATTTTAAGTGCCGTGAATCGGTCGGCTGAAAATATCTGCTGGTGTCTACCCAGCCTTAGGGTTGCACAAAAGACTAGAGGCCCTTTTAGACTTGAGGAAAAAACATTTCAGCTTAATCAACATACAGTAAATGTCTTTTCAATGTTAGGGCAATTATGGAATGTTCTACCTGTCAATGTAGTGTCAGCTTGGAACACATTCCATGGAGGTTTAGATGTTTTCTAGGACAGGCACATACTCAGGGTTATAGCTGGTGACTGTATCATGTTTGGGCACGTGTGAGGGACATGTATCATTTGAAAGGAGGAGACTGTATTTTATTTGTTGAGTTGGGGGGTTGGGTTTTTTTGTGGGGGGTTCAACTTGATTGTCTTTTTCAACCCAAAGTTAACTGTGTTATACTGGTTGTACCAGATGGAATATAAAGGTGAACAATACGCTGTTTAATTCAACAAAACATGGACAATACAATTCTCCTTTAGTATCAAAGTGTATCAGCTCTATACCCAGAAGAGTTCATACAGTGATAGGAAGATGACTCCGTATGTTGTGGCTCTGTAAATGACGTCACCTATTTATTGGTCTAGTGATATTACTGTTGGTGTCTGCTGATGTTATGGAATGTAAAGAAAGAAGTGCAGTAATATTCTATTATACAAATCGCTAAAGATGGAGATTTGCACCTTCTGCTGAGTAACAATTGGATATAGGATTTTATATAAACATTTCATTTATTTCAGTAAATAACTTCACAAGTCCCCTCCAAAGAGATAACATCAATAATATATTTTTTTGGGAGGGGGGGCATTGTTTACTATAAAAGGATAGACCATATATTATAAGGATATATACAGTATAAGGATAGACCATATATATTTAGAAGGATATATACAGTATAAGGCTAGCCCCCCCCTATATATAAGGATACTACAGATAAGGATAAGACCATATATATTTAGAAGGATCTATACAGTATAGGATAAACCATTATATTAGAAGGATATAGACAGATAAGAGCCGTCTCTTCTTTGCTATAATGTACCCAGACAGCGATCTCTTATCTATATGATGAAGGATAGACTCTACCACGTATCCCTCCAACAGGATCGTCCACTATTAGAACCCCATATATAGTTTTAGAAGGAGATATACAGTAGTTAAGGATAACATATAAGCGACCAATATATTTAGAAGGATATATACAGTATAGGATAGACCATATATATTTCGAAGGATATATACAGTAATAAGGCATATTATTGTAGACCATATATAGATTAGAAAAGGCATATATACAGTATAATGGATAGACCATATATATTTAGAAGGATAATATACAGTATAGATAGGACCATTATATATTTAGAAGGATATATACAGGTCTAAGGATAGCACCATAATTATGAAGCGATATTACAATGTATAGGGAATAGACCATATATATTTAGAAGGATATATACAGTATAAGGATAGAACATATATATTAGAAGGATATAGCTAGTATAAGAGAATAGACCATATAATATTAGATGGATAGATACAGTTATAAGGATAACCAAATATATTAGAAGGATAAGACAGTATAAGCGAAGAGGACCATATCTCATTTAGAAGTATATACAGTATAAGGCTAGACCATCTATATGTTATAAGGATATACAGTATAAGGATAGACCATATATATTGATAAGGATAGAGACAGTATAAGGATAGCGACCATAATATTAGATGAGATATATCAGTATAAGGATACATAGATAGACCGATATATTTTAGAAGGATATATACAGTATAAGGATATAGGACCTCTATGATTATACTATAACTTAGACATAGATTATTTAGTAAGGAATGACATATCATATTAGAGCATTATAAGTCGATAAAATAAACCAGTAATTAATTATTAGAAAGATACGACAAATTTATAAGATATACACGATAAGGATAGACCATTATATTTAAAGGATATTACAGTATAAGGATAGACCATATATATGTAAAGGGATATATACATGTATAGGAAGACACATATATATTAAAGGCACTATACAGTATAGGATAGCACATATATTTTAGTAAGGATATGCTACAGTATAAGATAGACAATATTTATAAGGATTATTACAGTTTTTAAGGTAGACCAATATATTAGATAGGCTATCATAACAGTATAAGGAATTAGACCATAGATATTTAGAAGGCATATACGAGTATAAGGTTAGACCATATCTATTATAGATGGAATAATACAGTTATAAGGATAGACCACTATATATTAGAAGGGATATATACAGTTAAGGATGAGCCATTATATTTAAAGGAGATATACATTTAAGATAGACCATATATATTTATAAGGACTATATACAGTATAAGTAGACCATATTTATTTTATAAGGATATATACAGTCTAAGGATAGACCATCATATATTTTTAGTAAGGATATATATACAGTATAAGGATAGGACCATATATATTTATAAGGATAGACTATAGTTATACAGCGAAATAGACCATATTCATTTATAAGGATATATACAGTATAAGGATAGACCATATATATTTATAAGGGATGATATCACAGTCTATCTTGGATAGCACTATATATTAGTAAGGATATATACAGTATAAGGATAGACCATATATAGTTTGATGAGATATATACAGTATAAGGATAAACCATATATATTTAGAAGGATAATACAGTATTAAGGATAGACCATATATTATAAGGATTATCGACCACATATAGGATAGACCATATATATTTAGAAGAGATATATACAGTATAAGGATAAACCATATATATTTAGAGGATATATACAGTATAAGGATAGACCATATATATTTAAAGGATATATACAGTATAAGGATAGCATATATATTTAAGGATATACAACAGTATAAGGATAGGACCATCTGATATATATAGGATATATACCGTATAAGGATAGACCATATATTAGATGGATATATACAGTATAAGGATAAACCATATATTTTAAGGATATAGATAAGGATAGACATATATAAGGATAACATATAAGCGATAGACCATAATATATTTATAAGGATATTACAGTATAAGGATAGACCATATATATTTATAAGGTGATGTATATAAGTATAAGGATAGACCATATATATTTATAAGGAATATACCGTATAAGGAGTAATAGCCCATATTTTATAAAGGATATATACAGTATAGGATAGAGACCATATATTTATAAGGGTATATACAGTATAATGAGATAGACCTTATCATTAGAACGACTATATACAGTATAAGAGGAGTGCACACCCATATATGATAATGCGATACAGATACATATAAAGATAAGACCAACTATAGTATTTAGTAAGGAGTATATACAGTTATAAGATAAACCACTATTAGATTTAGAAGGATATCAACTGTATAAGGAATAGACCTAATATGTATACAGGAGATATACGATATAACGGATAGACAATAATACAGAGTTATCACAAGGGTCATTTTAGAAGGGATATATACCAGTATAACAGCGAATAGACCATAATGAAATTGATGTTGAAGGATTATCAGTTATCAGAGCGATCAGGACCACTAGATATTTAGTCACGGATATGATACAGGATTAGTATAAGTAATATCCATATATATTTAGCACAAGGCATATATACAGTATAAGGAATCAGGAGCCTATATATTTAATAGGTGTATATAAGAAAGCACTTTGTAAAGGTTATACAGTATCAAGCGATAGACTCATATATATTTAGATGAGGATGATAAGTTATAAGATAGCCATATATCTATTTAGAAGCGATATATACAGTATAAAGGATAGACATAGTATTTAGAAGTTGACAGATATATCACCTACGACGGATAACAATATCCCACTGCTCAGGATACTGAACGTTGAAGATACGACCATACTTACTAGATTTAGAAGCCGGCCTATATACAGTATAGCGATTAGACCATATATATTAGAAGGATATATACAGTATAAGGATAAGACCATATATATTTAGAAGGATAATACAGTATAAGGATAGAGATATATATTTAGAAAGATATTACAGTAAGATAAACCATATATATTTAGAAGGAATATACAGATAAGGATAGACCAACCTATATATTTAGAAGGATAATATACAGTATAAGGATAAACCATATATATAGAAGGATCATATACAGTATAGAGATAGACCATATATATTTAGAAGGATAAATACGTATAAGATAAGACCATATATATTTAGAGGATATATACAGTATAAGGTATAGACCATTATATAATTTATAAGGATATAATACAGTCTATAACGAGATTCAGACAGATATATTTATAAGGATATATACGGAAGGAAACCATATATATTTACAGGATAGATACCAGTATATAGGATAGACCATATATATTTAGAAGGTACTTACAGTATAAGGCATAGACCATATATATTTAGAAGGATATATACAGTATAGGATTAGACAATATATTTAGAAGGATTATACAGTATAGGATAGACCTATATATTTAGAAGGATATATACAGTATAGGATAGACCATATAATATTAGAAGGATATATACAGTATAAGGATAAACCATATATATTTAGAAGGGATATATTCTAGTATAAGGATTGACCATTATATTTAGAAGGATATATACCAGTATAATGATAGACCATATATATTTAGAAGGATATATACAGCTATACAGGATAGACACATATATATTTAGAAGGATATATACATAGTATAAAGGATAGACCATATATATTTAGAAGATTATACAGTATAAGGACCATATAATATGTAGAAGATATATAACAGTATATGATAGACCATATATATTTAGAAGGATATATACATATAAGGAATAGACCATATATATTTAGAAGATACAACAGTATAAGGATAGACCATAATATTTAGTAAGGATCTATACAGCTATAAGGATAGACCATATATATTTAGAAGAATATACAGTATAAGATATAGACGCATATATGTTTATAAGGCTACGTATACAGTATACGAGAGACCATCATTATTTTGAGGCTTAATATAAGGAGAGACATATACTTTAAGTATAAAGGTATATGAAGACCATATATATTCCAGATAGGATATATACAGTATAAGGAAGACCGATATATTTAGAGAAGATATTACAGTATAAGGATAGGACCATATAATATTTAGAAGGTAATACAGTATAAGGATGAGACCATATAGATTTTGAAGGTATATACAGTATAAGGAGAGACCATATATATTTTGAAAGGATATAACAGTATAAGATAAAGACCATATATTATGAAGGTATATACAGTATAAGGAGGAGACCATATATATTTATGAAGGATATATACAGTATAGGAAGACCATATATTTTTGAAGGTATATACAGTATAAGGGAAGACCATAATATTTAGAAGGATAATACAGTATAAGGAAAGACCATTATATATTGAAGGATATATACAGTAAAGGAGAGCCATATATATATTTAGAGGTATAACAGTATAAGATGAGACCCTAATATTTTGAAGGCTATATACAGTATAAGAGAGACCATATAGATTTAGAATGAGATATATACAGTATAAGGATAGACCATATATATTTAGAAGAGGTTATATACAGTATAAGGAGACCATATATATTTAGAAGGATAATTTTAATTTTTTTGACAGATAGAGCGATATATATTTTGAAGGTATACAGGTATAAGGATAGACCATATATATATTAGAAGGCTATATACAGTTAAGGAGAGACCATATTATTTTTGAAGGCTATATAAGTTAATATAAGGAGAGACCATATATATTTAGAGACGGATATATACAGTATAAGGATAGACCATATATATTAGAAGGATATATACAGTATAAGGATAGTAGGACCAACATATATTAGAAGGATTATACAGTATATAGGATGACCATATAATTTAGAAGGATATATACAGTATCAGGATAGCGACCATATATATATTTAGCAAAGGATATATTACAAGTATAAGGATAGACCATTATATATTTATAGATATATACATATAGGAGAGCATATATTGGGAAGAGTATAATAAGTATAGCCAGGGCATTTAGAAGATACATATGGATACATTATTGAGGTATTATACAGCGTATAAGGATAGACAATATATTTAGACGGACTATATACACAGTTATAAGGATTAGCACCATATATATTAGCAAGGATTAATAAACACATAAGGATAGACCATATTATTTAGAAAGGGGATTTATACACGTATAAGGATAGACATATATCTATTTAGAGAGGATATATACAGTATAAGGATAACCATACTATATTTCAGAAGGATATACAGATATAAGACTAGACAATAATATAGTTTAGAAGGATACTACAGTATCAACCCCACGCGATGAGAAGTATATATATTCTTGTTAATGTGATCTCCTTAAGGCGCTATCCCGACTGTCTCAGGCCACAACACCAGATCTATGGTTCCGGGCACCCGGGGCAGGGATTCTGGGAGCTATTGCGGACGACCCCACCGGGGTTAGCGTGGGACACCTTCTCTGGACTTTTCTTCTGGGGTGCGTGTTGAATTCAATCGCTTGATTAAGTACAGCATGCGACAAACAAATGGCCTATCACAGTACTAGACAGCCGCAAAACCACATAGTAAAATATCCATTGCATGGTGACTGGATTTCCATAGTACCTCTAGGATTCGGCACAGTTTAGTCCAAACACCTGGTTCATTTCTATCAATTGTAGCAGAGTCTGCTGTGATTTACAGCAATGGTTTAAATGTATGACTGCAGCATACACTAACACCAGTATTAAAGACAAATGTCGTCTTGAAAAACTTGACCCACATATCTGTTACCTGCCCCAACCCCAACTGATTATATCAGCACCAATTATTGGTGTTATTTTTAACCAAAAGGATAATTATTGTGCCAATTCTAGATCAGAGTAAGAGCTGGCCCTCCCCCAATGCCAGTCAATCAAGGCTGGACTGCACTGAACACCACAGACAATGATTGGAGGGGAGAGGACAGATCCACTTTCCAGAACAGAAAATAACTTACAATCAAATATCTGCGTTACAAATCCTTTAAAAACTGAGTAAAATAGCAGTTAGGAGTTGCTGGCAGATCATGACAACTCACCATTTTCTGTTTGTGTAGACACGCCCTTTAAAGGAATGTTTGAGGATCCTCACAAACAACATCCATATTTGTCACGATCCTGCGGTACCCCCAAACCCATTCTAACAAAAAGTACAATCCACCCGATCTGACAGAATTTCCCTTTTTCGCATTAGTGCGTTAGCGCAGAAACGATCGTACCCAAGGCTGACGGTTAAAATGGGAATGCTCGGACCGGACTGAAATTTAATATCTGTCACAGTCGCGCCCCTGATATAAAGTATAGAGAGTCGCTTGGCTGAATGAATGTGTCAGTCCCGTATGTTCTCCCCTATACTTTATATACTTTTCATAGGGGAATGCTTGGGACACTGTGCAGCCTGATCTTAAAAAAAATGATTCAAATGATTCTGTCATCTTTAAAGACCTTAGAGTGAATCCAGTTTAACATTCTGATGAAGAAAAGCTTTAAGCATAAGCAACGTATCTTATCAGGTAACGACCATGCAATTAGAACAATACAATGTTCAGAGTGCTTAGAGCTTTGCTTTACGTTTGCATAGATAGTTTAGCAAATAGTTGCATCCGATCACTATGTGATAAAAACAGCGATACAGGCCACCTAATGTGACATCATGGTAGCGAGATGCTTAGTGTTCAGAAAGAGTCATATCAGCCTTGACAATAGTAATTAAAAGGCATGTCTCCACCCCTAAAACTAAAAGATGCCTCCACTGCTGGCCCCAGGCTGTACGTGTTGTAGTGTTATAAAATCCCTACCTTCTCCTCTGCTCCTTATGGTTCTCCTGCAGGGCTATTCAATCCAGGACACTAAGAGCAGGAGTTGTCGTGTGTGTGAAAACTGTTCTGCCCTTCCCTGTCCTCTGGTCCTGAGGATTTGGCTGTGCAGGGGAGCTCTCCCTTCCTCCCTCCCTCCCTACCACCATTCAGATACCTGATCTCCGCACTTCATTTCTATAAATAAATTCTGCCATCCCTCCTTACCCTAACCGTATGGTTAAATGAGAAAAAAATGCTTACCATACACGTTTCTTCGGTTTACCACATGCCCTGTCAGCCAATCACAGATGAGGCTGCCAATTTTTTTTTTCAATTTTAAAACAACGCGGTTAGGGTTGGGAGGGGGTGTCTACCTACCAGCAAAAATTATTTTTAAGGTGGACATACTCTGTGAGAGATTGGAATCACAGTGCTACGTCATTCCAACAACGTGCAAGGCAGGGGAGACTGAACTAATCAGAATACAGAAAAAATAACAATTTCTAAATGTAATGTTTAAATAATATCATTTCAATCAAACTTTATAGAGACAGACTTTAATAAATTCAAATGCGTGCTGATTGGATGAAGTAAAACTAATATCCACTGGCTGCTAATGAAAAAACATCCTTAGAGGGCAAGTCCACCCTAAAAGGAAATTGCAGCATTAAGAAATACATTGCACGAGCTGTGCTAAGATCAGGTTCACTTGTCTGTGGATTGGCTTTGGGGCATGTCCTGACATTTGGGGTGTGGCTGTTCGCATTTTCTTTGCCTCCTCTCTATCCCGGTTTGCAGATTTTAGAAAGTTTAGGTTGTGACATATGTACATAGGTAGATCACCCCAGACCCTAAAACTGCATAAATAAAAATGTGAGAGATGCAAGACTACCCCATGTTTGTTCATATATATTTAGAAGGATATATACAGTATAAGGATAGACCATATATTATAAGGATATATACAGTATAAGGATAGACCATATATATTTAGAAGGATATATACAGTATAAGGATAGACCATATATTATAAGGATATATACAGTATAAGGATAGACCATATATATTTAGAAGGATATATACAGTATAAGGATAGACCATATATATTTAGAAGGCTATATACAGTATAAGGAGAGACCATATATATTTTTGAAGGCTATATACAGTATAAGGATAGACCATATATATTTAGAAGGATATATACAGTATAAGGATAGACCATATATATTTAGAAGGATATATACAGTATAAGGATAGACCATATATATTTAGAAGGATATATACAGTATAAGGAGAGCCAGATAATGTAGAAGGATATATACAGTATAAGGATAGACCATATATTATAAGGATATATACAGTATAAGGATAGACCATATATATTTAGAAGGATATATACAGTATAAGGATAGACCATATATTATAAGGATATATACAGTATAAGGATAGACCATATATATTTAGAAGGATATATACAGTATAAGGATAGACCATGTATATTTAGAAGGATATATACAGTATAAGGAGAGACCATATATATTTTTGAAGGCTATATACAGTATAAGGATAGACCATATATATTTAGAAGGATATATACAGTATAAGGATAGACCATATATATTTAGAAGGATATATACAGTATAAGGATAGACCATATATATTTAGAAGGATATATACAGTATAAGGATAAACCATATATATTTAGAAGGATATATACAGTATAAGGATAGACCATATATATTTAGAAGGATATATACAGTATAAGGATTTAGCCATTATATGATTAGAGGATATATACAGATAAGGTTAGACCATATATATTAGAAGGATATATACAGTATCAAGGAATAGACCATATATATTTAGAAGGATATATACAGTTATAAGGATAGACATATATATATTGAAGATATCTATAACACGATAAGGATAGACCATATGATTTGTAGAATGATATATACAGTATAAGGTAACCATATAATTTAGAGATATATACGTATAAGGATAGACCAATAATTTTAGAAGGATATATACAGTATAAGGATAGACCATAATCTATTTAGAAGGATTATTATACAGTATAATGGATAGACCATATATATTTAGAAGGATATACAGATTACAGGATAGACCATATATATATTAGAAGGATATATACAGTATAAGGATAGACCATATATATATTTAGAAGGATATATACAGTATAAGGATAGACAATATATATTTAGAATGAATATAACAGTATAAGGATAGCCTATATATTTAGAAGGATATAAAGTATAAGGATAGACCAAATATGAAGGATTATATACAGTATAGGATAAGAGCCATATATTTAGAAGGATATATACAGTATAAGGTAGACCAATATATTTAGAAGGATATATCAGTATCAGGATTAGACCATATATTTAGAAGGATATATACGTATAAGGATAGACCATATATAATTTAGAAGATATATACAGTATAAGGATAGGAACCATATATATTAGAAGTATATACATATAAGGAGGAGACCATATATTTTGAAGGCCTTATAAGGATATAAAGAGACCATATATATTTGAAGGATATATACAGATAAATTATATATTACGGATAGATACCATATATTATAAGGATATATTACAGGAAAGTTTAGAGCATTAAGGCATACCATATAGATTTAGAAGGATTATGACAGGTATAAGGATACACCAGATATATTATAAGGATATATACAGTATAAGGATAGACCTATATATAGTATAAGAAGGATATATACAGTTATAAGATTAGGACCATAGATATTTAGAGGATATATACAGTATAAGGAGAGACCATATAATAATAGAAGGCTATATACAGTATAAGGAAGAGACATATATATTTTAGAAGGATATCATACAGTATAAGGAGGTAGACCAGATATATTTAGAAGGATATATACAGTATAAGGAGAGACCATATATATTTTTGAAGGCTTATACAGTGATAAGGGAAAAATATATATTTAGAAGGATATATACAGTATAAGGAAGACCATATATATTTTTGAAGGATAATATATACAGTATAAGGATTGACCATACATATTTAGAAGGTATATTACAGTATAGAGAGACCATATATATGTTTTGAAGGCTATATAAAGTATAAGGAGAGACCATATAATTTAGACGGATATATACAGTATAAGGATAACTCATATATATTAGAAGGATATATACAGTATAAGGATAGACCATAATATTTAGAAGAGGATATATACAGATAAGGATTAGACCATATATATTTAGAAGGATATATTACAGTATCAGGATAGACCATTTTATATTTGAAGGATATATACCGTATAAGGATGAACATATATATTTATAGGATTATACAGTATAAGGAGAGACCATATTATATTAGAAGGATATCATACCAGGTATTAAGGATAGAAAATATATATTTAGAAGGATATATACAGTATAAGGATAGACCATATATATTTAGAAGGATATATACAGTATAAGGATAGACCATATATATTTAGAAGGATATATACAGTATAAGGATAAACCATATATATTTAGAAGGATATATACAGTATAAGGATAGACCATATATATTTAGAAGGATATATACAGTATAAGGAGAGAATATATATATTTCTGTTAATGATTCCTTAAGGTCTATCCCGATGTCTCAGGCAAACTATCTTGGTTCCCGGGGGGCATGGATCTGGGAGCTATATGGGAGGTGTTAGGTGGGACACCCATTCTCTGGACTTTTTCTCTGGGGTGTTGAATCAATCGCTTATTAAAGTACAGTGACCAAACAAACTGGCCTATCACAGTACTAGACAGGCAAACACTAGTAAAATATCCTTGCATGGTCTGGATTTAATGTCCATACTGGTATTCTTGCAGTATAGGTCCAACACCTTGCGTTTCTACAATTGTTCGGTCTGTCTGTGATTTACAGCAATGGTTTAAATGTATGACTGCAGACATACACTAACACCAGTATTAAAGAGAATGTTCAGTCTTAAAAAACTGCCCACATATCTGTTACCTGCCCCCAACCCCAACTGATATATTCAGCACAATTATTGGATGTATTTTTAACCAAAAGGATAATTATTGTGCCCATTCTATCAGAGTAAGCTGGCCCCTCCCCCCATGCAGTCAATCAAGGCTGTGACTGCTGACACCACAACCAATGATTGAGGGAGGAGGCAGATACCTTTTCCAGAACAGAAAATAACTTACAATCAAATATCTGGTTACAAATCCTTGTAATAAACTGGTAAAATAGCAGTTGGAGTTGCTGGCAGATACCTGACAATCACCAGTTTTTTGTTTTTAGTGTAGACATGCCCTTTAAGGAAGTTTGGGATCTCACAAAAAATCCTCTATTATGTCACGATCTCTGGGTACACATTCTAACAATAAAGTTACAATCCACCAGATCTGACAGAATTTCCCCTTTTTCGCATTAGTGCGTAGCGCAGAAACGATCGTACCCAAGGCTGACGGTAAAATGGGAATGCTCGGACCGGACTGAAAATTTAACTCGGTCACAGTCGGCCCCTGTAATAAAGTATAGAGAGTCGGCTTTGGCTGAATGGAATGTGTCAGTCCCGTATGTTCTCCCTATACTTTATATACTTTTCATAGGGAGAATGCTTGGGACACTGTGCAGCCTGATCTTAAAAAAAATGATTCAAATGATTCTGTCATCTTTTAAAGATCCTTAGAGTGAATCCAGTTTAACATTCTGCTGAAGAAAAGCTTTAAGCTATTGCAACACTGTATCTTATTCAGGTAACGACCATGCTAATTAGTAAACCATACAATGTTCAGAGTGCTTAGAGCTTTGCTTTACGTTTGATAGATATTTTAGCCAATAGTTGCATCCGATCACTATGTGATAAAAACAGCGATACAGGCACCTAATGTGACATCATGGTAGGGAGATGCTTAGTTCAAGAAAGAGTCATATCAGCCTTGACCAATCAGTAATTAAAAGGCATGTCCACCCCTAAAACTAAAATATGCTCCACTGCTGGCCCCACGGTGTAGTGTTATAAAATCCTTACCTTTCTCCTCTGCTCCTTATGGTTCTCCTGCAGGGCCTATTCAAATCCAGGACACTGAAGAGCAGGAGTTGTCTGTGTGTGAAAATGTTTCTGCCCCTTCCCTGTCCTCCTGGTCCTGGAGGATTCTGGCATGTGCAGGGGAGCTCTCCCTTCCTCCCTCCCTCCCTACCACCATTCAGATACCTGATCTCTGCACTTCATTTTCTATAAATAAATTCTGCCATCCCCTCCTTACCCTAACCGTATGGTTTAAATTGAAAAAAAATGCTTACCATACCACGTTCCTTCGGTTTACCACATGCCTCTCAGCCAATCACAGATGAGGCTGCCAATTTTTTTTTTCAATTTAAACAACGCGGTTAGGGTTGGGAGGGGGGTGTCTACACTACAGCAAAAACTTATTTTTAAGGTGGACATACTCTGTGAGAAGATTGGAATCACAGTGCTACGTCATTCACAACACTGTGCAAGGCAGGGGGAGCTGAACTAATCAGAATACAGAAAAAAGTAACAATTTCTAATGTAATGTTTAAATAATATCATTTCAATCAAACTTTATAGAGACAGACTTTTAATAAATTCAAATGCGTGCTGATTGGATGAAGTAAACTAATATCCACTGGCTGCTAATGAAAAACAGTCCTTAGAGGGCAAGTCCACCCCTAAAAGGAAATTGGCATTAAGAAATACATTGCACAGAGCTGTGCTAAGATCAGGTTCACTTGTCTGGGATTGTCTTTGGGGCATGTCCTTGACATTTGGGGTGTGGCTGTTGCATTTTCTTTGCTCCTCTCTATCCCGGTTTGCAGATTTTAGAAGTTTTTAGGTTTGTGACATTGTACATAGGTAGATCACCCCAGACCCTAAAACTGCAATACATAAAAAATGTGAGAGATGCAAGACTAACCCCATGTTCTGTTATCTCTCTTTCTGCTTCCTGTTTTTTCAAGTTAGCAGATATCAGTCAAATATGTGACAGATAAAATCACAGCCAATGACTGAATGTTATGCCCCTAGCTGCCTCCTCTGAGCATGTGCAAGCTTGTTAAATAGCTTGGAGAGTTTGGAGAGGTGAAAGAAACATTTTGCAAGACAGAGGGAAAGGAGAAGAACATTTCACTGCACAACAAATTATTCCTACATCTATCAGTTCTCTATCTATTGTGGTTGTTGGGTTTGTGATTTACTTTCACTTTTTGAGTGAACCTATCCATTTGCTCATTAAATAAAGAAATCCATTAAAGATAGTGCTGAAGCACACAGGAAGTCTGGCAGAAGCAGGTTCCTTCATGCTGCTACTCCTCATAGAAATAATATTAGGGGGTAGAAAGTACCAATCCTACCTCCCTGCCCCATTTTAACTTTTTTTGAAAAATCTTTATATGCACTATTGTTCTCATTTAAGGTGGCACACCAACTGTCTAGTTCAAGGCCACACTACACAGCATGGAATATTAGTTAATTCCAGAAATCTCAAACCCACTGACCAACTGTCCTGATCTCTTAAAATAATCAGTACTTCTGAATAACACACACAGTATAATGGTTTAACATGTTTGGATTTATAAAGGAACACAATGATGTATGCTGGGATATGTTTCCCCTTTGGTTAAATGCTTTAGGGAGCTTTGCCAGGATAACACAATCAAGGGCGGATTAACACTTCCCTTTCCTGAATCCACATCCCGTTAAGACATATCTGTGCTACCAGATGCTTCAAAGTTTAGCGGTTGCAAGTGGGGCATTTCTTATTTATTACAGAATGGTATTAAAATCTATTTACTTCTTTTAAGATTCCTTATTGAGAGAAAAAAGAGAGAAAATGTAGGGCTTGTAAATGCTGAACATTCTAAAATGGAACATTCCAAAGTTTCCTTCTGTACAGTAATTGTCCTATCAGAACCCGAGAGCCGTGACATAGTCTGGGACATGCCTCCCTTTGTACCAAATGCTCTAGATAGCTAAATTCATTGTTAAAGAGTCTCTGAAAGAACGCACAGTTGCAAGCTTTATTAACTAGGCAGTGTCTGTAATGGGGATCTCCTGGGTTTCTTCTCGTGTGTACTTTGGAGGGTATAAACATGACCCTGTTGAACGTTGTCTTTTCACTCAAAATGTTTAGTCTTCTGTACAAATGCACAGAAACAAATATCTGTTCGCTAGTTTAAAGCGTTATATAGATAAATCTCATTTGAATTGCTAAAATTGAAATGTATCTAACAATCTCCCTACAGATTGTTGTCAGTAGCAGAGCAACCAGTACTGTACTATGGGGAGGGGAAAGGGAGACTTCTCACTGCACTGGAGAACAATGTCCATCTAAGCAATCTGCCAGGACACGTCACTTAACAATGTCTAGGGGAACCTCCACACCTGTTCGATTGTCTGATGGAACAGTCATTGTGTACAGAGCATAAACACACATTGAGCCAAAGGGCAATTCAATTTAAGGACATGTTAACCCCCACAAAAACTTATACTTACCTCCCCAACCAAAAACCTCAAGACCGCAGCATTGACTTACATGCCCAGTGTTCATGATGAAGAGAGATGTTTGCTATGGAGTTAATCCTCCTCTTCTTCAAATGTTGCGGCCTTCTAAAGCTTTACAGGTTTTTTACAAGCTTAAATATGGCCAGAGGAGGTTTGGCCAGCAGCAGTCATTCAATAGCTGTGACACCATCTATTCCATGTTATTGACTGCTTCAAATATTAGAATTATTACTATAAGGAACATCCATCAGGTAAGTCAATATTGCGGCCTTGGGGTTTTTGGGGGTGAAGGAGGTGGGGGAGACAAGTATAAATGGGGGGGGCGCATGCCCTTTAAAGGGGAACTGTGGTCCAAAAATGACGGTATGTAAATTGAGGTAAATTGATAGGAATTGCTCCCCTGAGAATTTTTGCAATTTATTTCCATTGTGTATTTTTTTAAGTTTTGAAGATATTTACATTTTTATGTGTGATATGGCAGCAGCATCACCAGGTCCCCTGCACTTCCTGCTTCCTGCTCTGAAACTGTCAGTCAATCTGTCCTGTGTCTCCTCCTCCCCTTTGCAGCCCCCCTGGTCCCTCCCACTCATGGACCCCAAAGTTGCAGGCCCCCTGTGGCCCATTATCTTACAGCCCCATGTGGCCCTGCCCACTTGCAAGTGCCTAAGCTCTGCCCACTCGCAAGTGCCTAAGCCCCACCCACTCACTGGTGCCGTGGGTTACTCAGACCCCCCCCCCCCCCTACAGAAAACTCTGTGGAATCAGCGTTTTCAGGCAAAAAAGGCTGTTTTCACACAGTGAAAAAGAAGGGCTGGAGGGACTTCCTGTCTCCCTCACACACTGAGGGAGTCTGAGGCTGTGCTTGCCGGAAGCACTGTGCAGGAGAAGCCTCAGTCAGCCTCCCACCCATTAACTTTCTGGTCAGTCATTTCTTTATATCTTGGGCTGTGGAGCACGTAGAGAGGTGGTTGATGACTCGTTTTAAAGGTAGGAAACTGGCATTTCATTTAATTAATTAATTTGTTTGGAGACCACAATTCCCCTTTAAGGAAGACTCTCAATGAATACTCAGATCTAAGTTGGCCAATAATGTAATCACTTTTACATATCTTTTGTTATACTTTTCATAATCTTTACCCTACTATATATATTTTCAACTGATTAACATGATCTTCAACTGCAGAAGACACAATCCAGAGACAATGGGCTAATCCACACAAGATTCAGGAAAATTCCAGATTTCCAGTCGGGATATAGAACATTACCTTTAAGTATTTTCGGGATAACATACTGTAATTTGCTACCCTAATAACATATTACATAAGAGCTAAGAATACTCTTTACTGTACATTCCATTTTTATAAATGTTACACAGCTATGTTGCCCGTATCACAGCTACAACGTGTGCATTATAGGCAATAGTGCACACATGTATGGGTGTTGACTTTATATATCCATATTTAGGGCTTGGCTACACAACGGCATTTTAACCTTGTGCTGCAATCAATTTTTTGCACAATCTCATGCTCTCTGATTGCTCAATATTGCGCAATCCCAGAGCTCGGCAACACGCACTAGTACAAGGAAACAAGCTCGCATCCGTACGTGTTTCCAGTCCGCTAGTACACGTTATTGTGTGGCCTTGGCCTTAAACCAGTTCATTCCCTGTGTCTCAAACAAGATAACAAGGTTTAAGGCACAAGGATTCTCCATGTAACTGCCACAGAAGCATCTGACGTAAAAACTCCACCCCAATCTCTGCTAGTTTAAAAAACCCAAACCATGTTCCCCGTACAGTCCATGCATGTGGCATTGTTTATTTGCCTTAAAACACTGCAATGCAGTACAGAAACCCAACTTACCTCCGAGAACCATTCCAGCCTGGCAACACTTTCTCAGACGGCAGGAAGGGCAATTCTTCCTTCTGATCTTATCCACAATGCAGTCGTTCCTACCAGCACACAGGTAGTTGTGCTGCCCTAAAAATGGAAATAAATGGAAGTGAAATCATTTAAATTACACACTGTGTACACAAACACCCAGAGTAACTTGCTTGTAAGTAGTCAGTGCCCCTTTGAAAGTGAAGGTTGAACTAGATGGATTCATGTGTCTTTATTCAGCCTCACCTACTATATCACTATATGTTTATTGCCTTGCATGCTCTCTGGTAACAGGGGAATCTGTTATATGGGAGGTTTCTATGCCATGTTCCTGTTAATATTATCTCTGTGGCATGGGACAAGGAAAAAAGGAAAAGTTTGTTGGCAAGAGGTAAATAGCAAATGCACGTATTCTGCACAGCCCTTCCTATTCAGCCAAGCCTCCTACAATGATCACTAGCTATGAATTAGCTAGTAAAGATCTCCCTCTGCAAGCATCAAGACTCATTAACATGCTAATCTTAGTCTAAATCCCCCGTAGTCAGAAGATGGAGCAAGGAATACAAAGGAAACATTGTAAGTGCAGTACACACAGATCCTTAATTCTGTTTAGCAGAACGTTCTAGAATACATTTAGCAAATACATTTCCATTACAGGAGCTTGAAAAACGAAAGGTTGGATAAGTATTCAGCTTGCAAGTACTAATAAAAGACACTGTCAAAATTAAACATCTGTTCAATCCCAATAAGCATAGAACTACATCTCCACTAAGAACTACATTTCCACTGAGATCTACCATTCCATTAAGACCTACATCTCCACTAAGACATACATCTCCACTAAGACCTACATCTCCACTGAGACCTACATCTCCACTAAGGCCTACATCTCCACTGAGACCTATATCTCCACAGAGAACTCCCATTCCACTAAGAACTATATCTCCACTGAGATCTACCATAATCATATACGAACAAAGTAACAATTCTAATGTAATGTTTAAATATATCATTTCAATCAAACTTTATAGAGACAGACTTTTAATAATTCAAATGCGTGCTGATTGGATGAAGTAAAACTAATATCCACTGGCTGCTAATGAAAAACAATCCTTAGAGGCAAGTCCACCCCTAAAAGGAAATTGGCAATAAGAAATACATTGCCAGAGCTGTGCTAAGATCAGTTCACTTGTCTGGATTGTCTTTGGGGCATGTCCTTGACATTTGGGTGTGGCTGTCGCATTTTCTTTGCTCCTCTCTATCCCGTTTGCAGATTTTAGAAGTTTTTAGGTTGTGACATTGTACATAGGTAGATCACCGACCCTACTAAAGCTCAATACATAAAAAATGTGAGAGATGCAAGACTAACCCCATGTTCTGTTATCTCTCTTTCTTCTCTTCCTGTTTTTTCAAGTTAGCAGATATCAGTCAAATATGTGACAGATAAAATCACAGCCATGACTGAATGTTATGCCCTAGCTGCCTCCTCTGAGCATGTGCAAGCTTGTTAAATAGCTTGGAGAGTTTGGAGAGGTGAAAGAAACATTTGCAAGACAGAGGGAAAGGAGAAGAACATTTCACTGCACAACAAATTATTCCTACATCTATCAGTTCTCTATCTATTGTGGTTGTTGGGTTTGTGATTTACTTTCACTTTTTGAGTGAACCTATCCATTTGCTCATTAAATAAAGAAATCCATTAAAGATAGTGCTGAAGCCACGGAAGTCTGGCAGAAGCAGGTTCCTTCATGCTGCTACTCCTCATAGAAATAATATTAGGGGTGAGAAAGTACCAATCCTACCTCCCTGCCCCATTTTAACTTTTTTGAAAAATCTTTATATGCACTATTGTTCTCATTTAAGGTGGCACCAACTGTCTAGTTCAAGGCCACATACCAGCATGGAATATTAGTTAATTCCAGAAATCTCAAACCCACTGACCAACTGTCCTGATCTCTTAAATAATCAGTACTTCTGAATAACACACACAGTATAATGGTTTAACATGTTTGGATTTATAAAGGAACACATGATGTATGCTGGGATATGTTCCCCTTTGGTTAAATGCTTTAGGGAGCTTTGCCAGGATAACACAATCAAGGGCGGATTAACACTTCCCTTTCCTAATCCACATCCCGTTAAGACATATCTGTGCTACAAGATGCTCAAAGTTTAGCGGTTGCAAGTGGGGCTTTTCTTTTTATTACAGAATGGTATTAAAATCTATTTACTTCTTTTAAGATTCCTTATTGAGAGAAAAAAGAGAGAAAATGTAGGGCTTGTAAATGCTGAACATTCTAAAATGGAACATTCCAAAGTTTCCTTCTGTACAGTAATTGTCCTATCAGAACCCGAGAGCCGTGACATAGTCTGGGACATGCCTCCCTTTGTACCAAATGCTCTAGATAGCTAAATTCATTGTTAAAGAGTCTCTGAAAGAACGCACAGTTGCAGAGCTTTATTAACTAGGCAGTGTCTGTAATGGGGATCTCCTGGGTTCTTCTCGTGTGTACTTGGAGGGTATAAACATGACCCTGTTGAACGTTGTCTTTCACTCAAAATTTTTAGTCTTCTGTACAAATGCACAGAAACAAATACTGTTCGCTAGTTTAAAGCGTTATATAGATAAATCTCATTTGAATTGCTAAAATTGAAATGTATCTAACAATCTCCCTACAGATTGTTGTCAGTAGCAGAGCAACCAGTACTGTACTATGGGGAGGGGAAAGGGAGACTTCTCACTGCACTGGAGAACAATGTCCATCTAAGCAATCTGCCAGGACACGTCACTTAACAATGTCTAGGGGAACCTCCACACCTGTTCGATTGTCTGATGGAACAGTCATTGTGTACAGAGCATAAACACACATTGAGCCAAAGGGCAATTCAATTTAAGGACATGTAACCCCCACAAAAACTTATACTTACCTCCCCAACCAAAAACCTCAAGACCGCAGCATTACTACATGCCCAGTGTTCATGAGAGAGAGATGTGTTGTGCATGAGTTAATCCTCCTCTTCTTCAAATGTTGCGGCCTCTAAAGCTTTACAGGTTTTTTACAAGCTTAAATATGGCCAGAGGAGGTTTGGCCA
Organism: Hymenochirus boettgeri; assembly: GCA_019447015.1. Lineage (NCBI taxonomy): Eukaryota > Metazoa > Chordata > Amphibia > Anura > Pipidae > Hymenochirus > Hymenochirus boettgeri. Next base: position 318,274,222 of record CM033470.1, on the reverse strand, counting down.
GCAGCAGTCATTCAATAGCTGTGACACCATCTATTCCATGTTATTGACTGCTTCAATATTAGAATTATTACTATAAGGAACATCCATCAGGTAAGTCAATATTGCGGCCTTGGGGTTTTGGGGGTGAAGGAGGTGGGGGAGACAAGTATAAATGGGGGGGGGCGCATGCCCTTTAAAGGGGAACTTGTGGTCCAAAAATGACGGTATGTAAATTGAGGTAAATTGATAGGAATTGCTCCCCTGAGAATTTTTGCAATTTATTTCATTGTGTATTTTTTTAAGTTTTGAAGATATTTACATTTTTATGTGTGATATGGCAGCAGCATCACCAGGTCCCCTGCACTTCCCTCTCTGCTCTGAAACTGTCAGTCAATCTGTCCTGTGTCTCCTCCTCCCTTTGCAGCCCCCCTGGTCCCTCCCACTCATGGACCCCAAAGTTGCAGGCCCCCTGTGGCCCATTATCTACAGCCCCATGTGGCCCTGCCCACTTGCAAGTGCCTAAGCTCTGCCCACTCGCAGTGCCTAAGCCCCCCCACTCACTGGTGCCGTGGGTTACTCAGACCCCCCCCCCCCTACAGAAAATCTGTGGAATCAGCGTTTTCAGGCAAAAAAGGCTGTTTTCACACAGTGAAAAGAAGGGCTGGAGGGACTTCCTGTCTCCTCACACACTGAGGGAGTCTGAGGCTGTGCTTGCCGGAAGCACTGTGCAGGAGAAGCCTCAGTCCAGCCTCCCACCCATTAACTTTCTGGTCATATTTCTTTATATCTTGGGCTGTGGAGCACGTAGAGAGGTGGTTGATGCTCGTTTTAAAGGTAGGAAACTGGCATTCATTTAATTAATTAATTTGTTTGGAGACCACAATTCCCCTTTAAGGAAGACTCTCAATGAATACTCAGATCTAAGTTGGCCAATAATGTAATCACTTTTACATATCTTTTGTTATACTTTTCATAATCTTTACCCTACTATATATATTTTCAACTGTTAACATGATCTTCAACTGCAGAAACACAATCCAGAGACAATGGGCTAATCCACACAAGATTCAGGAAAATTCCAGATTTCCAGTCGGGATATAGCATTACCTTTAATATTTTCGGGATAACATACTGAATTTGCTACCCTAATAACATATTACATAAGAGCTAAGAATACTCTTTACTGTACATTCCATTTTATAAATGTTACACAGCTATGTTGCCCGTATCACAGCTACAACGTGTGCATTATAGGCAATAGTGCACACATGTATGGGGTGTTGACTTTATATATCCATATTTAGGGCTTGGCTACACAACGGCATTTTAACCTTGTGCTGCAATCAATTTTTTGCACAATCTCATGCTCTCTGATTGCTCAATATTGCGCAATCCCAGAGCTCGGCAACACGCACTAGTACAAGGAAACAAGCTCGCATCCGTACGTGTTTCCAGTCCGCTAGTACACGTTATTGTGGCCTTGGCCTTAAACCAGTTCATTCCCTGTGTCTCAAACAAGATAACAAGGTTTAAGCACAAGGATTCTCCATGTAACTGCCACAGAAGCATCTGACGTAAAAACTCCACCCCATCTCTGCTAGTTTAAAAACCCAAACCATGTTCCCCGTACAGTCCATGCATGTGGCATTGTTTATTTGCCTTAAAACACTGCAATGCAGACAGAAACCCAACTTACCTCCGAGAACCATTCCAGCCTGGCAACACTTTCTCAGACGGCAGGAAGGGCAATTCTTCCTTCTGATCTTATCCACAATGCAGTCGTTCCTACCAGCACACGTAGTTGTGCTGCCCTAAAAATGGAAATAAATGGAAGTGAAATCATTTAAATTACACACTGTGTACACAAACACCCAGAGTAACTTGCTTGTAAGTAGTCAGTGCCCCTTTGAAAGTGAAGGTTGAACTAGATGGATTCATGTGTTCTTTATTCAGCCTCACCTACTATATCACATATGTTTATTGCCTTGCATGCTCTCTGGTAACAGGGGAATCTGTATATGGGAGGTTTCTATGCCATGTTCCTGTTAATATTATCTCTGTGGCATGGGACAAGGAAAAAAGGAAAATTGTTGGCAAGAGGTAAATAGCAAATGCACGTATTCTGCACAGCCCTTCCTATTCAGCCAAGCCTCCTACAATGATCACTAGCTATGAATTAGCTAGTAAAGATCTCCCCTGCAAGCATCAAGACTCAAACATGCTAATCTTAGTCTAAATCCCCCGTAGTCAGAAGATGGAGCAAGGAATACAAAGGAAACATGTAAGTGCAGTACACACAGATCCTTATTCTGTTTAGCAGAACGTTCTAGAATACATTTAGCAAATACATTTCCATTACAGGAGCTTGAAAAACAAAGGTTGGATAAGTATTCAGCTTGCAAGTACTAATAAAAGACACTGTCAAAATTAAACATCTGTTCAATCCCAATAAGCATAGAACTACATCTCCACTAAGAACTACATTTCCACTGAGATCTACCATTCCATTAAGACCTACATCTCACTAAGACATCATCTCCACTAAGACTACATCTCCACTGAGACCTACATCTCCACTAAGGCCTACATCTCCACTGAGACCTATATCTCCACAGAGAACTCCCATTCCACTAAGAACTATATCTCCACTGAGATCTACCATTCCACTAAGACCTACATCTCCACTGAGATTTACCATTCCACTAAGACCTACATGTCCACTAAAACATACATATCCACTAAGACCTACATTTCCACTGAGACCTACGTCTCTACCGAGAACTCCCATTCCACTAAGACTATATCTCCACTGAGATCTACCATTCCACTAAGACCTACATCTCCACTGAGATTTACCATTCCACTAAGACCTACATGTCCACTAAAACATACATATCCACTAAGCCTACATCCCACTAAGACCTACATCTCCACTGAGACCTACATTTCCACTGAGACCTACATCTCTACCGAGAACTCCCATTCCACTAAGAACTATATCTCCACTGAGATCTACCATTCCACTAAGACCTACATCTCCATGAGATTTACCATTCCACTAAGACCTACATGTCCACTAAAACATACATATCACTAAGACCTACATCTCACTAAGAACTATATCCCCACGAGGACCTACATCTCCACTGAGACCAACCATTCCACTAAGACCTACATCTCCACTAAGACTTACATCTCCACTAAGACCTACATTTCCACTGAGACCTACATCTCTACCGAGAACTCCCATTCCACTAAGAACTATATCTCCACTGAGATCTACCATTCCACTAAGACCTACATCTCCACTGAGATTTACCATTCCACTAAGACCTACATGTCCACTAAAACATACATATCCACTAAGACCTACATCTCCACTAAGACCTACATCTCCACTGAGACCATAATCTCCACCGAAACCTACTATCCACTAGAACTATATCCCCACTGAGACCTACATCTCCACTGAGACCCACCATTCCACTAAGACCTACATCTCCACTAAGAACTATATCTCCACTAAGACCTACATATCCACTAAGAACTATATCTCCACTGAGACCAACCATTTCAATAACAACTACATCTCCACTGAGACCCACCATTCCACTAAGACCTACATCTCCACTAAGAACTATATCTCCACTGAGACCTGCCATTTCAATAACAACTACACTCTCCACTGAGACCTACCATTTACTAACAACTACATCTCCACTGAGACCTACCATTTCACTAAGAACATAATCTTTACTGAGACCTACCATTCCACTAACAACTGCATCTCCACTGAGACCTACCATTCCACTAACAACTATATCTCCACTGAGACCTACCATTCCACTAAGACCTACATATCCACTAAGACCTACATCTCCACTAAGACCTACATTTCCACTGAGACCTACATCTCACCGAGACCTACCATTCCACTAAGAACTATATCTCCACTGAGACCTACCATTCCTCTAAGACCTACATCACCACTAAGACATCACTCTCCACCTAGACCTACATCCTCCACTGAGACCTATATCCCTGAGGAGATATAGGTCTCAGTGGAGATGTAGGTCTTAGTGGAGATGTATGTCTTAGTGGTGATGTAGGTCTTAGAGGAATGGTAGGTCTCAGTGGAGATATAGTTCTTAGTGGAATGGTAGGTCTCGGTGGAGATGTAGGTCTCAGTGGAAATGTAGGTCTTAGTGGAGATGTAGGTCTTAGTGGATATGTAGGTCTTAGTGGAATGGTAGGTCTCAGTGGAGATATAGTTGTTAGTGGAATGGTAGGTCTCAGTGGAGATGCAGTTGTTAGTGGAATGGTAGGTCTCAGTAAAGATATAGTTCTTAGTGAAATGGTAGGTCTCAGTGGAGATGTAGTTGTTAGTAAAATGGTAGGTCTCAGTGGAGATGTAGTTGTTATTGAAATGGCAGGTCTCAGTGGAGATATAGTTCTTAGTGGAGATGTAGGTCTTAGTGGAATGGTGGTTCCGTGGAGATGTAGTTGTTATTGAATGGTTGGTCTCAGTGGAGATATAGTTCTTAGTGGATATGTAGGTCTTATGGAGATATAGTCTTAGTGGAGATGTAGGTCTTAGTGGAATGGTGGGTCTCAGTGGATGTAGGTCTCAGTGGGGATATAGTTCTTAGTGGAATAGTAGGTTTCGGTGGAGATGTAGGTCTCAGTGGAGATGTAGGTCTTAGTGGAGATGTAGGTCTTAGTGGATATGTATGTTTTAGTGGACATGTAGGTCTTAGTGGAATGGTAAATCTCAGTGGAGATGTAGGTCTTAGTGGAATGGTAGATCTCAGTGGAGATATAGTTCTTAGTGGAATGGGAGTTCTCGGTAGAGATGTAGGTCTCAGTGGAAATGTAGGTCTTAGTGGAGATGTAAGTCTTAGTGGAGATGTAGGTCTTAGTGGAATGGTTGGTCTCAGTGGAGATGTAGGTCTCAGTGGGGATATAGTTCTTAGTGAGATGTAGGTCTTAGTGATATGTATGTTTTAGTGGACATGTAGGTCTTAGTGGAATGGTAATCTCAGTGGAATGTAGGTCTTAGTGGATGGTAGTCTCAGGGGAGATATAGTCTTAGTGGAATGGGAGTTCTCGGTAGAGATGTAGGTCTCAGTGAAAATGTAGGTCTCAGTGGAGATGTAGGTCTTAGTGGAGATGTAGGCCTTAGTGGATATGTATTTTTAGTGGACATGTAGGTCTTAGTGGAATGGTAATCTCAGTGGAATAGGTCTAGTGGAATGGTAGATCTCAGTGGAGATATAGTTCTTAGTGGAATGGGAGTTCTCGGTAGAGACGTAGGTCTCAGTGGAAATGTAGGTCTTAGTGGATATGTATGTTTTAGTGGACATGTAGGTCTTAGTGGAATGGTAAATCTCAGTGGAGTGTAGGTCTTAGGGAATGGTAATCTCAGTGGAGATATGTTCTTAGTGAATGGGAGTTCTCTGTGGAGATATAGGTCTCAGTGGAGATGTAGGCCTTAGTGGAGATGTAGGTCTCAGTGGAGATGTAGGTCTTAGTGGAGATGTAGGTCTTAGTGGAGATGTAGGTCTTAATGGAATGGTAGATCTCAGTGGAAATGTAGTTCTTAGTGGAGATGTAGTTCTATGCTTATTGGGATTGAACAATTTTTAATTTTGACAGTGTCTTTTATTAGTACTTGCAAGCTGAATACTTATCCAACCTTGTTTTTCAAGCTCCTGTAATGGAAATGTATTTGCTAAATGTATTCTAGAACGTTCTGCTAAACGAATTAAGGATCTGTGTGTACTGCACTACAATGTTTCCTTTGTATTCCTTGCTCCATCTTCTGACTACGGGGGATTTAGACTAAGATTAGCATGTTAATGAGTCTTGATGCTTGCAGAGATCTTTACTAGCTAATTCATAGCTAGTGATCATTGTAGGAGGCTTGGCTGAATAGGAAGGGCTGTGCAGAATACGTGCATTTGCTATTAACCTCTTGCCAACAAACTTTTCCTTTTTTCCTTGTCCATGCCACAGAGATAATATTAACGAACTGGCATAGAAACCCCCATATAACAGATTCCCCTGTTACCAAGAGCATGCAAGGCAATAAACATATAGTGATATGTAGGTGAGGCTGAATAAAGACACATGAATCCATCTAGTTCACCCTTCACTTTCAAAGGGGCACTGACTACTTACAAGCAAGTTACTCTGGGTGTTTGTGTACACAGTGTGTAATTTAAATGATTTCACTTCCATTTATTTCCATTTTTAGGGCAGCACAACTACCTGTGTGCTGGTAGGAACGACTGCATTGTGGATAAGATCAGAAGGAAGAATTGCCCTTCCTGCCGTCTGAGAAAGTGTTGCCAGGCTGGAATGGTTCTCGGAGGTATTTGGGTTTCTGTACTGCATTGCAGTGTTTTAAGGAAATAAACAATGCCACATGCATGGACTGTACGGGAACATGGTTTGGGTTTTTAAAACTAGCGAGATTGGGGTGGAGTTTTTACTTCAGATGCTTCGTGTGGCAGTTACATGGAGAATCCTTGTGCCTTAAACCTTGTTATCTTGTTTGAGACACAGGGAATGAACTGGTTTAAGGCCAAGGCCACACAATAACGTGTACTAGCGGACTGGAAACACGTACGGATGCGAGCTTGTTTCCTTGTACTAGTGCGTGTTCCGAGCTCTGGATTGCGCAATATTGAGCAATCAGAGAGCATGAGATTGTGCAAAAAATTGATTGCAGCACAAGTTAAAATGCCGTTGTGTAGCCAAGCCCTAAATATGGATATATAAAGTCACACCCATACATGTGTGCACTATTGCCTATAATGCACACGTTGTACTGTGATAGCATCGATAGCTGATGTACTCATATATGAAATAATGGAATGTACAGTAAAGAGTATCTTAGCTCTTATGTAATATGTTATTAGGGTAGCAAATTACAGTATGTTATCCCGAAAATACTTAAGGTAATGTTCTATATCCCGACTGGAAATCTGGAATTTTCCGAATCTTGTGTGGATTCCCATTGTCTCTGGATTGGTCTTTCTGCAGTTGAAGATCATGTTAATCAGTTGAAAATATATTAGTAGGGTAAAGATTATGAAAAGTATAACAAAAGATATGTAAAAGTGATTACATTATTGGCCAACTTAGATCTGAGTATTCATTGAGAGTCTTCCTTAAAGGGGATTGTGGTCTCCAAACAAATTAATTAATTAAATGAAATGCCAGTTTCCTACCTTTAAAACGAGCATCAACCACCTCTCTACGTGCTCCACAGCCCAAGTATAAAGAAATGACTGACCAGAAAGTTAATGGGTGGGAGGCGTGACTGAGGCTTCTCCTGCACAGTGCTTCCGGCAAGCACAGCCTCAGACTCCCTCAGTGTGTGAGGAGACAGGAAGTCCCTCCAGCCCTTCTTTTTCACTGTGTGAAAACAGCCTTTTTTGCCTGAAAACGCTGATTCCACAGAGTTTCTGAGGGGGGGGGGGGGTCTGAGTAACCCACGGCACCAGTGAGTGGGTGGGGCTTAGGCACTTGCGAGTGGGCAGAGCTTAGGCACTTGCAAGTGGGCAGGGCCACATGGGGCTGTAAGATAATGGGCCACAGGGGGCCTGCAACTTTGGGGTCCATGAGTGGAGGGACCAGGGGGGCTGCAAAGGGGAGGAGGAGACACAGGACAGATTGACTGACAGTTTCAGAGCAGGAAGCAGGAGTGCAGGGGACCTGGTGATGCTGCTGCCATATCACACATAAAAATGTAAATATCTTCAAACTTAAAAAAAACACAATGAAATAAATTGCAAAAATTCTCAGGGGAGCAATTCCTATCAATTTACCTCAATTTACATACCGTCATTTTTGGACCACAGTTCCCCTTTAAAGGGCATGCGCCCCCCCCCATTTATACTTGTCTCCCCCACCTCCTTCACCCCCAAAACCCCAAGGCCGCAATATTGACTTACCTGATGGATGTTCCTTATAGTATAATTCTAATATTTGAAGCAGTCAATAACATGGAATAGATGGTGTCACAGCTATTGAATGACTGCTGCTGGCCAAACCTCCTCTGGCCATATTTAAGCTTGTAAAAAACCTGTAAAGCTTTAAAGGCCGCAACATTTGAAGAAGAGGAGGATTAACTCCATAGCAACATCTCTCTTCATCATGAACACTGGGCATGTAAGTCAATGCTGCGGTCTTGAGGTTTTTGGTTGGGGAGGTAAGTATAAGTTTTTGTGGGGTTAACATGTCCTTAAATTGAATTGCCCTTTGGCTCAATGTGTGTTATGCTCTGTACACATGACTGTTCCATCAGACAATCGAACAGGTGTGGAGGTTCCCCTAGACATTGTAAGTGACGTGTCCTGGCAGATTGCTTAGATGGACATTGTTCTCCAGTGCAGTGAGAAGTCTCCCTTTCCCCTCCCCATAGTACAGTACTGGTTGCTCTGCTACTGACAACAATCTGTAGGGAGATTGTAGATACATTTCAATTTTAGCAATTCAAATGAGATTATCTATTAACGCTTTAAACTAGCGAACAGATATTTGTTTCTGTGCATTTGTACAGAAGACTAAACATTTTGAGTGAAAGACAACGTTCAACGGGTCATGTTTAACCTCCCCAAGTACACACGAAAGAAACCCAGGAGATCCCCATTACAGACACTGCCTAGTTAATAAAGCTTGCAACTGTGCGTTCTTTCAGAGACTCTTTAACAATGAATTTAGCTATCTAGAGCATTTGGTACAAAGGGAGGCATGTCCCAGACTATGTCACGGCTCTCGGGTTCTGATAGGACAATTACTGTACAGAAGGAAACTTTGGAATGTTCCATTTTAGAAGTTCAGCATTTACAAGCCCTACATTTTCTCTCTTTTTTCTTCATAAGGAATCTTAAAAGAATTAAATAGATTTTAATACCATTCTGTAATAAATAAGAAATGCCCCACTTGCAACCGCTAAACTTTGAAGCATCTGGTAGCCACAGATATGTCTTAACGGATGTGGATTCAGAAAGGGAAGTGTTAATCCGCCCTTGATTGTGTTATCCTGGCAAAGCTCCCTAAGCATTTAACCAAAGGGGAAACATATCCCAGCATACATCATGTGTTCCTTTATAAATCCAAACATGTTAAACCATTATACTGTGTGTGTTATTCAGAAGTACTGATTATTTTAAGAGATCAGGACAGTTGGTCAGTGGGTTTGAGATTTCTGGAATTAACTAATATTCCATGCTTGTATGTGGCCTTGAACTAGACAGTTGTGTGCCACCTTAAATGAGAACAATAGTGCATATAAAGATTTTTCAAAAAAAGTTAAAATGGGGCAGGGAGGTAGGATTGGTACTTTCTACCCCCTAAATTATTTCTATGAGGAGTAGCAGCATGAAGGAACCTGCTTGCTCTGCCAGACTTCCTGTGTGCTTCAGCCACTATCTTTAATGGATTTCTTTATTTAATGAGCAAATGGATAGGTTCCCTCAAAAAGTGAAGTAAATCACAAACCCAACAACCACAATAGATAGAGAACTGATAGATTGTAGGAATAATTTGTTGTGCAGTGAAATGTTCTTCTCCTTTCCCTCTGTCTTGCAAATGTTTCTTTCACCTCTCCAAACTCTCCAAGCTATTTAACAAGCTTGCACATGCTCAGAGGAGGCAGCTAGGGGCATAACATTCAGTCATTGGCTGTGATTTTATCTGTCACATATTTTCCGAGACCTACCATTCCACTAAGAACTATATCTCCACTGAGACCTACCATTCCTCTAAGACCTACATCACCACTAAGACATACATCTCCACTAAGACCTACATCTCCACTGAGACCTATATCTCCTCCCGAGACCTACCATTCCACTAAGAACTATATCTCCACTGAGACCTACATCTCCACTGAGACCTACCATTCCACTAAGACCTACATCTCCACTGAGACTTACATCTTCACTAAGAACTATATCTCCACTGAGACCTACCATTTCAATAACAACTAGATCTCTACTGAGACCTACCATTTCACTAAGAACTATATCTCCACTAAGAGCTATCCCCTTCACTAAGAACTACATTTAAACTGAGACCTACCATTCCAATAAGAACTATATCTCCACTAAGACTTACCATTCTAATAAGAACTACATCTCCACTGAGACCTAACATTCCACTAAAAACTACATCTCCACTGAGACCTACCATTCCACTAAGAACTATACCTCCACTGAGACCTACCATTCCACTAAGAACTACATCTCCACTGAGACCTACCATTCCACTAAGAACTACATCACCACTGAGACCTACCATTCCACTAAGAACTACATCACCACTGAGACCTATCATCCCACTAAGAACTATATTTCCACTGAAACCTACCATTCCACAAAGATATTTCTTGACTATACCACATATTTTTTCAGAGTTCGTACTATATTGTGTGGAAAAGTATATATCCCTTTTCTTATCCAAAGTTTCACATTTGTCATCCTTTTTCTTGTTTTTGGCTTGTAAGGTTTCTCTAGGTATAAGACTAGCCCTATCTCGGGCTATCTGAACTTTCTTGTGGGAGTAACCCCTATCGATTAGCCTACTTTCCAATTCATCAGCTTGAATCTTAAAATTCTCTGTAGTAGCACAGATTCTTCTGTATCTAATGAATTGCCCATATGGTATACCACGTATAACGGGCCGGATGGCAGCTATCTGCTTTCAAAATGGTATTACCCGAAACGGGTTTTCGGTATACAAAAGACTCCACGCATCCCAGGACTTTATTACACCTAAGTTCCAGATCAAGAAAATGTACAGTATCTTATCAGGATCAGATGACATAGTAAGATGTATGCTACAGTCATTTCTATTTAGGTTGTTCACAAAAGACATAAGCTCATCCTGACTTCCAGACCAGACCATTAGCAACTCATCTATAAAACGACCATACCATTCCACTTCCTGCAGACAGAACCCATCTCCTCCAAAGATGCGGGACAGCTCCCACCATCCCATAAAGAGATTGGCATAGGTGGGCACAAAAAACGCAACTATTGCAGTCCCACACTTCTGGAGGAAAAAGGAACCGTCAAACAGGAATAGAAATCAGGTCGCTTTCAATATGTAGTTTTTTAGATACTCAGAATATCGGCTACCAACATCTAGCATATTTTTAACAGGCCAATAGGCTGTTTTCATGTGTGATAGATGTGTAAAGAGATCTCACATCTATAGTAACCCATCGGTTATTATCATGCCATCTAAGATCTTTTAGCTTACATAAAACATTTCCACTGTCTTCTAAATATGATTTCAAACTCTTTACTTGGCTAAAAGAGTCAATGCTGGCTACTATCGGTCTCCCCTCTGGGTTGTTTACAGTTTTATGCACCTTTGGGAGATGATGGAATATAGGAGTAGCAGGACATGGATTTATCAAATATTTCTCCATCAATGGGATGTGTCACATTTTGTGTTACATTAATATTCTCTCTTTTTATATGTGTACAGGTTTTCATGGTATTTACCTTTAAGTGTTGTTTTTTTGCTTTCTCCCTTTTCTGAATGGAGTATTTTAAACATGTTTTATTACATATATGCGCTAATTGAATGGTTTACTTTTTTTTCATATGTGTAACATGTTGATTGGTAAAGCTTCTTAAGGATTGACCCTCCATGTATACCATAGTCATCTATGATTAAGGGTGGAGCCGAAACGCATCAGGTGGTTGGCGTGGTGAGCGTGTGGTTGCCGGTCTCCTTTGCTTTTAATGTATGCAACTAATAAAGATTGATCTTTTTGAAGGAAGTGCGGCCTGTCCTATGCTTTGTTTGGAATCCTTGCGCTACGGGGAGCTCTTTCTGGTCTGCACTGGGCTCACGTGTACCTGTTTGTTTCTTTAAATTGAAGAGACTAAAATACATGATCTGCAACATACAGCTTAAAATTTTTGCTACAAGAGCACAAGTATAGTTCTTCATTCTCACTATATACATATATAATCCAGGTCTTCGTGAATTTTCAACAGACTACTAGTAGTGTGCAAATTTTAAGCTCTGTAGTGTGCCTTCCACTCAGAGACCTTCCTTCTTTACTTGCAGCACAGGACAATCTCCCTTAAGACAACATGGCAGGCAGAACTCTCCAGCATACATAATCTGTGGGAGGGGAGTGGTGAGAGTGGGAGGAGCAGAGGAGCAATCCCCTTGGAATACTGTGTAAGGCTTAATGCTTTTATATGATATCATTACAATTTATAATGGGCACACTATCCACTGTATTTATTGACATTTTTATGCTTGACATGGAAATGAAAGAGTGGGTGTAGGGGTGCATCATTACTGTGTACCAGTCTGTGCCGGGTTCAGGGTGAATGTTTTTTAAGTTCATGACCATAAAAGTAACTTTTATAGCTACCAAGCGTAGTGTGTTGGGGTGCAATAGTTGTATGCTCCTGTTTAGGGATTGAGTGGTAATTTTTTGCTGTAATGATTCAGATGCTTTCTGATTGTTTGATGGTTTTACACATCCAAAGTGAATAGGGAAAAGGTTTGCAGAGGAAATTAGCAGATAAGTTGGATTACTTAGTTAAAAGAAGCACATTTCATCTACAGTATGCCTCCTGTACATTTGTACCAGATTTGTGCCTCTATCTCAAAAACGTTGTACAGTCCAAAATTTGGGAAGAATAAAAGAAAAGAAGAAAAAATATAAAACAAGACTGTGAGGACCATGAACCTGTCTCAACTTTATATAATCCTAAGTAGACAATCTGACATTGAAAAGATGTTACATTTGTAAAAAATCTGGATAAATCGATACTAGAGTGGTAGGTAGTATATAGCTAAAAGCAAAGAAATATAATGAAATAAACCACAATAGCACACATTCTGCGAAAGAGTGAAAGGTGCTAAAATGTAGGCAAGAGCATCATTAGAGGAAAGAGAAGACCGGGGCCATCCTATGAAAAGTATTATAACACTGTATTTAGGGATATCTTTTAAAAGGAAATCAATAGCATAACAACTAGTCGTCTAGGTCACTGTGCGACACTAAGGCTGTAGGATAAAAGAGAATTGTAGAGAATTCTCCAAGTTAAAGGATAACTTAAAGGAGTCGCACCCTTAAAGGGTAACTGTGGTCTCCTATTCTTCCAAACTAGTAAGAATTATATAAAAACCCTTCCATCGTACCTTCAATATAAAACCAAAATCACATCTCTAGATAAAATTTGTGAGAAGTTATTGCTGGAGAAGTTTAGCAATATTACTTCCTGCTTGAACTCTTCCTGTTTTCAGCCATGTGACCAGCTTGTAGTCATGTGACCAGCCTGTCTGCGTTAATAGGCTCCCTTTCTCAACTGTCAATTTTTCCCCCAGGTACTTCCTGATTTCCCCAGCATTAAGTCTTAACTGAGCATGCTTCTCCCTCGGGGCAGAGGGGCTAGCAGAGGTCAGGTGATGTCACTCAACCTACTGGAAGCAGAAAGTTTGAATATTCACCTCGATATCATTTCTCATGAAATTCCCTGGCTTAAAAGTCAGCTGAAACTGAAGATTAAAATGGCAAAAACAGTTGGCACCTGAAGGAGAAGAATTTCTTCTCCAAATGTCAAATTGAAAGAATCCCTGGATCAACTAAAGGAGAAGTTGTTGCTTACTAAACATCAGTGGGAAAATGCAGGGGCCCAGACTTGAGAACCACCCTCCCCAGCGACATCACAGTCAGCTGTTTTTAAAACAGATGCAGTAAAGGTACGTGCGATCAGCTGTTATACAGACCGGTAGCAGACCAGCAGCAGTTTAAAATAGCCGATCACACGTACCTTCATTGCATAAGCAAATATGCTTATGCAATCTTAAGGAATTTATCGGATTGCTTAAAATGCTGATCCAGTGTATGGGGAGCTTAACAGTTTTTTTTAGTTGACAAGCTTTCAAGGGGTCTACCCTCTTCATCAGGTCAGGCAGTACGAATTGTAACAACAGAATGTTAAACAGAAATTCCATCAAGATAACCAGTCAAATAAATTAAAAGAATAGTTCCTTTGAAAAGTGATCTATTCCTTTAATGTAGGAAGGAAGATATCAGAAATCTTTTGCACGATCAGCAGCACTGAAAATTCCCGACTGCTTCCTGGTTCTAATCAACTATAGCTCGCAATATCGCGTATGTGCATATAGTTGATTAGAACCAGGAAGCGGTTGGGACCTGTCAGTTCTGCTATGGTAGATCAAGCAAAAGGTAAGTTTCTTCTATCTTCGTTCCTGGCTCCTGAGATATTGATTGAAGAACGGGATGTAAGACATAGCTCCTTAACCTCCCGGTCTTCAATCAATACATTAAAGGAATAGTTCAAAAACTGTTGGAGTAATAAAAGTTAAGTAGAGAAATAAAAGCAAAGTGTAGAGGTCTGGGGACTGTGTAGGGGGAGCCTGCTGTGTCCAGGCTGCGAAAAAGAATCTCCCACGGGAAAACAGTGCACCGAGGGCCTCTACATGGTGTAACATGGTGCCTGCCATGTTATCATCATAGTCTGTGTGTAGTTTTCTCCTCACCAGGTTTTTCTGAAAGTTTGGGGGTTGTCTGAATGCAAGCAGCAAACCAAATTACAACTGTAGTTCTCTTATAAATTGTATTCCTTCCGGTAAGGGGTTGTAAGTTGGATCCAGGGTTTCTTTTTCTCTCTTTGTATCATAGAAGTTTTTCACCAGGAATTATCAATGATTTGCTTGTGTTTGTAGTCATTGTACTTTGTGGATATCCTACACTGAGCACAGTTAGATGTCTGTCTCTCTCTTTTGGCTCAGAGCATATTCTGTGGTAGGATATCTTGTTGCTTGGCTGTATGATACTTTTCTTGATATGGTGAGTAGAGATGGTCGAACTCACTGAAATCCGTTTCGCTTGCAGATTTGCAGATTTTCGAAAAAATCCAAAAATTCTAAATTCCATAAGTGGACACATTGAAATCAATAGAAGTTTAAAAATCTGAAAGTTCCACCTAACATTAAGGCATAAATAGCAATGGTAACTTACTGTAAATGGCTCAGGGACCTGGGAAATGGTCTGGGGAACACGTATCAATGTCCAAAACCTGTAACAAAAGGTCCAGTTCCGGAAACTTCATGCGCTTCCTGTTTTGGCATTCCGTGTAGTATTATCGAGATTTCTAGAAATTTGGCAATTTTTTCATCAGAAATATCTAGAAATCTTGAAAATTTACAATTTTTTAAAGTCAAAAATTTTTATACATTCTACAATTGTCAAAAACAGAAAAAAATCCAAAAAATGTTCGCATTCCAGCGGATCCGTGAAATCCACTTCGAAACCCGATTTGGGTTCCGATCCATCTTTAATGGTGAGGGTGACAACTGGTATAGTGGAGATATTTGTACCTGTCACTGTTTTACATTCTCTTGTTTTTTGCACAGGTGTTTTTGTCGATTTTTTAAATTTTATGTTATAAAGTAAAGTTTAGACTGCAGTACGTTACTTAATAGGAAGGCAGAATTGCAAACAAGCACCATTAAAGCACAGATCCATGACCAATACAATACCATGGCTGCCCACGAAGCCGTAAAAAATCTTTGCCAACGCAGTCAAGTGAAAAGAACAAGTTGCCTTCGTGATTCATAGAAATGTAACAATAGGGAATTTACGCAACAAATCTTTACATATCATGGCAATGGAATGTCTAAATATGTGTGTGTGTGATGGGGGGGGGGGGGGGGGTATTATGAACAAGTCTTATAAGCAATGTTTGCCACACAGAAATTTGGTGAAATTAAATTTATGTGAGGTACAATCAGATTAATGTAACGTTGAGAGAATCTCCATGCATTGGTGCTATAGATCATCATTCCAACTTAATAAACCATTGCAAACATATTTAAGCTAAAATTTGATTGGTTGGAGCAAAATTAGCACCATTTTTTACAATATTTTTATTACATTACTCTGCATATGTCTATGGGGCTGACCAAATATGGCTAAAAGAGAGGAAGGGGTGATGGTTAAATTGAATGATTGGTCAAGAAACAAACAGGGAGATTCAATAAAAGTTCTTATCGTTTAAAATGGTGCTAATTTTGCCCCAAACTAATCAGATCTTATTTAACATTTGAAAGCTAACATCGGATTGGTTGGGGCAAAATTAGCACCATTTTAAACGATAAGAACTTTTATTGACTAACCCTGCAAGTTTGTGCACGTTTGGCCATATTTTGGGCCTTTAACATACGTACAATTAATTATACGATTGCCCATACAATGCAATTTCAGTACTCTACTACTGCATGGTATGGTACGAACACATATTAACATACATACAATTAATTATACGATTGCCCATACAATACAATTACAGTACTCTACTACTGCATGGTATGGTACGAACACATATTAACATATGTACAATTAATTATATGATTACCCATACAATACAATTACAGTACTCTACTACTGCATGGTATGGTACGAACACATATTAACATACATACAATTAATTATACGATTGCCCATACAATACAATTGCAGTACTCTACTACTGCATGGTATGGTACAAACACATATTAACATATGTACAATTAATTATACGATTGCCCACACAATACAATTGCAGTACTCTACTACTGCATGGTATGGTACGAACACATATTAACATATGTACAATTAATTATACGATTGCCCACACAATACAATTGCAGTACTCTACTACTGCATGGTATGGTACGAACACATATTAACATATGTACAATTAATTATACGATTGCCCACACAATACAATTGCAGTACTCTACTACTGCACGGTATGGTACGAACACATATTAACATATGTACAATTAATTATACGATTACCCATACAATACAATTACAAACGCACTTTTAAGATAACTCGCAGTATCGGACTGGCTGGTACCGCGGGTTATTGAATATGGCCTGGGCAAAAAAATATAATTGCCAATATCATATGAACCTGTCAGATCCCAGCAACCATAACGTTTTTACCAGGTCCTGTATGTATAACTTACAGACATTACTGCATTTAATCCCTCTAGAACTCCAGGGGCATAACTACTAGGGGAGCAGGGGGAGCAACCGTAGGGGCCCGGGAGCCATGGGGGCCCCATCTTCTTAATTTTCCAATGACAGAAATAACCTCCTCCCAGAAAACCACTAATGATGAAGCACGGACAGGGGCCCCATTATAGTTTTGCAGGGGGGCCCAGTGATTCCTAGCTACGCCACTTCCATGAAGGCAAAACCTGAAGTGTGATTCACTACCAGAACTTCCAATGAATTCTAACTGGAATCTGTTTTCAGATTAGGGAAGTTATTCTCGTAGAACAGGAGGAGGAATCACTGCCTAGACCTGACACATTATTCATTTGGGACAAAACAATCTCTGTGAAGTTGGAAGGCGAATTGGTTACAGTTTGTATTATTGTCAGTAAAGTATATAGAATATACTCTATGTAATATAAGGATATTGGAAAATATAGAGGAGTTTTGTTACCATCTGGAAACTTGAAGGGTATGTCCACCATAACATTTTTCTGTAAAGTAGCTTTCCCCTTCCCAACCCTTACCAGACTGGGATCCCCCGGCTTCAGCCTCCAATGCAACTTCTGGGAACAGAGTTGCATTGGGGGCTTGGCTGGCCAGCTGCCGCGTCTGTGATTGGCTGAGTCTCAGCCAATCACAGATGTGGCTGCAGGCTATTGATTCCGGGATTCCGGGCTGGTAAGTAAGTTTCTACAGACCTTTTTTTAAAAACAGACAATGCGGTTAAGGTTGGGAGGGGGGAAGCTACATTACAGAAAAAGGGAATAATGTTAAATTAAAGGTGCAGTGTGGTGGATCTGGATGGAAGAAGGGAGGGGGAGAATCAGCATCACAGTGCATGCCAGAGTACCTCTCGGAGGACAGAGAAGAGGCAAAAACCTTATTGCTCATGAGCACAGATACAGTATCCACCACCAACATTATAGGCCTACCTTCTTGTCTCGCGGATTCTTCTGGGTAGCAGTCCTCAGTGACAGCTATGACAGTGACAGTATGACCAATCACTTACAGCTACTTCCCAAGCCGCCTCTTCTTTGCCTGTTTGAGCTGGTAAAGAACTTGTAAAACCACCCTAGGAGGTGTGTATATTTAGAAGACAGACCGGCCAAGTTGGTAGTGGCTATCTTTGCACAGGGTCTTTAGGTGCACTGGTATTGCGATCTTATTGCAATCTTAATGTTAGTGTGGGGGTGGACATACCCTTTAAAGTTTACTGCAAAATTCATATCTGTAGATATAAATGTCAATGTTTGTATGTATATAGGATCCGCTGAGCCTTGGTATATATACGTTTTAGGAACTAGGAAAAAGCAT
The DNA here is from genome assembly GCA_019447015.1 of Hymenochirus boettgeri. NCBI lineage: Eukaryota > Metazoa > Chordata > Amphibia > Anura > Pipidae > Hymenochirus > Hymenochirus boettgeri. The sequence continues at coordinate 318,255,867 of CM033470.1, read as the reverse complement.
AGGCCACTTTACAACTTTTACAAACCTCCCCTTATCCCTTTTTTCAACCTCTTTTAAGTTAATTGGGCATGAGATCTAACCTGTGTGCTGCCATCTGTAGGTGAATTAAGTGATCGCCTAAGTTAATTGAGGACAAGATTTGACCTAAAGTCCTGCATAGGTCGGGTGCCTGTGGTTTACCCAATTTGTAGGTTGGGGTTTGGGTAAGCCACAGTGAGTTAAAAGGGTTGTGGGTTGGGTTACAAAGGTCTGTTTAATTTTGAGTGTGTCTAAATAGTTTAAGATCGGGTCAGGTGCTTTTATGATTTCGGGATTAAATTCCGGTGCGGGTAACAGTTTTACAGTTGCAGGTTAGTTGTGACGAAAGTTCCTGAACAGAAATCTACATTTCCAAAACAAACTTAGGCACTATATAATCCACTATTATGTAACATTAAAAACTCCCGCTTGGATCTTATTATATCTATACAAGGGGCTGGTTAGAATATTATTTTCTTTCTGCCAATGGGATCTAAAGTTATTGGGGTTTTTTTTTTTATATTAAGGAATTTGTTTTTCTAAGTTTGTATCCTTGAAAGTAACACTTAGTTCTTTTTCTGCAGAACTGGGAGTGCAGATTACATTGAATCCATGTTTAATTTCAAGTAACTCCACTTATACCGGCGAACAGAAATACTACATTGAGGGAATTAAAGTTCAAGGACGACTGAAATTTGAGTTTTAACATTTTGTGTGCCACATAGCCTGTTCTTTTTAGGAAATCAGAATTTGTTTCATCCTTGCAATCTACATAGCAATCTGTTTATTCCTCCTAAGTCCAAGAATGTTAATAACATGTTAAATAATGCAATCCTATATAAACTTACATAAATATAAATTTACATTTAGGTACATTATCTTTCCCCTTTCTTTCTCTTTTAAGCAGTACAAATGGTTCCTTTCTGTGGGGGAATTAAGGTTGGGCAATGCTCTGCCTCAAAATGTCTGGATGTCTTAACTCACTCATCTTGCTTGAAGGTTTTGTTGGAGGAACAGAATAGGGTTACATTAGTCAATACATAGTCAACATTCCTGAAAATGAGACACATCTTAAAAGGCATGTCCATCCCCCAAACTAAAAACTGACCAACTACTGGCCTCATTGTACAATTATAAGAAATCCTTACCTTACTTTCCTGCTCTTTATGGTTCTTCTGTAGTGGCTTTAGTCCAGGAAACTGAAGTTTAGGAGCTGTCTTCCTGTCCAAAAGGTCTCTGCCTATGTGATGCCTCCGGGAGGGATAGAGACATGCACAGTGGAGCCCTCCCCCCTCCTCCCTCCCTCCCTCTCTGGCTTCTTCTAAGGCAGCGTTAAATGCTTTTCACATACTGTAGGGCATGTCCCCCCAACCGCTTTATTTTACACCAAAAAACGCTTACCTTCTTTACTTACAGCAACTCGTTCCTTTGCTGTTCTCACTGATGGCAGCCGCGGCTGTTATTGGCTGCCTCTCAGCCAATCACAGCCACGGCTCCCTGTCCTGCCCCCTGCTTGCAGTTCCGCCAGGCAGGGGAGCTGGACAAGAACAGCCAAAGAACGAGGAGCTGTAAGTAAAGAAGGAAGCGTTTTTTGGAGTAAGAATATAGCAGTTGTGGGTGGGGGGACATGCCCTACAGTATGTGAAAAGTAGGAAAAGAGGGTGGACATGCCCTTTAATAAAACAAGTTTTGCCTTGTTTTGTCTTTTGTGTGTACACAAAAGTCACATGATACAATAGAGAAGTTAATTTTAGGAAATACCGCCCCCTACTATAAATATAAGGATATTACAAGTCAGTTTGCAGTCCTACAACCTTTGTACTGTAAATTGATCTTCAGCTTTGTACTTTATATTATAAAATAGGTGGTGCATGGTGGTCTATGTATTAATATGATATTGCCATGTCCCTTAACAGTCCAATGTGCCCTTTAGTGGGCTGAATTGAGAATAACTGGTATTAATACATATACTGTAGTCCGAGTTGGTACAGGAATACTATATAATATTGAGAATTACTGGAATTAATACATATACTGTAGTTCTAGTTGGTACAGGGTTACTATATAATATTGAGAATTACTGGTATTAATACAAATACTGTAGTTCTGGTTGGTACAGGGATGCTATATAATATTGAGAATTACTGGTATTAATACATATACTGTAGTTCTGGTTGGTACAGGGATTTTATATAATATTGAGAATTACTGCTATTAATACATATGCTGTAGTTCTGGTTGGTATGGGGATACTATATAATATTGAGAATTACTGGTATTATTACATATACTGTAGTTTTGGTTGGTACAGGGATACTATATAACATTGAGAATTACTGGTATTAATACATATACTGTAGTTCTGGTTGGTACGGGGATACTATATAATATTGAGAATTACTGTAGTTCTGGTTCGTACAGGGATACTATATAATATTGAGAATTACTGGTATTAATACATATACTGTAGTTCTGGTTGGTACAGGGATGCTATATAATATTGAGAATTACTGGTATTAATACATATACTGTAGTTCTGGTTGGTACAGGGATTTTATATAATATTGAGAATTACTGCTATTAATACATATACTGTAGTTCTGGTTGGTATGGGGATACTATATAATATTGAGAATTACTGGTATTATTACATATACTGTAGTTTTGGTTGGTACAGGGATACTATATAACATTGAGAATTACTGGTATTAATACATATACTGTAGTTCTGGTTGGTACGGGGATACTATATAATATTGAGAATTACTGGTATTAATACATATACTGTTGTTCTGGTTGGTATAGGGATACTATATAATATTGAGAATTACTGGTATTAATACATATACTGTAGTTCTGGTTGGTATAGGGATGCTATATAATATTGAGAATTACTGGTATTAATACAGTTTTGTTTTTTCCAGGGATTCTTTCTGGTTGCCATTTGGGGTCAGGAAGGAATTCTCCCCCCCCCCCCTCCCATTTTTAACTGGGTTTTTTTTGTGTGTGCCTTCCTCTGGATCAACTGTTAGGTAGGGTTAAAGAGGAGGGTATAAAGGTTAGACTAGCATAATGTATGTCTTTATTCATCCTCAATTACTATGTTGCTATGTTTACCCCTGTTCACCTTACCTTCTATGGCTCTCTTGAAGAAGACTTTACAACTGCCACAAGTCAGGACACCATAGTGACACCCAGAAGCCTCATCCCCACATATCAGACAGATTTTCTGTGGGAAGTTGTCAAATCCATACTGGCCGCTATGGTCTGGGTCACTGTCAGTCCTGTCAGACATGAAGGAGATTTTAGGAATTACAATTAAAATGCAGTTAATTTCAAATAAATGAGAACCCTTAAAAAAATATATGTGTATATATATATATATATATATATATATATATATATATATATATATATATTTCCCCCTCTTTTACCACCAGGAAAATTATTACCCCTTAAAGGGGAGGCTGCTGTTAAAGGGGCATCGTAAAGCATAAAATTGTCATAAAAAGTCAACAAAAGAATCTCAGTATCAAGAAGAATTTTATTCAAAACATAACAGCAACTGCTATATATGAAATGTGAGCTGTGACACTTGGTCTTCGTTCACACAGGATGCGTTTTGTCACGTTTGCCGAAACGCATTGATTGGGGGTAAAAAGCACATTTAAATTCCCATAGGAATGTCATAATACCATAACACAATACTGCATTGTTATGCTTTGCATTGAGTTTTTTTAACAAATTGCTTACTGCAGTTTATTGTGATAATACACGCAATGTAAGTCTATGGGTAAGAGAAAAAAATGCATGAAATGCAAAAAAACACATAAAAACGCAGTTTTAGGGCTAGACCACACTGCTGCGGTTTTTTTGCTTTTGCACTTGCATTTGCGCTTGTGTTTTTTCAGATCATTGATGCGTGCGATTTGCATTCCACATTTTAAATCGCAATTGCATGCGTTTTTCAATACTTAATGAAAAAAACGCATGCGCAAACGCAACGAAATTGCGTTGCAGTGTGGCCGTGCCCTGCTACATTTTTTTCATATAACCGAAAAACACAATAAAGGCAAGGCCACACTGCAACGCAAACGCAAAACGCAATCGCAACGCACTGAAAAACGCGTGTTTTTTTGTGTTGCCGTGTTTTCAATGATTTTTAAAAAACGCAATCGCAAGCGCAAAAAAAAATGCAGCAGTGTGGCCCTTAAACAAGCAACAAAACGCATAAAACGCATAAAAAACGCATAAAACGCACGGAAACGCTACTGCAGATGCATAAAATCGCTTTGCAAAAATGCTTGTAATTGCTATGAAATGTATTACCTTTTCTCTGTGCATTTGTGTTGCATAGTATGAACTTAGCCTGACAGTTTTCCTCCTCACCCTGTCTATATGACCTGATACTCCTCATACCTCTAAGGTAGGCTTATGTTACGGAAGCAGGGCTACAAGGGGAAGAGCAAGAAAACACGAGCCTCTCTTTGAAAGCTTACCACGAAGGGAAGTAGGAGTACCAACCACCTACCTAGAAAATAAAGATTAGAAAAGATGCCCTTTAAATTAAATTGGACAAGGTATTTGCAGTCGGTTTGGCTGACGGGGTGATTTGGATCCTTCATTCTTTGTTCTTTGCATAGTCTACAAATGTATAAAATGAGACGTGATTATGTCTATTCATATGACATACGGGGATACAGGGATCATACGGGGATAAAGGGCCCCCTGACGTTCCCTGGGCCATAGACGCGAACCATGCAGATAATCTGTCTCTGGCCCTTACCATATTTCTTGCAGGTCTGACCTATAAATCACTGTTGGATATTAAAATGACAGTGTAATAATGTTATTATATTCCCTAAATAAGAGTAACCAGGGAAGCAGCACTTAATAAACAAATTAAAAAGTATTATGGTCTGTGAATGTTAACTCTATAGTTGCCTGAGTTAATCCATCTCACACTAATAGCTCCCTCTGTAAAATATTAGCTAATTGATGTTATGGCTGAGTACACCTGGAACTACATTACAAGCCTGGACGCTAATGGAAAGGAAACTAAATCAAGTGGACAGAAGGGCCATGTAATGTACATGTCGTGTTCAGAACCACTGACCTCCTCATCGACTGTACTTAATGACATGGAAGGGTTAAAGCCAGTCATGGCTTCAAAGTTCAAACACTAAACCAAGGATTGAGAAGGAAGGTTAATAGCACCTGTGTGGTGAATATATATAATTGTAGGTACACTTCCCCTTTTCCCCAAATTCAACCAGTAACTCCAGACAGTACGGCGCTGAAACCTTGTGCCTGAAATGATGAAGTTTACTTGCCAATATAAGAAAACCGAAATTACAGGTTATTACAGTGACAGAATAAAATGTCAGGGGCGCAACAGGAAACCTCATTCCTGGGGCCCAACAGGAAACCTCATCCCTGGGGCCCAACAGGAAACCTCATCCCTGGGACCCAACAGGAAACCTCATCCCTGGGACCCAACAGGAAACCCCATCCCTGGGACCCAACAGGAAACCTCATCCTTGGGGCCCAACAGGAAACCATCCCTGGGGCCCAACAGGAAACCTCATCCCTGGGGCCCAACAGGTTAGTGGCCATTCACCAAATGATTTGCTCCTATTTTCCTTATTCAGTTTTGAACCAGTTTGCTGACTCCCCACCCTTGTCATTTCTCTTTCTAACATTATCCCAATGAATGGGTAATTAAAGGGGAAACAGTCACCTGGTCCCAATGGAAGTTTCTCTGGTTTCCTAATGGACCAGTCCAGTCCTGCATTGTCCTCCATAGCTATGTTATTGGACAGACCGGTATTTGTTATATCTATAGAATGTTGGTGCTTTATGAATAATTCATTTTTTTTATAAATCAACAGTAATATTCATTACATTATTAGCCCAGCTACAGCTTGGTAAAATTGTATCCCTTGGCTACTATCCTCTAATGGTGTAAACCAGTGAAACCCTTTCAGAGTTAAGAGAAAAGTTTGTTTTTTGACTTTTTAAGAACTTTTATTTTCTCTTTCCCTGCACAGCATTGGATGCCTTGAAAGTTCCAGGAACTGCTCAGTGATTCCTGGTGGTTCTGGAAATTCCAACATTATCTGTGACACCGCTCATCTCCTACAATACCAGGTGACGTGTCTGAAACCTTAGGCCCAAAGAATGTCTCAGCCAATCGAAACCAATCCCATTAACTGTTTCACTACAGTAGGGTTCACATTCAGCTTGCTATGAGGTCAGAATGTATTCCTATTCTTCATTTTAAAATGAAAGTAGTTAGTGATCATCCAGTTACCCATAAATGAGACATTTTATTATCTCTTGTTGGACTCTACACAGTTTTCTCCTTAGTTATATAAACTAAGTTGGGTCTTACCTGAAGTATTGGACATAAGGCAGCTGGATCTCTGGCAGATAAGACTCTTTCATGGTCCCAGGCTGGTAAGGAACGTGTTGATTGCCATTGAGACTCACAGGGTGGTAGAAGGTTTGTAAGGGGCTAGATGTTGAGGGAACAGAAAGGCTCAGAGGACTCTCACCTACTTTCCCATGTGCAACTCTGAACATGTCATAGGCAGATACAGAATCAGTTTTATACAGAATGTAATCCATGGGATGATCAGGGGTAGAAGGACTCAGGGATGATATTCCACAATCCTGACCTGGTGAGGCCTCCTTGGCTGCCCTGTATATATCAACACCAGATTCTTCCTTTTTAATACTTGGATCTGGTTGGGTTTCAGGATTTAAAAAAAATGATTGTTTGGTGTTCGACTGTCGATCTATGTAAATCACCGGATGTTGGGATCTGTCTGGGGTCTTCTGACCATTTTCACCTAGATCAAGGATCTGCCTGGCTCTCAGTGCTAGGTAGGCTGGATTCAATGGCAGGATGGTCATGTTAGAAAAGTTTAGGTCTGGTGGCACCATAGAGGTCACATTGATATCCATGTCTATTGATGAACATTCATCTTTGTCTTCTTCATTATTTTTCCCTTTTATTTGAGGGTCAATAGAAAATCCAGGTTCTTCATCTTCATTAAGGGTAACTCCAGTCCAGACACTGGTCTCCTTAAGTTCTGAGGTTGAGTGGACTCTAGGACTTTTCCCTTTGGCAGTTGGACACATTAGAGAAGAAACTTGGATTCCTTGGAGCTCAGGGGCAGGGAAATGTGTCCATGACTGAAGTGTAGAGTTTGTAGAGTCCAGAATGGAGTCCAACACGTTCTCCAACTCATTGGTATCAGAAGGTGAAGGACCTTCTACTTTCCCATAGGATCCCTCATCATGGGGTCTCTGGTACATCCCAATGTCCATGGCTGAACCCTCCTGACCATCTACCCTGGGTTGGCTCCCAGTAGATGTGGATAGAGAGGTGTTGGGCTTTCCGAACCTGAGGTGCTGGGGACTTGACCCGGTTCTGTGGTTCTTCTCCTCCATATGAGCAATGGTGGTGCTAGGAGACCTCCCACACCGTGCTGGTGTTTCCTTTAGGGGTCCTCAGGTCATCTTACTGCGTTGCTGCCCTGGTAGAACAAAACCTTAACCTAATCCCGCAACTGCGACAGGTAAGCGAGTGGGCAGCTCCTTCCTTCCCAGGACTGAGGCTGCCTGAATTCTGTGCGCTCTCCCCAGCGCTCCACTCCTCCCTCCCAGCGCTCCGTGACACACACACAACCTGCGTGCGCTCAAACAGCTCCACTTCATCCAACTGCCTGGACAGCTAAAAACAACTGGTCTGCAATGACTCCACCCCTAAGGGGTGTCACTGACCCTTAACCATCCACTTTACTCTCCATCGACACTGACCCTCAACTGGCACCCTGAGCTCCACTTGTCAACAGTATGCCCAGCAACAGTCACTATCCCTATAGTCTGTCACTCACACTCTATAACACAGACTGCCCTGCACTCTCTCCCTGTGGTCACTCTTCTGTCACTCACATTCTATAAACACACTGACTGCCCTGCACTCTCTCCCTGTGGTCAATCCTCTGTCTGTCACTCACACTCTATAAGACACTGACTGCCCCACACTCTCTCCCTGTGGTCACTCCCCTGTCTGTCACTCACACTCTATAACACACTGACTGCCCCACACTCTCTCCCTGTGATCAATCCTCTGTCTGTCACTCACACTCTATAAGACACTGACTGCCCCGCACTCTCTCCCTGTGGTCACTCCCCTGTCTGTCACTCACACTCTATAACACACTGACTGCCCTGCACTCGCTTCCTCTGGTCACTTCCCTGTCTGTCACTCACACTTTACAAACACACTGACTGCCCTGCACTCACTTCCTGTGGTCACTCCCTGTCTGTCACACTCTACAAACACACTGACTGCCCTGCACTCTCTCCCTGTGGTCACTCCCCATCTGTAACTCACACTCTACAAACACACTGACTGCCCTGCACTCTCTCCCTGTGGTCACTCCCCATCTGTAACTCACACTCTACTGTATAACACAAACACACTGACTGCCCTGCACTCACTTCCTGTGGTCACTCCCCTTTCTGTCACTTACACTCTATAAACACATTGACTGCCCTGTACTTTCTCCCAGTGGTCAATCCCCCCCCCTCCATGTGCTCTCATCCTTCCCAGAACATACACTAAGACCCCCTCTATGTGCTCTCGTCCTTCCCAGAACATAAACTAAGCCCCTCCATGTGCTCTCATCCTTCTTAAAACATACTGGGCACTTTCATTTATGTTCTGGGAAGGAACGAGAGCACATAGAGAAGGGGTCTTAGTGTAAAGCTGGGAAAGCATGAAGCACCATGGAGGGGGTCTTAGGTATGTTCTGGGAAAGGATGAGAGCACTGGAGGGGGCCTCAGAGTATGTTTTAAGAAGGAGAAGCACATGGAGGGCTTGTTTTGTTCGGGAAGGAACAGAGCACATGGAGGGGATCTCAGTGGTATGTTCTAGGGACGAAATAGGGGAATCGGATGTTGAAGCGATGACGCACAGGGAGGGGATCTCAGTGTATGTTCTGGAAGGTATGACAGCGCATGGAGGGGGTCTAGTGTAATGTTCTGTGGAGGAGGATCTTGGAGCACAAGCGGGGGCCTCTGTTATGTTATGGGAAGGAGTGGAGAACACAAGAATGGGTCTTAGATGAATGTTTCTAGAAAGAATGAGGGAGCAACACAGATGTGTCTAAATATATGTTTGGGGAAGGATTAGGAGCAACGAGATGGAGACAATGAGGGGGTGAGGTCTATGTGTTGTTGTTCTGCACACGGAAGAAGACACTGGTACTAGGAAGCAATGGAGCACAAACCGAGGGTTCTCACGTAGGTTTTCTCGAAAGGAGTAGACAACAAGGAGGTAGTAGTTGGTCCAGGGGAAAGTCAGAAATGAGGAAGGTTCATGTGTTTGGAAGTTCGGGCGAAGGAGAGGGTCCATATCGGGAGTACGACCAGGTCAGTGAGTGAGTAGCGCAAGGAGGGTCTCATGTATATTTCTGGGAAGTTCGGAAGACAACAGAGGGCGGGGCGTCTCGTATATGTTCTGGGAAGGAGAAAAAACTCAGAGACAACAAGGGGGGGGGTGTACTTTAGTATATGTTCTGGGAAGGTACAACGAAGTTCCGGTAGACACAAGAGGGTGTGCAGGATTGACCACGTAGAAGTAACAGGGCAGTCAATGTGTTATTCATAGAGTTGTAAAGTGACGAAAGGGGAAGTGACCACAGGAAGTGAGGCCAGGGGCGTCCATGTGTGTTTGTGTAATCAGTAGAGTGTGAGTATACAGATGGGGAGTGACAAGCGGCGAGAGTGCAGGGCAGTCAGTGTGTTTGTAGAGTGGGCTTAACAGATTGGGAGATAGTGACCACAGGGAGAGAGTGCAGGGCATCAGTGTGTTTGTAGAGTGTGACAACAGGGAGTGACCACAGAAGTGAGTAGCAGGGGCAGTCGTGTGTTTGATAAAGTTGAGTGACAGGACAGGGACTGGACCAGAGGAAAGCGAGTTAGGTCAGGGCATCCGTGTGTTATAGAGTGTGTATGAACAGTACAGGGGAGTGCACCACAGGGAGAGAGTGCGGGCAGTCAGTGTCCCCTATAGAGTGGATGGATCAGGACATAGGATTGATCACAGGGGAGAGAGTGTGGGCAGTCAGTGTGTTTATAGAGTGTGAGTAGACAGACAGGGGAGTGACCACAGGAGAGAGGTGCTGGGCAGTAATGTGTTTATAGAGTGTGAGAGTGACAGACAGAGGATTGAACCAACGGAGAGAGTGCAGGGCAGTCAGGTGTTATAGATAGTGAGTGACAGAAGAGTGAACCACAGGGAGAGAGTGCAGGGCAGTCCTGTGTTATAGAGTTGTGAGTGTGAAGGAATATAGGCGATAGGACTGGGTTGGGCATACTGATTGACAAGTGAGCTCAGGGTAAGCCAGTTGAGGGTCATGTCGATGAGAGTAAAAGTGGATGGTTTAAGGGTCAGGAGTAACCACCCTAGGGGTGGGAAGTCATTGCCAGACCAGTTGTTTTTAGCTGTCCAGGCATTTGGATGAAGTACGTGACTGTTTAGAGCGCACGGCAGGTTGTGTGTGTGTATCCGGAGCGCTGGGAGGGGAAGTGGAGCGCTGGGGGAGTCGCACAAGAATATAGGCAGCCTCAGTTCTCGGGAGAGGAGGACGCACACATGAACCCATCGCTTACCGATAGCCAGTTGCGGATTAGGTTAAGGTATTTGTTCTACAGGCAGAACGAGTAAGATGACCTAGGGACCCCTAAAGGAAACACCAATGCACGGTGTGGGATGTCTCCTCGCACCACCATGATTATATGGATGAGATAGAAGCACCACAGAACCGGTGCAAGTCCCCAGCACCTCAGCGTCAGTTCGGAAAGCCCAAACCTTCATATCACAACATCTACTTGGAGACCAACCAGGGTAGATGGTCAGGAGGGTTCCAGACCAATGCACATTGGGAGTACCAGAGACCCCATGATGAGGGCTCTATGGAAAGTAGACGGTCCTTCCCTTCTGATACCAATGAGTTGGGGAGAAACGTGTAGGACTCCATTCTGGGACTCTACAAACTATACACTTCATCCGGACACATTTCCCTGCCCTGAGCTCCCAAGGAATCCACAGTTTCTTCTTCTAATGTGTCCAACCTGCAAAGGAAACATCCCTAGAGTCCACTCAACCTCAGAACTTAAGAGATGCACCAGATGGTCTGATGGAGTTTACCCTTAATGAAGATGAACTGAACCTGATTTTCTATGAACCGCTCAAATAAAGGAAAAATAAATGAAGAGACAAGATGAATGTTCATCAATAGACAATATAGAATCAATGTGACCTCATTGGTGCCACCAAGACCTAAACTTTTCTAACATGACCATCCTGCAATTGAGATCCAGCCTACGCTAGCACTGAAAGCCAGGCGAATCCTTGATCTAGTTGACATGGTCAGAAGACCCCCAGACAGATCCCAACCATTTCGGTGAGTTACATAGATCGACAGTCGAACACGCAAACAATCTTTTTTTTAAATCCTAAAACCAACACAGATCCAGTAATTAAAAGGAAGAATCTGGTGTTTGATATATACAGGGCAAGCCAAGAGGCCTCACCAGGTCAGGATTATGTGGAAATATCATCATGGAACATAAACTAAGCCCCTCCATGTGCTCTCATCCTTCTTAAAACATACACTGAGACCCCTCCATGTGCTCTCATCCTTCTTAAAACATACACTGAGGCCCCCTCCATGTGCTCTCATCCTTCCCAGAACATAAACTGAGACCCCCTCCATGTGCTCTCATCCTTCCCAGAACATACACTGAGCCCCCCTCCATGTGCTCTCATCCTTCCCAGAACATACACTGAGACCCCCTCCATGTGCTCTCATCCTTCCCAGAACATACACTGAGACCCCCTCCATGTGCTCTCATCCTTCCCAGAACATACACTGAGACCCCCTCCATGTGCTCTCATCCTTCCCAGAACATACACTGAGACCCCTTCCATGTGCTCTCATCCTTCCCAGAACATACACAAAGCCCCCCTCCATGTGCTCTCATCCTTCCCAGAACATACACTGAGACAACCTCTTTTGCTCTGCTCCTTCCCAAAACATACACTGAGACCCCTTCTTTGACTCCAATAATTCCAAGAACATTTTTATTATTATTATTATTATTATGGATGTATATAGTGCCAACATATTCCATGGCGTTTAACAATGAAATCATACATTACATTCAAGGGTAACACATATTATACAAGGTCATACACATTACAAACAAAGGTAAAGCAAACATTATAAGTGCACAGAGTGATAAGTTATTACAACAATACCATGATATATCAGATATGTGTCAGCTACTGTATATTGGGGGATATATCATATATGTGTCAGTTATTGTATATTGGGGGTTATATCAGATACGTGTCAGTTACTGTATATTGGGGGTTATATCAGATACGTGTCAGTTACTGTATATTGGGGGATATATCAGATATGTGTCAGTTACTGTATATTGGGGGATATATCAGATATGTGTCAGTTACTGTATATTGGGGGATATATCAGATATGTGTCAGTTACTGTATATTGGAGGGATATAGCAGATATGTGTCAGTTACTGTATATTGGGGATATATCAGATATGTGTCAGTTATTGTATATTGGGGATATATCAGATATGTGTCAGTTATTGTATATTGGGGATATATCAGATATGTGTCAGTTACTGTATATTGGGGATATATCAGATATGTGTCACTGTATATTGGAGGGATATATCAGATATGTGTCAGTTACTGTATATTGGAGGGATATATCAGATATGTGTCAGTTACTGTATATTGGGGATATATCAGATATGTGTCAGTTACTGTATATTGGAGGGATATATATGTGTCAGTGACCTTGATTCTTACCTTTGAAGATCCAACCATGTATTTTATGGTCAGTTACAGTGTGTTTATTTGGTAAATGAATGACATTTTAGTTGACTCACTAAGTCTAGATTTACTAATACTCACAGGAGTATAGTTCAATAGTCATTAAGTACACGTACAGTCCCATCTTGCTATGTTCCTAGCATTATGTCAGCAACTTTGGTTCTTCAGAATTTTCTGAAAAATTCTTTAGGGAAAATGAATATTGAGTTGAGTTTAGGTGAGGTTTTCAACTAGATTTGTGCTATTGGATGACCAGATCGCTGCTATTTGGAGATGCCACGAATTTAACAGAGAGATGTAATAAAAGTTCTTATCATTAAAAATGGTCACATTTTTGCCCCAACCAACCAGATGTTAGCTTTCAAATGTTAAAAAAGATCTGATTGGTTGGGGCAAAATTATCACCATTTTGAACAATAAGAACTTTTTATTGAATCTCATATATATTTTTGTGAACAAAATCTTCCAATTCTGATCTCAGTCCCATTAATCAAAGAGATGTCACATTAAACTGTTTTACCAGTTAAAACATTTATACAACGCAAAGCCCATCAATGTCAAAATGTAAATTGATTGATTGATCCTGCCAATAAAGCACTTTTTTTGATTTCATAGATAGATAGATAGATGATAGGTAGGTAGGTAGGTAGGTAGGTAGATGATAGATATTTAGAGAGAGAGATAGATAGATAGATAGATATAGATAGATAGTTAGATACTGTAGATCATATATTTAGAGTGATAGATAGTGATAGATAGTGATAGATAGTGATAGATAGTGATAGATAGTGATAGAGTGATAGATAGTGATAGATAGTGATAGATAGTGATAGATAGTGATAGATAGTGATAGAGTGATAGATAGTGATAGATAGTGATAGAGTGATAGATAGTGATAGAGTGATAGATAATGATAGAGTGATAGAGTGATAGATAGTGATAGTGATAGATAGTGATAGAGAGTGATAGAGAGTGATAGAGAGTGATAGAGAGTGATAGATAGTGATAGATAGTGATAGATAGTAGAGAGATGGATAGTAGAGATAGATAGTAGAGAGATAGATACTGTAGATAATAGATATTTAGATAGATAGATAGCTAGATAGATAGATTGATAATAGGTAGGTCGATAGATAGATATACATAGATGATAGATATTTAGATAAAGAAAGATAGATAGATAGATAGATAGATAGATACTGTAGATAATATATATTTAGATAGATAGATAGATAGATTTGTAATAGGTAGGTAGGTAGATAGATGTACATAGATAGACAGATAGATAGATACTGTAGATAATATATATTTAGACAGACAGAGTGATAGACAGACAGAGTGATAGACAGACAGAGTGATAGACAGACAGAGTGATAAACAGACAGAGTGATAGACAGACAGAGTGATAGACAGACAGAGTGATACCATATAATCCATACAGATAGTATTAACCATATACATCCATACAGATTGTATTAACCATATATATCCATACAGTGTATTAACCATATACATCCATACAGATAGTATTAACCTTATATATCCATACAGAGTGTATTATTAGTTTTTTCCAAGTGCGATGTTCGGAAGGACGGAATTAGGGATGTTGCTGTAAGAGATGTATTATAATCATCTCTCTAATCTGATTTCTCTAGATATCATTACTACTTTACATCCCGGTCTTAAATCTTTATCTGTTCTTGTGTTATTTATCCTAATACCACCCTGCTAGGAGCGGCTTTAAATGACAAGTCCCTTTAAACGTGCTGTAAACTTTTTCTGCATCTAACTAAAGGGCTTGATTCTGTATTATTAACTTAGCAATCCTATTACAATAACGCTAATAAAAACATCCTTGCGGATTGGTTCCGAATGGATGAACGATCGGTCAGACGGGAAAACCACAGCCCATCGTGCGGTCCTGTATAGACTGCAAGCTTGGTCGTGGCAAACTGTCAGCAGTGGATGCTTTTGCTGTGACCCGATGGTCCATTACCTTGCCGAACGGTCTTTCAGTACGAATAATCTCTAGGTGTGTACCCAGCCTTGTACAAGTTATTTGGCTTCTTTTGTTTTGAAGGAGAACTTAGGCTAGGTACACACAAGCGGATATTTACCGACCGCCGATATTTCTATATTTTGGACAGTTGGCCCAAAAACGCAAGTGGATTGAATTTTCTGAAGCAAGTAACTGTCACCTCTGCAATCAGCCTCGTTTTTCTCAGCCCTCTGGTCTATGAACAACAATTCGGTTTCTTTACTATTACATTAAGGTCATGGGTAGGTCAGCCTGTAGTTTATGGAAGGGGGGGAGGGAAGTATTAAACGGAGCATGTGCTACAAATCATTATTTCATGTACCTGACAGCTATCTGTTACTTAATAAAATCCACGCAGGATCATTTATTCGCCTTTACTTGAAATGATTCCCTCCTGGTATTTATTTAATCATAATGTGTGATACCCTGTGTATAGTATTTATGTTTGTAGGTCTTTATTTAAACTGACGGGAAGAACGATAAGACTGTGTTAGGTATTGTACAATCAATGTGGTCTCTGTGTAGCCTTTCATGTGTGGTGAGTAAGTGTGTGTTTCATCTGCAGACTGAGGCTTATACTTATAAGGGATCGCCAGGAGCCTTTTCCCAGAAGGAGTGGGAGTAACTGCAGTCAGGAAAACATCCACTTATAGGGCACAAGGCCTGGCCTACTGTATTATCAGGTGTCCCATGGTCACACAGGTCTCTCATTAGTGCTAAATGCTGCCATTGTAGGGTTGTATGTAACTGAATAGGTCACCCTGACATATGTAGGGGCTGTGTCATTGTAGTAAATAGGTCACCCTGTCATATGTAGGGTCATGTTACTGAATAGGCCACCCTGTCATATGTAGGGTCAGTGTAGTGAATAGGTCACCCTGTCATATGTAGGGTCAGTGTAGTGAATAGGTCACCCTGTCATATGTAGGGTCATGTGTAGTGAATAGGTCACAATGTCATATGTAGGGTCATTGTTAGTGAATAGCGACCCTGTCATATGTAGGGTCATGTGTAGTGAATAGGTCCCCCTGTCATATGTAGGGTTCATGTGTATGAATAGGCACCCTGTCATATGTAGGGTCTGAGTGTGAATGGTCACCCTGTCATATGTAGGGTATGTGTAGGTGAATAGGTCACCATGTCTATGTATATGGGTCATGTGTAGTGAATAGGTTCAATGTCATATGTAGGGTCATGTGTAGTGAATAGGTCACCCTGTCATATGTAGGGTCATGTGTAGTGAATAGGTCACCCTGTCATATGTAGGGTCATGTGTAGTGAATAGGTCACTCTGTCATATGTAGGGTCATGTGTAGTGAATAGGTCACCCTGTTATGTGTAGAGTCATGTGTAGTGAATAGGTCACAATTTCATATGTAGGGTCATGTGTAGTGAATAGG
Source organism: Hymenochirus boettgeri (assembly GCA_019447015.1). Lineage (NCBI taxonomy): Eukaryota > Metazoa > Chordata > Amphibia > Anura > Pipidae > Hymenochirus > Hymenochirus boettgeri. Next base: position 318,239,461 of record CM033470.1, on the reverse strand, counting down.
TCACCCTCTTATATGTAGGGTCATGTGTAGTGAATAGGTCACCCTCTTATATGTAGGGTCATGTGTAGTGAATAGGTCACCCTCTTATATGTAGGGTCATGTGTAGTGAATAGGTAACAATGTCAAATGTAGGGTCATGTGTAGTGAATAGGTCACCCTGTCATATGTAGTGAATAGGTCACCCTGTCATATGTAGTGAATAGGTCACCCTGTCATATGTAGTGAATAGGTCACCCTGTCATATGTAGGGTCATATGTAGTGAATAGGTCACCCCGTTATCCAAGGGTATAGAAAGGAAAGAAAATCTGTTTATCAATTAAAAGTATGTGATTATGTTCATATTGGTATCTATTGGTACACATGTGGTGGTAACCACACACATGGGCCCAACCTATCCCCCTAAGTGGTATGGGAATCGTTCGGCTGTGTGCCCACACAAGCAACAAATCGTATCTGCTCCCTCTATTTTAGTAGAGGGAGCCGACAACTCCCAACAAATATATTTCATTTGTAATGACTGACCGCGATGGTGACAGTGGAAGTTCGTCTGTTTCGTTTATGGCCCCTCGACAAATTCCATCGGATCTGAGTATCAGCAAGTCAGCTAATTTGGTCAGATCGGGCCTGGGCACTGAAGAGACAAACTCTGCAATAAACATGTCTTCCCATTGGCCAGGCCCCGGACTAGAAGGGGTGGAGCTGGACTGTGCCAGCAATCCAAACTTTAAACCCATGGTGGTTTGTAGGGTATTATTGCCCTTTAATCAGTATTTTCTGGCCTACAAGAAAAACAAAGAAAAAAGTTCAGACTAAAATTGAAGTGAATTAAAACCTCTTAATAATAAGATAAATGGTGCTGTTTTATATAGGAGCAATATATCTGATTGTTACTCTTTAATAAAGGTACATTTTACATTTAACCACCAGACTAATTGCAAACTACAATCCCTCTGGTTTTATAACATCTCCCATACGGTTTGCCTTTCCTAGTTTCTAATTACAGCCGACAGCCCCATAACGATATTATTATAACAATACAAATGTTGGTGTGTGCGGCGTTAATGGAGGGTGTGAGCGCACAAAGCCTTATAGTTCTTTCTATTCATTCCCATGCTGTGAATCTCGGGTCTGTGCCAACACAATCACAGCGAATCTCCGCATGTAAATGAAGTCTCCTTGCTGGATGTGACCTCACTGGTAGTTAAAACCCCGGGACAGTAACTGGTGAGGTTGGACCTGACACAGTAAGGAGACTGGATTCACCTTTGTACTTTTAACTTGTGTTGTTTTTAGAACCACTGATCAAACATCCACATTCCAACTTTTGGTTATATAATATAACTTCACATTCCAGGAAAAGCCCATGAACACACTTACAGGTGAGATGTAGAGTTTGTGACAAACCTTCATGGGGAAGGGAAGTTATTACAGCATTTCTACGGGAAACGTATTATAGCATTCTAAGGGAAGCATATTATAGCATTCTAAGGTAAGCGTATTATAACATTCTAAGGTAAGCGTATTAAAACATTCTAAGGGAAGTGTATTATAACATTCTAGGGAAGCGTATTATAACATTCTAAGTGAAGCGATTAATGCATTCAAGGAAGGGTATTATAACATTCTAAGGGAAGTGTATTATAACATTCTAAGGGAAGCATGTAACATTCTAAGGGAAGTGTTATAACATTCTAAGGGAAGCGTATTATAACTTCTAAGGGAAGCGTATTATAAACATTCTAAGGGAAGCGTTATAACATTCTAAAGGAAGCATTATAACATTCTAAAGGAAGCATTATAACATTCTAGGGAAACATTAGAACATTCTAAGGGAAGCATTAGAACTTCTAAAGAGAGCATTAGAACATTCTAAGGGAAGCGTATTATAACATTCTAAGGGAAGTGTATTATAACATTCTAAAGGAAGCATTAGAACATTCTAAGGGAAGCGTATTAAACATTCTAAGGGAAGCGTATTAAAACATCTAGGAAGTGTTATAACATTCTAAGGAAGCATTATAACATTCTAAAGGAAGCATTATAACATTCTAAGGGAAACATTAGAACATTCTAAGGGAAGCATTAGAACATTCTAAGGGAAGCGTATTATAACATTCTAAGGGAAGCGTATTATAACATTCAAGAGAAGCATTATAACATTCTAAGGAAGTGTTATAACATTCTAAGGAGCTAACATTCTAAGGGAAGCTTATAACATTCTAAGGGAGCGTATTATAACATTCTAAGGAAGCATTAAACATTCTAAGGGAAGCGTATTATAACATTCTAAGGGAAGCGTATTATAACATTCTAAGGAAGCTTATTATATCATTCTAAGGGAAGCTTATAACATTCTAAGGAAACTTATAACATTCTAAGGGAAGCTTTAATACATTCTAGGAATGTATTATAACTTCTAAGGGAACGTATTATAACATTCTAAGGGAAGCGTATTATAACATTCTAAGGGAAGCGTATTATAACATTCTAAGGAGCGTATTATACATTCTAAGGGAATCTATATAACATTCTAAGGAAGCGTATTATTAAAAATTAAAAAAGTATTATAACATTCTAAGGGAAGCATTATAACATTCTAAGGGAGCGTATTATAACATTCTAAGGGAAGCGTATATAACTTCTTAGGGAAGCATTATAACATCTAAGGGAAGTGTATTATAACTTCTTAGGGAAGCTTATAACATTCTAAGGGAAGTGTTATAAAACTTTACATTAGGAAACTTGCAGACTGAGATCCAGGAGTGATGCATTTCTTTCTATCTTCTTCAAACACTACCATCATTTTTCAATGTTCCCCTTTAATGAAATAATAGAATACCCCTGGTAGACAATCTGGACGTATCTCCAGTGTGTACACGCCCTTGCATTGTTTCTAGATATTTGTAGGTGACCGGCACCACTAGTTACAAGACATTATAAACCATGATAAGATTGTAATAACAGGCAGCAATCCAATCCTTTTTTATGGAGTTTGCAACTGTTGGACATGTTTATAATGAAGGAGATCCATAATGTCATCTCTCAACTACATCTGCTAGTGACTCACAGTTGAAGATTTTAATATGAATTTAAAATTCCTCAAGAATTTGTGTATTGAATGAATCAATTCAGTATAAATCTGTGTAGAACTATACTTAATGAAGTGTTATAGGTTATGTGCCATTTTCCTTTGATGTGATCCTTGAAAGGGAAAGTACAGGGTTACAATTAAAACATGACTGAGAGTTTATAAGGTTAGCTACAACCTGAATCCTTGACATTTCTTTACTGAAATACTGCTTAACTCCTTCCATTTTTTTTTCTAGAACAGTGCTAGAACATTAAGTGTTCCATCAGGCTTTATGTCACCTAAGTTTTGCCCTGGGGCATTCTAGGGTTTTTGCCAACTGAGCCAAACTTTTGAATGCCCCTCTATGTATCATTAGTGGCGCTTAAAGGGTTGGGAAGGCGTTGGCTCTTTTTCCAAAAGACTTGTAAGCCTCCAATAATAATTCTTTCAGCAGGGCCCTAACTAGCCTAAACAAGTTGCCCTATGCCCACATAACACAGATAGGTACTATAAGATGCTCTAATGCCCAGATCACACAGATTGTACATATGATGCCCTCATGCCCAGATCACAGAAACTACATTGAAACAAGATGTGCCCGCTCTAGACCCAATATTACCACCCCACTTACCCTATGACGATCAGAGCAGGACCTGCATAAAGGCAGCAGTTAGTACAGAGCTAAGAGGGGAAAAGTGCGGCTACCAGAATTTTTTTCCTTCAGCTCTGCCTGCCACCTCTCTGATATTTAGCAGGGCACCACCCTGAGCATTTGCTCATATTGCCTCATTGGAGAGACACCCCTACCAAGTCCACACAAGCAGGTGATCAACACTTGCTTGTGTGGACTTGGATATGTGTGCAAATTATGACATCTCTTGTACAGATGGCAATTCAAACTCGATGGTAAGCGAACAGCCATTTCAGCCAATATCACATGCTGATTGGTTGTTGATCTGGCAGGATGCCCACTAATGACGCGTGACTGGGCAGCCACATACTTACAATTAATGTCTGATTAGATAGTTATTAACTTAATCATCAATAAGACAAACTCTGACTGGAATAAAGATGGTCGCAGCTTTATTGGCAGTAAAAGTTAAATTGAACTCATTATACAACGATATGCCGCTGAGTAAATTTATCTCAGGCACAATCAAAATTAATAACCAGGAGTCTCTGCGCTTTTAGCAAAGGACAGGCTAATGCCGTAGGCTACTGTCCCGTCCCCTCCTTCAAGCATGTAACTTACCAACCTTATACTTGGCCATGAGTATCACCGACACCGGACGTTCATTGTTTCAATGGACGGCCGCCCCCCATGGCCAACGCTAGTTCGGATTGCATATACACGTTGAAAATATTGAGGCCGATATGATTCAAGTGAACCCCATCTTTTCTGAGAAGGTTTGCATTATCTTCTTCTAATTCTTTGTGTCGAATAGCTAGGCCTCCTAAGCGTCGTGTGAAGGCTGATATTGTTTTTATTGATTTCCTCCTCATCCTTCTATGGCATGTAGGTCTCTACTCCCTCGCCATTGAGTACGGGGGGTATAATTTCCTACCATATGTAATTGATTGGGGAAAAGGTTTGAAAAACATTGACAAATCTTGTTTTAATGGCCTGAATTAGCTGGACGTTTTTTGTCTGCCTTAGTTGTTCCTGCCCGAATGGATTCAAGGGAACATGAAGTCCTAGGAGATCAGGGTTATCTGCTAGAGAATTGGCTTTTCTAAGGGAAGCGTATTACAGCATTCTACGGGAAGCGTATTATAGCATTCTAAGGGAAGCATATTATAGCATTCTAAGGTAAGCGTATTATAACATTCTAAGTGAAGCGTAATATAGCATTCTAAGGTAAGCGTATTATAACATTCTAAGTGAAGCGTAATATAGCATTCTAAGGGAAGGGTATTATAACATTCTAAGGGAAGGGTATTATAACATTCTAAGGGAAGCATTATAACATTCTAAGGAAAGAGTATTATAACATTCTAAGGGAAGCATATTATAACATTCTAAGGGAAGCGTATTATAACATTCTAAGGGAAGCGTTATAACATTCTAAAGGAAGTATTATAACATTCTAAAGGAAGCATTATAACATTCTAAGGGAAACATTATAACATTCTAAGGGAAGCGTATTATAACATTCTAAGGGAAGTGTATTATAACATTCTAAGGGAAGCGTATTATAACATTCTAAGGGAAGTGTATTATAACATTCTCGTGCGATTCTTTAAGCTCTTGTAGCTATTGCTCGACTGGGTCATTCGTCAAAAACCGCATCCTCATTCGTAACCCATACTAATCTCTAACACATGTCATCAAAAAGATTACACTTCATCAATGCAGTCGCTTCTGGGACATCTACATTTTGCCTGCAGGGTCCTTCAATGGGAAGGGCCTTTTGCAGGAGACTGTCCTCAGTGACTATAGGTATCAAAGCTCCTCATCACCAAATACGCATCACTAAACCATTACAGAGAGAACTCAACACCTGGATTACATTCCTATCTGAGTTCAAAGGCAGCACCGTACTGGCAAGAACCAGAACTTAATATACAGATCTTCAACTGTACACAGACGCGGCAGGCAGTCTAGGTAGGGGGGCCTTCTTTGGCAGGAAAGTGGTGCGCCAAACGATGGCCGCCATATTGGGTAAATAGTGAATTAATTAAAATATCACCCTATTAGAACTATCGCCTATTTAAGTTTGCAGTTCATCTATGGGGTCATCTTTTCTCTAATAGGCGCATCATCTTTTGGAGTGACAACAAATCCGTAGTGCTGTCGTAATCACAGACCCCATCTTCCCCCCAGTACTACTACTTATAGACATCTTAGTACTACATTGTCTAAAACTAATATTTGGTTCAAAGCAGGAGTTCTTCAGACTGATACCAACAGCCAAAAGTTAGGGAACCTCTGTACCGCAGAACTTGTGGAAACTCGTTTTCCGAGCACTACGAGGCCTACTAAGTCTTCCTTAACTCCTGCTACATGGCGCACTATTTCCGAACACACCCCACATATACACAACAAATTAATTCTTACCACTCTATCCTTCATGTCTCAAAAAAGGATGAACAACCGTTAGGTCACACCATTGCCTCTCCAGCCGGCATTTATACTCCAACTAATAGGTCTTCCAGATGTCACAAAAGACTCAGTATACGCAAATGGTAAAGAGGTGAAAAAAAGGAACAACAAGCCCGACCGTGAAAGCCTACCTCCTATTCCATATTTTCCAATTAATCCATACCCAAGGCCTAATCTGTTACGATTCATAGAAACCCTCCTCTGTCAAACTGCATACGCATTGCCTTTTACGGGCATTCCGCCTCAGTGATCTAATAGCACCAACTAGGTCCCATTCCAGGGGAAACACTCCAATATTAAGGTTTCAAAAAGATTCATCGCAATTATGTAAGATCCTCCAAAACAGACACCCTTGGAAAAGGCACATCCATCATACTACAGGCCACAAAAGGGCCCACATGCCTAGTAACATTAGTATTAAATTACCTTTCCATCTGTCTATTTGGTGGCATTCCTCTTTTAATCCACAAAAACCACACCTACTTTCAGTTATCAGTTTACTTCCATACTCAGAAAATGCCTAAATATATGGGACTGCCACATAAGTTCTCCTCCCACTCCTTCAGAATTAGCTGCCACTGAGACCCAACAACAGGGACTCTCTGGACGAACAAATGAAAAAGTAGGAAGGTGGAAATCTAATTGATTGACTAATCAACACGACGTTCCTTTCAGGTAACCGTCCCATTACGGCATGGATCTTAGGTTACTCATACATGGCTGCAAAAGAGCAGAGGCCTGCCGACATGGAAGAAACCTTGACTTTCCACCCACAACATCTTCAAATCTGCTGGCGAGGCATCCGAGGCCTACGTTGGGCACAAATCATACCAGTAATTATTCAGCTCCAAGGTTTGTATGAGGGACCCAAGATCCTTTGCATCCATTCGGGCAGGAAACAACTAAGGCAGACAAAAAACGTCCAGCTAATTCGGCCATAAAACAAGATTTGCAATGTGTTTTCAAACCTTTCCCCAATCAATTATCATATGGTAGGAAATTATACCCCCCGTACTCAATGGCGAGGAGCTGAGACCTACATGCCATAGAAGGATGCAGGAGGAAACCAATAAAACAATATCAGCCTTCACACACGCGTAGGAGGCCTAGCTATTCGACACAAAGAATTAGAAGAAGATAATGCAAACTTCTCAGAAAAGATGGGTTCACTTGAATCATATCGGCCTCAATATTTTCAACGTGTATATGCAATCCGCACTAGCGTTGGCCATGCTGGGGCGGCCCTCCATTGAAACAATGAACGTCCGGTGGTCGGTGATACTCATGGCCAAGTATAAGGTTGGTAAGTTACATGCTTGAAGGAGGGGACGGGACAGTAGCCTACGGCATTAGCCTGTCCTTTGCTAAAAGCGCAGAGACTCCTGGTTATTAATTTTGATTGTGCCTGAGATAATTTACTCAGCTGGCATATGTTGTATAATGAGTTATTCAAGTTTAACTTTTACTGCCAATAAAGCTGCGACCATCTTTATTCCAGTCAGAGTCTGTCTTTATTGATGATTAAGTTAATAACTATCTAATCAGACATTAATTGTAAGTATGTGGCTGCCCGTCACGCGTCATTAGTGGGCCATCCTGCCAGATCAAACACCAATCAGCATGTGATTATTGGCTGAAATGGCTGTTCGCTTACCATCGAGTTTGAATTGCACATCTGTACAAGAGATGTCATAATTTGCACACATATCCAAGTCCACACAAGCAAGTGTTGATCACCTGCTTGTGTGGACTTGGTAGGGGTGTCTCTCCAATGAGGCAATATGAGCAAATGCTCAGGGTGGTGCCCTGCTAAATATCAGAGAGGTGGAGGCAGAGCTGGAAGAAATAAATTCTGGTAGCCGCACTTTTCCCCTCTTAGCTCTGTACTAACTGCTGCCTTTATGCGTCCTGCTCTGACGTCTATAGGGTAAGTGGGGTAATTATGGGTCTAGAGCTGGGCACATCTGTTTCCAATGTAGTTTCTGTGATCTGGGCATGAGGGCATCATATGTACATATCTGTGTGATCTGGGCATTAGAGCATCTTATATGTACCTATCTGTGTTATGTGGGCATTAGGGCAACTTGTTTAGGCTAGTTAGGGCCCTGCTGAAAGAATTTATTATTGGCAGGCTACAAGTCTTTTGGAAAAAAAAGCCACGCCTTCCCAACCCTTTAAGCGCCACCTAATGATACATAGAGGGGCTCATCAAAAGTTTGGCTCAGTTGGCAAAAACCCTAGAAATCCCCAGGGCAAAACTTAGGTGACATAAAGCCTGATGGAACACTTAATGTTCTAGCACTGCTTCTAGAAAAAAAAATGAAGGAGTTAAGCAGTATTTCAGTAAAGAAATGTCAAGGATTCAAGTTGTAGCTAACCTTATAAACTCTCAGTCATGTTTTAATTGTAACCCTGTACTTTCCCTTTCAAGGATCACATCATCAAGGAAAATGGCACATAACCTATAACACTTCATTAAGTATAGTTCTACACAGATTATTACTGAATTGATTCATTCAATCACACAAATTCTTGAGAATTTAAATTCATATTAAAATCTTCAACTGTGAGTCACTAGCAGATGTAGTTGAGAGAGACATTATGGATCCCTTCATTAATTAACATGTCCACAGTTGCAAACTCCTAAAAAAGGATTGGATTGCTGCCTGTTATTACAATCTTTATCATGGTTTATAATGTCTTGTAACTAGTGGTGCCGGTCACCTACAAATATCTAGAAACAATGCAAGGGCGTGTACACACTGGAGATACTGTCCAGATTTGTCTACCAGGGGTATTCTATTATTTTTTAAAGGGGAACATTGAAAAATGATGGTAGTTTTGAAGAAGATTAGACAGAAATGCATCACTCCTGGATCTCAGTCTGCAAGTTTCCTAATGTAATATTTTTATAATGCACTTCCCTTAGAATGTTATAATGCTTCCCTAAGAATGTTTATAATACACTTCCTTAGAATGTTTTATAATGCTTCCTTAAGAATGTATAAACAGCTCCCTTAGAATGTTATAATAACGCTTCCCTTAGAATGTTATAAGCGCTCCCTTAAAGGGAAACATTAGAACATTCTAAGGGAAGCATTAGAACATTCTAAGAGAAGCATTAGAACATTCTAAGGGAAGCGTATTATAACATTCTAAGGGAAGTGTATTATAACATTCTAAAGGAAGCATTAGAACATTCTAAGGGAAGCGTATTATAACATTCTAAGGGAAGCATTATAACATTCTAAGGGAAGTGTATTATAACATTCTAAGGGAAGTGTATTATAACATTCTAAGGGAAGCGTATTATAACATTCTAAGGGAAACATTAGAACATTCTAAGGGAAGCATTAGAACATTCTAAGGGAAGCGTATTATAACATTCTAAGGGAAGCGTATTATAACATTCTAAGAGAAGCATTATAACATTCTAAGGGAAGTGTATTATAACATTCTAAGGGAAGCGTTAGAACATTCTAAGGGAAGCATTATAACATTCTAAGGGAAGCGTATTATAACATTCTAAAGGAAGCATTAGAACATTCTAAGGGAAGCGTATTATAACATTCTAAGGGAAGCGTATTATAACATTCTAAGGGAAGCCAAGGCGGAGAACTTTGAGCGGTTTTCACTCAAGGCGGAGAACTTTGGGCGGTTTTCACTCAAGGCGGAGAACTTTGGGCGGTTTTCACTCAAGGCGGAGAACTTTGAGCGGTTTCCCTCAGGCGGCGAACTTGAGCGGTTTTTCACTTAAGCGGAGAACTTTGAGCGATTTTCACTCAAGGCGGAGAACTTGAGCGTTTTTCCCTCAAGGCGGAGAAACTTTGGGCGGTTTTCACTCAAGGGCGAGAACTTGGGCGGTTTTCACTCAAGGCGGAAGAACTTTGAGCAGTTTTCACTAATGGGAGAACTTTGATCGTTTCACTTAAGGCGGAGAACTTTGGGCGGTTTTCACTCAAGGCGGAGAACTTTGGGCGGTTTTCACTCAAGGCGAAGAACTTTGGGCGGTTTTCACTCAAGGCGGAGAACTTTGAGCGGTTTACACTCAAGGAGGAAAACTTTGAGCAGTTTACACTCAAGGCGGAGAACTTTGAGCGGTTTACACTCAAGGCGGAAAACTTGAGCGGTTTACACTCAAGGCTTAAACTTTGAGCAGTTTACACTCAAGGCGGAGAACTTTGAGCGGTTTATACTCAAGGCGGAGAACTTTGAGCGGTTTATACTCAAGGCGGAGAACTTTGAGCGGTTTACACTCAAGGAGGAAAACTTTATAACAGTATGTATGTATATGTTGACTCTATGTAGACGCCACTTGGGTACACATCGCCCTGTACCTTTATAACCCTACAGATTATACAGTATGTATTAATGTTTATTCACCTATAGCGCCACGTGGGGACACAGCCGCTGTACATTATAACAATACAGATTATACAGTAGTCGTATATGTTTTTTATATAGCGCCACCTTGGTACACAGCGCTGTACATTATAACAAACAGAGTCATGACACTTATGTATGTATATGTTTATTTAAGTAGCGACACTGGTACCACATCGCTGTACAACTTATAACAATACAGATTAATACAGTATGATGTATATGTTATTTATATAGCGCCACTTGGGGACACAAGCGCTGACATGATAACAATACCGATATACAGTAAGTATGTATATGTTTATTTATTATAGAAGCCACTGGGTACAACCAGCGCCTGTAACATCCCTATACAATAAGATCTATACAGTACGTATGTATATGTTATTATATGGCGCCATTGGGGAAACAGCGCTGTACAGTATACAATACAGATTATACAGATGTATGTATATGTTTTTTATATAAGCGCACTTGGGTACACAGCGCTGTTACTTATACAATACAGATATATACAGTTAGTATGATATGTTTATTTATATAGCGCCACTTGGGTACACAGCGCTGTATATTATAACAATACACGATTAGAACAGTATGTATTGTATATGTTTTATTTATATAGAGCCACTTGGTACAACAGCGCTGTACATCTATACAATACAGATTATCACAGTCGATGTATGTAAATGTTTATGTTATTAAGAGCACCACTTGGGGGGACACAGCGCGGGACATTATAACAATACAGATATACAGTGTGTGTATGGTATTTATATAGGCGCCATTGGGGACACAGCGCGGTACATTATAACAATACAGCGTATACAGTATGTATGTATATGTTTATTTATATAGCGCCACTTGGGTACACAGCGTGTACATTATAAAACAATACAGATTATACAGTATGTACGTATATGTTTATTTATAGAGACCAACTTGGGGACACAGCGCTGTACATTATAAAAATACAGGATTTTAGACAGTATGTATGTATATATGTGTATTTATGATAGCGCAACTTGGGGGGACCACAGCGCTGTACATTACAATACAGATGATACAGTAGGTATGTATATGTTTATTTATTAGAGCCAATTGGGTACACCAGCGCTGTCTACCAATTACAACAATACAGATTAACAGTATGTATGTATATGTTATTTATATGGCGCCCACTTGGGCTACACAGCGCTGTATATTATAAAAATACAGATTAACAGTATGTATGTATATTTTTATTTATTATAGCGCTCACTTGGGGACACAGAACTGTACATTATAACAATTACACAGATTATAAGTATGATGAATATGTTTATTTATATAGCGCCACTTGGGTACGCGCGCTGTACATTATAACAATATAGATTATACAGTATGTAGTATATGTTTATTTATATAGCGCCACTTGGGTACACAGCGCTTGTACCATTATAACATACAGCTTATTACAGTAGAATGTATATGTTATTTATATAGCGCACTTGGGACACAGCGCTGTTAATTATAACAATACAGATTATTAAGTATGTATGTATTATGTTGATTTATATAGCGCCACTTGGGTGACACAGGCGTGTACATCCTATAACAATACAGAATTATACCGTATGTATGTATATGTTTATTTATAAAGTGCACTTGGGTCACAGCGTGTACATATAAACAATTACAGCTTATACAGTATGTATGTATATGTTTATTTAATAGTGCCACTTGGGTCCACAGCCCTGTACATTATAAAATACAGATTATACAGTATGTATGATAATTTTATTTATAAAGTGCCACTTGGGTACGCAGCGCTTGTACATTTATACCAATACAGATATACAGTATGTATGTATATTTATTATATAGCGCACACTGGGTACACAGCGATGTACATTATAACACTACAGATTATAAGTATGTATGTATATGTTTATTTATATAGAGCCACGTGGGGACGCAGCATCGTACATTATAACAATACAGATTATACAGTAGGTAAGTATATGTTTTTTTATATAGACGCACTGGGGAGGTACGCAGCGCTGTTACATTATAAGTATACAGACCAAGGGATAAGTGCGCAATTATACCGATAAAAATAAAAAATTACATTGTAAATTAAGTTTCATACATAGGTATAGATATATATAATTTTATGGATGCATTGATTAGTGCCAGCATGCTTGACACATTAGGAGGAGAATCCCTGCCCCCGAAGAGCTTACAATCTAAGTTGCGATCGAACAATGACATATTATGTATGAAGTTTTGTTCTATTTATATGTGGGAGTTTGTGGCACCGATATATAATCCTTAGGAAATGATAATCTGGGTAAATTAAAGGAGAAACTCTTACTCTTATGCGTCTGTTAAATGATCCAATCCTGCGTCACATGAAATAATAATCTGGGTAAATAAAGGGAACATACTCTCTGCGTCTGTTAATGATCAATCCCTGGTACATTGACAAATGATGAAAATAAAGTGTTAAGCCACAAGGTGGCACAAATACAGCATTACTGAGGACATCGCTAATCCTTTTAACAGTATTAATTAGTCACATTCGCTATATCGAACGTGGTTCTATGTGATAGAATATATATCTCGATACCACAGAATTATCTTTTAAAAGCTCATAAGACGACATGAAATCCCAAACTGCATTTTATATAAGTATTTATTCTTATTACACAGGCACTCTCCATTATGTAAACCCATTTTCACACCAGGCCCTGCACCAAAGAGCTTACAATCTAATAATACACAATCCTCTGTCAGGTCTTATGATGTGGGGAAACCAAAGCACAGAGAGAGAGGGTGGGAGCCATAGCGGGACCAACCAACAACCATCCAATAACCAGTTCTTTTGGGGTAAAGGAATTTGCGTCCACAGACCAGTGCCACTCTCGAACCAATAGGAATTTTACATTCAAATGGAGAGCCAGTAACACCAATAATGTTTTCCCCCCCTCCATGAGAGTTAATTGTAACTCTGATTGGGTTGGGGCAAAAATTAGCACCTTTTAACGATAAGATCTTTTATTGAATAACATTTAAAGTTTCTACATGTACCAATTTCTGTATGGTTGCTCCGATTGGAAAGTGGGATTAAAGCTAGGTAGCAAGGCAAAACATAAGATTTGCAGGTTATTCCCCAGACTTTTAATGAAATGTTATATTCTGAGAGAAATTATTTTTTATTGTTGAGTAAAATAAAGAATATGTACTCATGTTGGGGACAGGAAAACCTATTCTGTGTCAGGGAGAAGGGGGGATCTCTGTTGTTACTCCCTTTATTATTGATTTATTGAGCGCTACAAGCATGTTCAGTGTACTGGTACTGCATCCACTTAGCTGGGAGTCACCCACTAAGGTGAATTATTGGAGTTAGGCCTAGTACCCACAGGTTAATTTTAGAAATCACCGAGGGCCACAGCAAAGGGAAAGGTAACGGTACAGCGTGTTGGATGTTTGAATGGCTTTGTTATTGGCCACAATGTGTCTGGAGTCCCCTTTAAAAAAAGTGGGTGCTTTATAGGTCCTTAAAGCATTAGTGGCATGGGGCCCCTTATAAAAGGGAAGAGTCCTAAATCCTCATCATTTAAAACCGGAGGTACGGAGAAGCTTGTTCCAAAGCAGCACTCACTTTCTTGAAAGTTTTCCTTTAAGAACTCTTTATGCTAAGTTTCTCCAATCTTATATGATCCGAAATGCAGAACACGGTAGGTCCTGTCATATACTAACCCCCCCCACTACCCACATGGCAAATGGGATTTCCCCCCCAACCACCTAGCAGACCCTAGTGGTCTCAGCAGCTCCTGTGCTGGTGCTGGATTACTGAATGTCATCAGATAAGTGCCGTGAAGAAATATTTATTGCTACATTGATATATATGTACACACTTTCATAAACCCTTAACTTTATCGCTAAGTTCCTCCAATCTATATGATCCCTAAACGACATTTTGTACAAAAATATCCACCCTGTCACATCTACACCCCCCCCCAAATACATCGAGTCTATAATATCAAGAATATAATAATAATAATAAAAATAATAATATAATGTATATTAATATTTAATATAAATAACAGATGTTGTATTGTTGTATCAGCCAATTTCATTGAGAAATTCAGCCTTCCTGTTGCATCAATATGTTAAGATGGTTTGTTCTTGAAAGATGTTCTTCAACATAGACCAGATCAGGATGATGGATTTAGGACTTTATGGAGTCAAACAAATTTAATTGATTAAAGTTCATTTATTTGGATACGTCCCCTGGAAACACCAGTCCTAGACAACTCTGCGCTTTTATTTTCAGATCAGACGCTCGTCCTCTATATAATTCTTTTAACCTGAAACTGGAAAAAAATGTGGCCAGGGCGTTCAATCAAGATGTGACTTGCCCAAACATTAGCAAGATAAGAAATCTTCTGAGTTTTCTAAATTCGGCTGCTGCTGTTTTTATAAAGAACAAAGGCTATGTGTAAAGATCCTTAGCTTGGCAAGTTATAAAGATAATGCAGGGCTGGAGTGAGACGTTGACATAAACAAGGAAAGAATCCTTTATGGTAACCCACATTGGGTTGATTTACTCTGTTCTGCTTCTATGTAATTACTTATTTTATGGCGCAAATATTGCAGTTAGTCGTTCAAGAAAGTTATTTAAATGAATATCCAACTGATGATGGTATTATTTCCAGGTCCCTGGCTCTCCAGTGTAGACCTGAATGACTAGTGTGTAAACCAAAGGTTCTTTGAAAATTTTGAAATTTTAAATTTCTATGATTATAATGGATTTATGGTTGGAGGGGGATGGGACTATTTGCCTGTTTAAAGTTACTGCAAAACTCTTCTGAAGTTATGCCTGTAAGCTCTTTAACCCGAGGTCAGTAGAGGGTGTCTCAGTTATACAGTGAAACCACAAACACGTAGGAATAGACAATATCAAGAACAAATTATGATAATATTGTTAAATAAAAAATAATACTGTGTGTATATAGTGTGTAGACAGGGAAAATATCAACTAGGACAATTGCCAACACACAAAGCTTTTAACTAACCCATTGATTAGTGCAAATATTCAAAGTCAAGACAACATTACAGGGGGAAACCTCCCTCATCTGTCCCAATCCAGAGTCCCCCCTCTGGCCAGAGTCCCCCCCTCGGTCCCAAATCTGAGTCCCCCTTGTACAAATCCAGGAGTGCCCCCCCTCGCGCATAAATCCAGAGAGTGTCCCCTCGGTCCCAAAATTCAGAGTCCCCCCTCGGCCAAATTCAGGTCCCCACTCGGGATCCCAAATCCCACAGTCACCCTCATCCAAATCAAGGAGTATTCTCCCCCCCCCCTTGGTCCCAAATCCAAAGCCCCACACCCTCTGCCCCCCCCCCCAAATCAGAGTCCCCCTTGTCCAAATCCAGAGTTCCCCCCTCGGTCCCAAATCCAGAGTCCCCCCTCTGTTCCCCAAACCAGAGTTCCCCCTCCTATCCAAATCGAGAGTCCCCCTTGCGTCCCAAATTCAGAGGTGCCCCCTTGGGTCCCCAAATCAGATTCCCCCCTATGTCCCCAATCCAGAGTGTCCCCTCGGTCTAAATCCAGAGTCCCCCCCTGTCCCAAATCCAGAGTCCCCCCTCTGTCCCAAATCAGAGTTCCCTCTGTCCCAAATCGAGAGTCCCCCCTTGGTCACAAATTCGAGTCCCCCCTTGGTCCCAAATCCAGAGTCAAAACTCTGTCCCAAATCCAGAGTGTCCCCCTCGGTCAGAAATCCAGAGTCCCCCTCTGTCCCAAATTCAGAGTCCCCCTCGGTCCCAAATCAACAGTCCACCCTCATCCCAAATCAAGAGTCCCCCCTCTGTCCCAAATCCAGAGTCAACCCCCCCCCCTGGCATTGACCCAATCCAGATCTTCCCACCTCTGTCCCAAATCAAGAGTCCCCTGCAGTCCCAAATCCAGTAGAGTCCCCTCGGGTCCCAAATCACCAGAGTCCCCCCCCTGTCCCAAATCAAGATTCCCACTCTGTCCCAAACCCAGAGTCCCCCCCCCGGTCCCAAATTTCAGAGTCCCCTTGGTCCCAAATCCGAGTCCCCCCCCTCTGTACACAAATACAGAGTCCCCTTCGGTTCCAAATCCAGATACCCCCCTCTGTCCCAAATCCAGGAAGAGTCCACCTTTGGTCCAAATCCAGAGTCTCTCTCATGTCCCAAATCAGAGTTCCCCCTTTGGTCCAAATCCAGAGTCCCCCATCTGTCCAAATCCAGAGTCCCCATTCAGTTCCAAAATCCAGGAGTCCCCCTCTGTACCCAAATCCTGAGTCCCCCTCTGTTCCCAAATCCAGAGTCCCCCCTTGGTCCCAAACCCAGATCCCCCTTCGGCCCGGAATCCAGAGTCCCCCCCCTCAGTCCCAAATCCAGAGTCCCCCTCGCTCCCAAATCCAGAGTCCCCCATCTGTCCCAAATCCAGAGTCCCCTTGGTCCCAAACCCAGAGTCCCCTTCGGTCCCGAATCCAGAGTCCCCCTCCGTCCCCAATCCAGAAGTCCCCCTCTGTCACAAAATCCAGGAGTCCCACCTTGGTCCCAATTACAGAGTCCCCACTAGGTCCCAAATCCAGGAAAGTACCCCCTTAGTACCAAATCCAGGTCCACAAATTCAGAGTCTCCCATCGGTCCCAAATCCCAGATCCCCCCTTAGTCCCAAATCCAGAGTCCCCCTCTGGTTAACAAATCCAGAGTCCCCCTCTGTCCCAAATCCAGAGTTCCCCCCTCAGTCCAGAGTCCCCCCCCTCTGTCACAAATACAGAGTGCCCCCCTCGGTCCCAAATCCAGAGTTCCCCCCTCGGTCCCAAATCCAGAGGGTCCCCTCGGTTCACCAAATCCAGGAGTCCACCCTCGGCCCCAAATTCGAGTCCCCACCGGTCCGAAATCCAAGGTCCACCCTCACTACCAAATCCAGAGTCCCTCCCCTTGGTCCCAAACCAGAGTCCCCACCTGTCCCCAAATCCAGAGTCCCCCTTCCCCGGTTCCAAATCCAGAGTCCCCCTCTGTCCCAAATCCAGAGTCCCCCCTCTGTCCATCAACAGGGTCCTTAAAGGAAATTTCCATCTGTGGTTATTGTTACTAAAGAAGCGGGTGCAGATACTGTAACATTGATGTGTGTGTGTCTTTATAAATTGTTCCCTACATGCTGTAGTGTATAGAAAAGTAGATCTATTGATTTAATCTACTGAGAGGAAATGTTGAATTATTAAGGAGTTGATCCCACTGGGTCCAGAGGAATTGGGATGTGTACCAAAGGGGAGGCATGGCCATCTTCCATCGATAAATAGGAGAAGGAGGACAATACGTTACAAGCTGTAAATACACAACAAAGGGGAAAAGACGTTATGTGGGGACTCCCCCCAAGGTAAAGAAGGACAAGTATAAAGGAATTTATTTATTATTTCTATTAAGTCCAAAGAGAGTTTAATAGAAATTACTAATTCTATAGAATAAATATCAACAGTAGGAGAAATGGCAAAATATGTAAATTAGAATTATACTGTAATGAACTGTGGGCTGGGTTAGAATTGTATTAAAGGGCCAATTATAGTGAGAAAATTGTTTTTTTTTTACTTCTTCTAATGTATCCCTATAAGTAATCCCATCACCCAGGGTCCTTTAGTTTCTTTAAATTTACATAGTCCCTGAGATATAAGCCTTTGAATATGCTGTGATTTGTAGAGCTGCTACACCTCATCTGTACTCAACGGCCACACACCACACAATCCAAAGCTCCCCTGCAGTACTGTCACACACTCTCTCACCCACACTATTGTACCATGTGCAACATATAGTCAAATGTGTAGTGACTAACACAATCAATAAACCAATTAACCCAGACAATATGAGATAACACACTATAAAACAGCCCCTCCCCCCCAAAAAATCTTATATACCATACAAAAACCCAGTGACTTAAAATGGAACACTAAACAGTATTATAATTACAGTAATACAGACCTATATACCAAACAAGACACAACTGAATGGTAACAGGACAACAAGCAGTGTCACTGTGTTTGTGAAGGTCTACACTACCAAGCTGCTGTTACAATGACTCTCTATTCAGTGATTATGATCTCAGTAAGCAGGGGGAGAGACTGAACTTTAGGATAAAAAGTAAATAACAAGTAGCAAAGTTAGAGAACAGCAGAGTTCAGTAAACTTACTTGTAAAGAATCTCAGCACCCACTTGTCCTCCCTCTCCCCCTTCCCTCCCTCAGCATATTTCTACTTTATTCACCTTTGATTGCTTGCAGTGCTAGACTCTGAAGGGACGGGGTGTCAACAGGATGTCAGCACTTATTTTTAAAGTCCTCCCATTCAACTGGACAATGCTCGACGACTTGTATAAGCCCGTCACTGCTTGAGGGGGAGTAGACAGAGAGGGGAGGGGGACTACACAGCTTGGTACAAACTTCTGCCCATGTGAAGAACGAAGCCACACACAGAAACATGGAAAGTAAGGCAGCGTATACTAATGATCCTATAACATTGCAGAACAGACAAAAGTTTTTTTCACTAATAGTTGCCCTTTAATTACTAATTTATTGGAAATAAGATCAAAAGGAAGAATATCAACAAAAACCAGTCCAAAACAAACTCCTCATTTAAGATTAATTAATTTACTATGAACGAAATCATTAATTACTTGGAGATTATCAATAATTTACTATGGAGAGTATCATAATTTTACTAGGGAGATATCATTTAATGTTACTTGGAAGATCACATAATTTACTATGAGAGTATCATTATTTACTATATGGAGAGTATCACTAATGTACTTTGAAGAGCATAATTAATTTACTATGGAGAATATCAATCATTTACTAGGAGAGTATCATATTTACTAGGAGAGTATCACTAATTTACTATGAAGGAGCATCATTTAATTTAATATGAAGAGATAACTGAATTTACTATGAGAGTATCATTTATTTACTATGAAGCGCATCACTAATTTACTATGAGAGCCATCATGAATTTCCACTATGAGGTATCACTATTACATAAAGAGCATTCATTAATTTAATAAGGAGAGTATTCATTAATTTACTATGAAGTGTATAATTGATTACTTTGAAGTGTATAATTAATTTACACTAATTGTTACTATGAAGTGTATCATTGATTTACTTTGAGTGTATAATTAATTTACTATGATGAGGTATTATTAATGTACTATGAAGCGCATTCACTAATTACTATGAAGAGTATCACTATTTACTATGAAGAGTATCACTAATTTACTATGGAGAGTATCATTATTTATTATGGAGAGTATATTAATTGTACTATGGAGAGTATCATTAATTTCATATGAAGGAGTATCATTAATTTCCTCTGGAGAGTCTCATTTATTTACATGAAGCGCATCACTAATTACTATTGAAGCGTATACTTTAATTACTTATGGAGCGCATCACTAATTTACTATGAAGAGCATCATGAATTTACTATGGAGTGTATCATAATTTACTATTAAGTGCATCAATAATTTACTATGTAAAGATACATCGCTTGTGAAGGTTCTCATCATCAGGTCCATGGTATATCTGTTGTATTCAAGTAGATCAAACTGCGACTGAACTGTAGTTCTGGATGCCTAGCGAAAGTCCTTCAAGAACGTACATTTCAAGTCCATTGATCTAATTGAATACAACAGATATAAAGAGCATCAGTAATTTACTACGGAAGAGTATCATATTTACTATGAAGGTTACATCTGATTTACTGTTGAAGGTATAATTAATTTACTATGGAGAGTATATTGATTTACATTGAGGAGTCTTATCATTTACTATGAGCGCCATCCTATAAAGAGTATCATTAATGTACTGGGGAGAGTATTCAGTAATTTACTGTTAAGAGTAGCAGTAATTACTATGAAGAGGTTATCCTAATTTACTATAAAGAGTATCATTAAATTACTGTGGAGAGTATCAGAATTTACTATGAAGCACATCACTAAATTTATAGGAGAGTATTCATTAATTTACTATGAAGAATATTGTTAATTTAAGGTGGAGAGTATTGTTACTTTATGGGGAAAGGAATCATTCATTTACTGTGTAAAGTTCATTCATTTGCCTGTGGAGAATTGTTTGAGAAGGTAGTCATAATTTACTATGGAGAGTCGCATAATTTGCTGTGGAGAGTATGCATTAATGCTGTGGAGAGATCCTTAATTTGCTGTGGAGAAGTATCATTCATTTACTGTGGAAATATCATTCATTACTGTGGAGAGTATCATTCATTTACTGTGGAGAGTATCATTAATTTACCTGGCGGGTATCATGGAATTTACTATGGAGAGTATCACTAATTTACTATGAAGAGGATCCATTAATTTCACTATGGAGAGTACATTAATTTATATGAAGCCTATCACTAATTTACTATGAAGAGTATCACTAATTTACTATGAAGAGCCTCATTAATTTAATATGGAGTGTATCACAAATTACTATAAAGGTATCATTGATTCTTTGAAGTGTATAATTCATTTTTACTTGGCGGAGTATCACTTAATCTACTATGAGAGTACACTAATTCCTATGGAGAGTATATTTTAATTTACTATGGAGAGTATCATTAATTTATTATTAGAGTAGCCATTAATTACTATGAAAGAGGATCACTAATTTACTATGGAGAGTAGTCAGTGAATTTATATGAGAGTATCCTTCATTACTACGAAGAGTATTCAGCATTTTACTTGAAGCCGCATCAACTAATTACTATTGAAGAGTATAATTACTTATATAGCAGAGCATCAGGAATTGACTCTGAGAGTATACTAATTTACTATGAAGAGTATCATAATTTACTATGAAGAGATCATAATTTAATAGGAAGCAATCACGAATGTACTATGAAGAGTATCATTAATTTACTATGAAGAGTATCATTAATTTACTATGAAGCACATCACTAATTTACTATGAAGAGTATTCATTAATTTACTATGAAGAGTATTCATAATTTACTGTGAAGCACATACTTATGTAATATTAAAGAGTATCATGATTTACTGTGGAGAGTATCATTAATTTTACTGTGGAGGTATCAGTAATTTTACTATGAAGAGTATCACTTATTTTAATATGACGAGTTATTATTATTTACTGTGGAGAGTATCAGTAAGTTACTATGAAAGGCGCATACATAATTTACTATGGGGAGTACACTAATTTACTATGGGAGAGTATCATTATTACTGTGGAGAGGATCCATTAATTTACTGTGGAGAGTATAATTTAATTTGCGCGGGAGTATCAGTAGATTGTTCTGTTTTAAAGTTTGTTTCCTTTTTCTCTTATTTCAGTCAGTACATCCACAGAAGTAAAAAATGGTCTAGTTTATACCCTCACAATCTTTCTTGCCACTTTGTTTTCTCCAAGGAGAAGGGGTAAGTTCAAGATAAAAAAAATTTTATAAATGATATTTAAAATGTATTCTAAATTCCAATTCTGTCATTGAAAAAACAAATATTAAGACGTGTTTCATAAAGTGTGCATGTGACTTCGTGAAGTTTCTCATTCATCCAGGTTTATGGTTATATAATCTCTGGTCTGTATTTGAAATCAACTGGACTGATTCTAATACATACTTGACTTTAAGACCAGTTGATCACCTTAAATAAAGACATAATTGCATTTTTATTTGCAATCCTTAACTTTCATCTTCATTCATTAATAAACAAGTGAGTTTGTAAAACACTTAGAGACAGACACAAAAGTTAGAAGACATGGTTATATCCATGCTTTTTAAAATTCTCTACTGACTAAAAAGACAGATCTTTTTCATACCTTCAATAAAGTCTAGTATGATGTGTCTCTTTCTAGCTTCTCGGGATTATTAAGGTATAGGCTTGGATAAATTACGTTCATGTCTGTCCTTTCGACTGAAGGTCTCTTTGACAGTCACATGATGTTCTGGTAAGAAGCCCCAGAAGTTGAGGAGGGGGGCTTATATTGCAGCTGGATGGGACTACAAATCAACTTGAACCTGAGTTAAGCCGAACCTTATTCGGGAGTTCGAAAACAGACTCGGACTTCTCGAACTATGCCGGATTTTGATTTTCCCGGGCTCGAACAGTTCCGAACAGTCGAGGCATGCAAATATCAGTAAAATGTCTATTAACCAATACGCGAGAGTAG
The DNA here is from genome assembly GCA_019447015.1 of Hymenochirus boettgeri. Classification (NCBI taxonomy): domain Eukaryota; kingdom Metazoa; phylum Chordata; class Amphibia; order Anura; family Pipidae; genus Hymenochirus; species Hymenochirus boettgeri. The sequence goes on along the minus strand of CM033470.1, from coordinate 318,216,704 downwards.
ATATCGAATTCTCGAATCCACAAGTAAAAATGTCTATTACTAACAATACGCAAGTAATATCGAATTACGAATTTGCACGTAAAATGTCTATTAACCAATACGCGCGGTAAATATCGAAGTTAACGAATTTTAATGTATTTCATCAAATAACTCTTTCGAACTATTTGACTCCCATTGACCTTAATGGGTCATTTTCAAACTTTCCATATTGTTCGAAAGTTTGAAACGGACCCAGCTTTCGAAAAGTTCGGCCCACTCTCATTGCCAGCTGATGATGCCTCTCGGTCCCACAGTGGGCATGCCTCTAACCTAAACTTGGAGGCAGATCTATAAGTGCTGGTGATGTCACAGATACAGTTACTAGCAAGAAAAAACACCCTTATACCGCTGTAATTTGGAAGACTGAAGCTAGAATCTATAATAAAAAATTTTATAATAAAGGCCACTTGTCGGAGACCACAATTCCACTTCAGCTGTTTCATTTAAACATATCTAGGGACTCATTTATAAATACCACGGTGGCGGCCAATATGAGTAGAAATATGGTTGCAGCCCTCATTTTAGTATTTAACCTCAAGCTTTTGCTGGCGTTTTTTTTTATTTTATATTTTTTTTTTTTAAAGGTTTTTTTTTAGTTTGTTTGAGCTAAAAAACGCACAAACGCAATATTGAATTGGTTGCAGTAAGTTGTACAAAATTATTTTTAAAAACTGTGCAGCCCTGCAGTTTCTATTATTAAGTCCCAATAAAATAGGGTTAGTGTGGCTTTAAGGAGAGATTTCTCTGTAGCTGCTCCTGTAAACCAGAACTCCCAGGATCTAATAGACAGGAACTGCATATTGGTTATATAGTTAGGATGTATATTTTAATGTATTGCAATGCTTATTATGATGAAAATGTTTTCTGAAATTTCCCACAGTAAACAGGTGGAATGTATTTTTAGGCTGCCCGCAGTACGGTTCAGGTTTTAATATTTTACTCACATATGTACTATACCATAGAGTTGCTTTCTACCAAACCGTAAGTCCTTTCAATTAACAACTCTATAATCATGTGTGTGTGTGTGTTAGTGTATCCCATGTTAGTGTAGCCCCACGTTCTGTATCCCATGTTACTGTATCCAATGTTTACTGTATCCCATGTTACTGATCCCATGTTCACTGTATCCCATGTTACTGTATCCATGTTATGCTATCCCTGTTACTGTATCTTTTCCATGGTGACTGTATCCCATGTTACGTATCCCATGGTACTGATCCCACGTACTGTATCCATGTTACTGTATCCCATGTACGGTTCCCATTGCTACGTATCCATGCTTACTGGGTCCTCTGCTACTGGATCCATGTTACTGTATACCAGTGGATATATTCCCATGATACGCATCCCCTGTTACTGTATCCATGCTACTGTAGTTCCATGTTACTTGTATCCCATTGTGCTGTATCCCTGTTACTGTATCCCATTGCTACCTCGTGCCCATGTTACTCTTATCCCATGTTACTGGAGGGCCTAAGTTTACTGTTATACCAGGTGGCTACACGCAACCCATGCTACTGAATTCCATCGTGACTGTATTCCCAAGTTACGTATTCACATGTTACTGTAGCCCATGCTACTCTTTCCCAGGATACGTTGTCCTCCCATGTTAATGGATCTAAGTTACTGTATTCCATGTTACTGTATCCCCTTTTAGTATTCCCAGTTACGGGATCCCCTGTACTGGATCCCAAGTTACTGTATCCCATTTGCTTCTGCATTCCAAATGATGAGTTGTGCATACTGCACATGAGTGGATAAGAACAGGGACATTGGAGACTTCAATCACTGAAAAAGGAATTTCCTTGTTCTTCGGCTTTCTATTTAAGGTGCAAACCACAAATTAAAGGCCGGAACGTAGGAGGTTTCTGCCCTCAGAAATTTCTCCTCCAACCCTCTAAACTTTACTATGGTTTTATGAATTGTGAGACTGTATCGTATAGCACGTAGAAAGTCATCTAGGACTCGTTTTAATGGTTTTAAATGCCCCTAGTAGATAACTGAATGTTGTATTGGGACAACAGTTTCCTTTAAGTACTGTGCAACTGTAGAGAAGTGGTCTCTTGAACGCTTTGTCTATCAAAAATTAACTTTTAGTAAGTTCAACCAGAAGTCACTATGGAGTAATCCACCAAACTCTTAATTGTTTTATTTCTGTTTTCTATGACAGTTACGTGTCTTAATGGAGGATTTGTTGCTAAATGTGATGAGGATTTCTATTCAGGGACTCATTACCTGCTGTAGAAACACATAGGGGTGAAGGTTCCCTAAGCGTAAAGTAAAGGGAGATTATTAACTAGGGGTGCCAGGGTTGGTCATTTTAAATGCTTTCTAATTGGCTCTATAGCTGCTAATGATAACTGATAATTTAATCTATATTTAAACCTGTTAAACATGGGATTCATGTTAATTTCCCAATTAAATACATGCGTCAGCATTGTTTTCCAGGCAGTCATTTTAAAACCTCTCACTTTGTTTTGGATGCGTCATACCACGTTCTTGGTGATGTCATACGAGGAAGAAGCTGAGTGCTCTGAAATGCTCTCGAAGCATGGAGGGACCCACATGGTGCTAAAGACCTGAGGGACCTGAGTCCCATTTTCATTAAAGGAGCCAACAGCATTTTCATGGCCTACCTGGCTTGGGCCTGAATCTAGATATCAAGAACAATGTGACAAGGTGTGATTGTGACAATAAGATGGAGAAAATATCACGGTAGATTGCACTCCAAACGGTGAATAGTTTATTAACAGCCAAACATCAGCAAATCAAAACGTTTCGGGGTAAAAACCCCTTCATCAGGTGATGTGACAGCAACACAGTGGGGCTTAAAATAGCCTAGTGCAATTACAAAGGTACTGCCCCTGGGGGGCGGTGCAAGAGCAATACCAATGAGTCATGATAAAACAATAATAAATACTGTACATATACATCTATGATATCAAAAGTGATGTGTATAACAATAATGTGTAGGGAACAATAAAAAAGTCACAAAGGACTATAAATATATTAAGTGTCTATGCAAAATAAAGTGATAGAGCTAGAATATGTCATATGAGGCCGGTATGCCCCACATTGAAAATACTGTGCCTTCATAGCATTGTCAGCTATAGTCACTTTATTTCTTAGCACTCGACACTTATAGTTATTAGTCCTTTTGTGACTTTTTTATTGTTCCTACGACTTATTGTTATACACCATCACTTTATATCATATAGTTATGTTGTACAGATTTATTATTGTTTATCCAATGATCTCATGGTGTGCTTTCTTGCAACACCCACTAGGGGCAGTTTTTACTTTTTTTAATTAGCACTAGGCTATTTAAGCCCACACTGTGTTGCTGTTCACATCACCTGATGAAGGGGTTGTTACCCGAAACGTGTTTGATTTTGCTGATGTTTGGCGGTTAATAAACTATTCACCGTTGGAGTGCAAGTCTACCGTGAATTTCAGCTATTCGTCCCTTTGAAGTAGGGATTTTGGATGTTTGCACCGCCTGGGGTTATGTGCATATGGACTTGTTCTTATCTGTATGCAATAAGATGGGACTACAAGTGAGATGTTGAGAGACTGGGGACGGGGAAAAGTGGGAATTGCATGTCAGCTGATAAGGATTCAGAGAATTTAGTAGTCCATACTAGATTGACCGAACTGGTAATCTGAAAATCCGAAAACAGAACGTACTTTCGGGACTTCTAGGGTATTTAGATAATCTTCGTGAAAGCCTGAATGTTTGATAATGCTGAAAAAATATGATCGGAAAACTACTTTCGAGTTCTGAACGTATTTTCGAGTTTTCGTAAACATGTTTGAAGCTAGCTTTTTAGGATTATCGAAAAAGCCTTGAAATTGATAAGCATCGAAAATGCACTTTAAAGTTCGAATAGGACGTCAATCGCTTAGTTCCATAAAGGTATGCCGCAACATCCGATTCATCAGACCAATTCCGCCCTTTAGGCACATGCTAAAACATTTACGAACAATCATGTAGATGTGATGACCTCCTGCTACTGTAGCCACTTATGTGTCACTTGCTGCACGTGAGACACCCTCTTAAAATTTTAATAGTCCTAACAGTTATTTTGGGGGAACTTACAACTAAGGGGGGGGGGGGGACTTAAGTGTGGAACTCACGTTATATAGTGAATAATGTACCCCTAGCTATAAATTATAAGGAATTAGAAGCACCAAGGAGTTCCGCGACCATTTAAAAGATAAGGCCACAGGGCTGACTGCCTTTATACAGGGGCATGGAACTATGAGGTGCATTCTAATATCCTACTCATTGACAGCAGGGGTACATTATTCAATATAATCCACCCCAAACCCATAGATTTTTGTAAAAAGTGCTTCCCAATATGCAAAATACAAATAAATACTACTACCTTCACCCCTCCCCTTTTTCCCCACACGAAACCTTGCTACTAGTGATGTGAATCCAATTCTATTCCTAAAAGATTTGTCTCACAATGAGGTGTACCAGAACGAGCGGAATTGGGGAAAAGGGGGGGCAAGCTTCCCCAAATATGATCTGTTTTAAGACTTATAACTTATACCTGTAGGTGTTTTCTACTGTTCAAAATATTACAATAGTAGAGAATCCTGTTATTTATTTTCGGACTTTTATTCGTTTTCATGTACATGAGGTTAGGCTTTTATCCACTTTTATTGTATTTTTTAGACTTGTAAACAAGAGTTTACACATGTGGTTTCTAAATAATTTACCCCGCCTTACAGTATGATCTCTCTTACAGGTAACATTTTGCACTCAAACTGCGATAGTAGAACCAAAAGGATGTCATGTATTTGGGTGGCTAAAACAAAAGAAAAGGGTTATTGCGCCTGGAAGATTTCTCAATTGGCAGAAGACTTGAAATAAATGTAATTTTTAATGTCGGAGCTTTGTTAAAAACAACAAAATATGTAAGTAAATCAATGACGAATAATTATGTTATAATTATAAGTGTAAAATGATGTCTATAGTATGTAATCCATGACTGAATTAATTATGTTACAATATAATAAAAACCGATGTCATATCGTATGTAAAACAATGATTGCGAACAATAGTTATAATTATAAATAAAATGATGTCATATCATATTTAAATAATGGACTGGAATAATTATGTTCTAATTATAAATAAAATGATGTCATATCGTATGTAAACAATGACGGAATAATTATGTTATTAATTATAAATAAAAGATGTCCATAATTCGTATGTATAAAACAATGACTGGACAGAATTATGTTATCATTATAAATCAAAATAGGTCATATTGTATGGTAAATCACGACTAGAATAATATTTATAATTATAAATAAATGATGATGTCATATTCATATTTAAAATAATGGACTGCGAAAAAAACTATTGTTATAATTATAAGTAAAAAATGAGGTTCATATCGTATGACATCAATCACTGAGATAATTATGTTATAATTATAAAGTAAAATGATGTCATATTATGTAAAGCAATGACTGAAATAATATGTTACAATTATAAATAAAACGATGTCATATCGTAGGTAAAACAATGATTGGATGAGAACAATTATGTATAATTATAAATTAAAATGATGTCATATCATACTTAAAATAATGACGAGAATAATTATTTTATAATTAGAAATAAAATGATGTCATATCGATATGTAAAACAATGACTGGAATAATTAGTTATAATTATAAAATAAAATGGATGTCATATCGTATGTAAAAAATGAATGGAATTAATTTAGTTTATAAGTTATAAAATAAAAGAGGTCATATCGTTATTGTAAAACAATGACTGGAATAATTATGTTATAATTATAAATAAATGATGTCACATCGTATGTAAAACAATGATTGGAAACAATTAGCTTATAATTATAAATTTAAAATGATGCATAATCGTAGTAAAACAATGACTGGAATAATTATATAACACCACAGTATACATTGTTGAATTCCTAAGTGGGCCACTGTGTGTCCTGGAAATTAATACAATATTACCAAACATATTAAATATACCGTATAAACATATTACTGTTCTGCAATGTGAAGATTTCCATTAACTTGCTGTGTTAGTTTGTCTGTTCCACTGTGCATACCTTAAAAATATTTTTATTTAAAAATGCCACTTTATGGACACAACCTGACAAAAACCATGGATATTATGGTCTGTATTTATATATAGGATCAAGCAATGTTATAAGGGTGATGAAATGGTTTTGGGGGGCAGTTGGAATAACAGACTGGGGCTGATATGGAGAAATGGGGTTGATATAAGATATTGACACATTGGTATTTTACCTCAGTTAGAATGCTTGTGGATCTCCTGATGTGCGTTAACTTTCTTAGCGTGTAATAATGCCGGTTGGGGCAAAAAGCGTCTCTTTTTTGTTTTGTTTGTTGATGGATCATTGCTATTCCTGGGGGCTGTTGCAACTTTGCTGGGATATATAATCCTTGGCTCCGACATGGTGGACTGACAGTGATGGGGACTTGGGAATGATGGAGTATGGTGATAGCATTGAGGTTAATAAATGTGTATTTAAAGAGGAGTAACTGTTGCCGTGGTCTCTATACAAGGGCCTTTATTAAAAAGAGCACTCACTGCTAGCCTTTAAATGTCTCCAAGCTCATGAGGTCTAGATTCAGTCTCTCCCAATAGAGATGGCCGAAACTTAGTGAGTGTTAGGGTTTTTTGGATTCCGGATCTCAGGAAATTTCCAAAAGATCCATCGGATTTGGACGGGATTATTTGGATTCGGACCGAGGGGTCCGTGTCGGGTCGGGTTATGCGGTATATAAAGGTGGTATTTCAGCTAGCACATCTCCAGCACCTGCTCCAAATCCATGTCCATATATAGCACTGGTACCATATATCACGAGGTGTGAAACTTATACTTACACAAACCACATTATTAGCTTTTTGTGGTTATCGTTCGTCCAAGAAATTAATAACCCTGGGGGACTATTTAAACTATTTAATGAGAACCATTATATAGGCATGTAGTAACAGCCGCAAAACCATTATTGTGCAATGCGTTTGTCCATGCCAGGATAGCTTGTTGAAAGGGGAAAGAAGCAGACTAACCGTGGTATTGCGGTATCAATTTTCTTCCCAATGACTTAAGGGGTTCATTATCACGAACTAACAGACTTTACTAGTTTTATAGTTTGGAACAAGTTTTGGAAGTATTGCCCCTCTTATTGTAAATCCCGGCCAATTGTGCGGTTCCCTTTTGTCATTGACAGGTATGATTAATTCATTTGTATTGGAAAACAGAAAAATGTTATAAGAACATGTCTTGTCCCAACCATGGGTATGGAGTATGTATGCAAGACCCCCCTAAACCTAGATTGTCTTGTTTCCAATGTATAAATCTGCTTCGCGTGGGCAATCATACTAACAATTTCGCCAATCCCCGCCGCGTCTGTCGCTCACTCAGCCTCAGTGGAGACTGCCTCCGGGGAATGCAGTCAGTGATTGGCAAGGAGTCACTGTCAAGAGTGAGACTGACTGCATACCCGGAAGTGGAGTAAGAGGCCTCTGTGGTGGATCACAGAGATTGTAAGTCTGAGAAAGGGGCTTGGGAGGGGTTGTAATAACATTATATATAACACCATGAATAATATTAAAATCCAATTATATATCAATCAAACATTTTCGAGACGTGTTTTAGGGCAAAGTGAACATTGAATGCAAAAGTATTATATAGTAAAGTGCTAAGGTAAAGTGCATAATCCATGCTTAATGCACCTTATATTTAAATAAATATAATTCAGTGGTTGCCATGTGCCCTCAAGCCACTTTATCGAAACTGTTGATTGATATATAATTTTGTATGTAAAAAAGAACATTTGCCAATATATGACATTATTGCCATTTTATCAGTTTTAAATCCGATGGAATTAAATGTTATTAAAATGTCCACAGTTTAAAGCTTTGAAATATTGTTTTATGAAAACAATGAAAGATCCTTATTACAGCAAATTTAGTGGTGCTGCAATATAATAAATTGAAGGGTCTTTGGTCCTAGAGCTGGTAATTTTCAGTTCATGTCTGTAAACCTGCTTGGTGTGTGTAGAGTCCTGCATCGAGCTAAAGTAGGTACAAATGGTAAAAAAAAAATTGCAGGGTTTAAAATCGTTTGTGTAAGGTAAAGTAGAGGTAAGTAGAAGTCGTCAAAAAAGTTGCCCCCTCCACTACCATATGTAATGAGGGGGGGGATCAATTAAAAAAGGTTTAGTTTGCCCGTTAAAAGTAGGCTAATTTTACTAGAAAACGCCTCTTACATTAATCAAAAGGGGTGGAGGAAGGGCAGAGAGTAAGTAGGGGTGAGTAAGGGTAGATTTTAAGGGCTCTGAGTAATGGGGTGAGTAAGGGCAGAGTAAGGGGTGAGTAAAGGGGTGAGTAAGGGCAGGAGTAAGGGGTGAGTAAGTAAGGCCAGAGTACGGGTGAGTAAGGGACAGAGTAAGGGTGCAGTAAGGGCCAGGTAAGGGGTGAGACGTCTTCCGCCATTGACGTTGCTTCACTTTCAATCTGATAAATGCTTAAAATACGTCACTAGATCTTTTGACTTAGACAAAAATGTCAAGTGCATGTCTATCACCAAAAAGAGCTTTAGATGTTTATAGGAAACTCCCACTAAACTATGAATCTGTGTTATGAGTACTGCCCCCAGATCACACAATGTATTTTTTAAAGTTTATATTATTGCGGGTTGATTGTCCGACCCCTTTTGCTGCTTCCGTGCACTTTTTATATAGGATTTTTTCATCCCCGGGTATCACTAGGTAAATAAAACTGGTCCTGAAGAGGAAACAGGACATCTTAATTACTGTTATTGTAAGGCAAAATACACACCTCCATTTTCATTTTATTTTGCCTTCCAGTAGATGGATCCAAACACCCAATTAAAAAAAAAATAATTAAAACATACTGTTGCAAACATCTACAGCTATTACACGAAAATGCCCAGGTTGCTACTCTCATGGGTCTTGTGGTTCCAGTATCCTGAATGTCAATCAATAAGCGTTTTCTTTGGAGGAGTCTCTTCTCGTAGTCACCCTCGTAAAGCTTTACCCAGTCCTTCTAACACCATTCATCTAAGTTGGGATGCCCTATGTTTCTTGTCAAAGAAAAGTTTACGAACTGATGTCTCATATTTTTTTTTTGCTGCAACATAATTGTTCAATCTCTTTTATTTTCTATCCCCAGACTTTCCTTTTACGAGCTCACACTACATACGCTCACCCACATGGGCAGTTGAGTAGTTACATCACCCCTGAGGTCTTACATATGGCAAAATCTCTCAACTGTATGGATGTATATTTATTGCTTATATAGCACTACATACTCGCAGCGCTTTACAATTTATTTATCATTCACATCAAGGCCTGCCCAAGAGCTACAATTCTAATCACTTTATGTACAGGATACAACCATCAGTATGTCTTTATGATTGTGGGGGAAACCGGAGGAAACCCCACAAGCACGGTGGAGAACATACAACTCCCTGCAGATGGTCCACGGGGGAAATCAAACTGCAGGCCCTCAGTCGCTGCCAGGCATCAGTGCTAACCATGGGAGCCACCGTGCTGCCCTAACTTAATCTTGCTCCTTTGAGAGGATGGCTGATACTGCTTCCATTTCGATTGTTGGTTACACCCAGGCAATTCTACATGGTAATTGAGGTTTACTAGGAAGAGCTGCCTGTTACGTTTGGGACTGCAACACAGCAACATCTGCTCAAGTAATTTATCTCCAAGGGGGTTCTTGGATTTTTTATGAGAAGAGTGGAGATTTGAAATAATTTCCCATTTATTGTGGCTCTACTTGTAAACAGATGGTAGATTTTTCCCTCACAACATTTCTGTATTAGGGGAGAAAAACAAAGGGTAAAACCTGTCCCTGCCTTTCTTAGTTACTATTATTAGCAGAGTAGTGACGGGACAACAAAGCCAAACTCCAACCGAGTTCGCGCAACTATGATGTTCGAACAACCTCCTCAAATATTCTACACTAGTTTTTGGTTGATCGTACTCGCGGCGTATTTTAGATAGTTTTCGAACTTACGAGCCGTTCGCTTAAACCCTCAAAAGTATCATTCACTAACCCTCGAATGTATGGAAAGGTTTTCCTAACCCTACAATGTATCTTGGCTAACCCTCGAATGTAGCCTCCGATTTCTGGTAACCTCGCAAGTATTATTCGTTTTCAGTAACCATTGAATGTAGATTGCGCAAAAAACCAGACAAATTGACCGCTCTTGTTTAGGAAGTGTTTTAACAAGTTTGAGGCTAGTGACAGTTCCCCAGAACATTCCCGGTTCAACAGCCATTGAGCCCCTCTTGACATTTGCTGGGATGAAATACTGGCCAGTAGTAACAGGGTTATCTCTCTACCTTTTACAAAATTAAGTCTTGTGACAATGTTATAGGATGTTTTGACAAACTAACACATCCAAATGAGGATTGGAACAAATTCATATGCAAGGCTAAATTCCAATGTGGGATGCCACCGTATTAAAGGTCCAGACCCACCACCTGTGCATAAGGCAAAAAACCCCGATCGAAAAGGTGCCTGATATAACACAAACAGAAATGGAACCCCATCCCTGAGGCAAAACAAGGCAAAACCTGCCCAATCTGCAATTCAGGACAAAAAAACTACAGATTCCAGGCACATTAGAGAAAATACATCATCCATGGCCAATACAACTGCTCTCAGTACTTAATACAGTGCACTGAACCCTACACAGGAGGGATTGTGTATATAGGAGAGACTGGGCCCAAAGCTGAGGGAAAGAGGACAATACATACCCACCGCTTTTACTAGATAGATAGATTAGATAGATAGATAGATAGATAGATCGATAGATAGATAGATCGATAGATAGATAGATAGATGATGCTAGATGATAGATTGATAGATATAGATAGATAGATAGAAGATAGATAGATAGATAGATAGAGATAGATAGATAGATAGATAGATAGATAGTAGATAGGCTTGTTTTTTTTTTGGGGGGTTTTTTTTGGTGGTTTTGATAGTAGATTGATTGATAGTGATAGATATGATAGAGATAGATAGATAGAAGACGAAGATATAGATAGATAGACAGACAGAAGATAATAGATAGACAGACGACATACAGTAATAGGTGAGGATAGATGATAGATAGATAGATAGAGATAGATAGATAGTAGAGATCGATAGATAGATAGATAGATAGATAGATAGATAGATAGATAGATAGATAATGAGTAGATAGATATAGATAGATAGCGAAGATAGATTTTTTTTTTTGAGGGGGGGGAATAGATAGAAGATAGATAGACAGACAGAACAGACAGACAGACGGACAGATAGCAGATAGATAGATAGATAGCTTCGATAGATAGTAGATAGATCGATAGATAGATAGATGGATAGTGATAGATATGATAGATATAGAGAGATAGATAGATAGAAGATAGATAGATGATAGATAGATGATAGATATTGATAGATTATAGATAGTAGATAGTGAGATAGATAGAGAGATAGATAGATAGATAGATAATAGATAGATACGATAGATAGATGATCGATAATAGATAGATAGAAGATCGATAGATAGATTAGATTGATAGATGATAGATATTGATAGATATAGATAGATAGAAAGGACAGATATAGATAGATAGACGACCGATAGATAATAGATCGACAGACAGAAAGACCAGATAGATAGATGATGGATAGATAGATAGATTAGATAGATAGATGATGGATAGAAGATAGATAGATATAGCTAATTGATATATAGAGATAGCAAGAAGACAGACAGGCAGACAGATAGATAGATAAAAGATAGATAGATAGTCTAGCCGGGCGTGCATTCATTACAAACCTGGTTGTCATTGGTACATGCATGTTTCAATATACAATCCATATCTCATACATTCCCTATCTGCCCTCTGCTGTTGAGAGTGCTTGTCACGGGAATGGTGAAGACTGTAATGCAAATAAATATATGTTTTAGGATTGCTCACAATTTGTGACTATTCGACTAAAGTAAGCCAAATTCTGGTTCTGAAACAACAATGTATTTTTATCATTTATATCACATGTATGTGTCGTTTATAAAGGCTATACAATAACACCATAGGTATGAAACCCAGGAGCCTAAAAAAAACAATTTCTGCAGTCCAACTAAACAAACTAACAAGCTACTTGCAAGTCTTCTAACCTAAATTACAAAGGCAAGACCTGCTATGTGTGACTGTGATAAAACTGAGCTTCTCTGAAGATTTCATGCGTTTATAAGTCTCATAAACACCACCCCAAAACTGATTGGTCTAGCTAAATCTAAATCTGATGGATCTTGGATCTTGGACCAATCAGATATGGGGGGTGGGTTTAGGAGTCCCACTCCACATAGTGAATGTTCAATAAGGAGAGTAGTTCAGTTTTGCATTTCATCTGAGATGTTAGAGCGTTCTGAGGCATGTACTGGGATATAGCTGACAGGGTGATTCCCTATAGTCACTGAAATAGATAAAAACTCGTAGGATTAGGTGACCTTTTAGAATGTTTATGGGACTGGAAGAATAATTCGGTTATAATCTGTGTCCAAACACATCTCATTATGTCAAGATCTGCTCCCGTCTCCAAGTTACATCCTGTTTGGCATTTTTCCTAAATGGGAGGATTTGGAGGGAAGGAAAACGTATCTGAAACCATTAATAAAGAAAGGGTCTAAAGACAGTTTAACCTAGAGAAGAAACCTCTGTGGTTTGTCCATTACCCATTTGATCATTTCAGTTCAAATATTCTTAAGATCCAGTTGGCAAGTGGTAATCCTGAGGCTTTAATGGAAAGGGAGAAACTATCCGAAAATGTCCAGGTAATGTTATATGGACTCAGCTACATTGTAGTTAGAGGTCAGGATCCTGACAATATATTTCATCTTCTATCATTAGATGTACCCTGAAAATACTATGGCAAACTCCCTAAAATGTCCTCTGCCTTATTCAGCTTATTCTAGTGATGCTTGGGGTTGTTCTTTGAAATTGGTTAAGTCAGACAATAATAGTAAACAGAGGTTCGTATTATCCAGTGAGTTGGATGAAAGTAAAGTTTATGGAGAAAGAATACAATGAACAAAATGAGATTTAGCCAGGGATCACATTGATTGGTTAGAAATAGACGTTGATTGTTTCATGTGACTCATAAACCACAAGATGATTCATGGACATTAGATTGTAATGTTATAACACAGGTGTAAATGATGATTGGTGTATTTCTCTTATATATTTAGAAACATTGACATTACAAAGCATGACTATTTAAACACAGGGTAAATAGAGATTGGTTTATTTCTCTTATATATAGAATGACGTTAAGCATGACTATGTAGAACCAAGGTGTAATAGACTGATTGTGTGTATTTTGTCTTAATAAGAACATGGAGTTACAGCATGGACTATGTTATACACAAGTGTAAATAGATCATTGGTGTATTGGTCTTTTATAAAACATGACATTACAGCATGACTTATGTATAACACCGGTGTGTAAATGACTGATTGGTTTATTTCTCCTTATTTAGTAACATGACATTACAGCATGAATATTTTAACACAGTTTAAATAGACTATTTGTTTATTTCTCTTATAGTAAGTAACATGACGTTACCGCATGAACTATGTTATAACACGGTTTAAATAAACTGATTGGTTTATTATTTCTCTTTTTAAATATAAGAAATGCATTACAGCATGACGATGTTATAACACAGTGTAAATCGACTGATTGGTGTATTTCCTTTATATAAGAACTGACGTTACACGCATGACTATGTTATAACACAGGTGAATAGACTGATTGTTTATTCTCTTTATATAAAGAACATGACGTTACACAGCATTACTATGTTATAACCCAGGTGTAATAGTACTGCTTGAGTGTCTTTGGTCTTTTAAAAACATGACTACAGCATGACTAGTTTATAACACAGGTGTATCTAGACTGATTGGGTGTATTTCTCTTTATATAAGAACATGCATTACAGATCATGACTAGGTATAAACACAGTGTAAATAGACTGATTGGTGTATTTGTCTTTATATACAGAACATGTACATTGACAGCATGGACTATTTATAAACAGGTGGTAAATAGACTTGATTGGTTTTTTCTCTTTATATAGAAACTTGACATTACAGCATGGGAACCTTATGTTATAACACAGTGTAAATAGACTGTTGGTTTATTTCTCTTATATAAATAAATGACATTACAGCATGGACTATGTTTATAACACAGTTGTAATAGGACTGATTGGTGTATTCTCTTAACTAAGAACATGACATTACACAGCATACTATGGGGGGTTGATTAATGACAGGGGGTGTAAATGGGGGTGTAGACTGATTGGTGTATTTGTCTTTATATAAGTAACATGCATTACAGGCATGACTTGTATATAACAACGGTGTAAATAGGAAATGATTGGTTTATATTTCTTCTTTATATTAGAACCATGACATTACAGCATGACTATGTTATTCACAGGTGAAATAGACTGATTGGTGTATTCTCTTGTATATAAGAACATGACTACAGCATGGACTAATGTTAACACTTTAGGTCTATGACGTCTGTCTTATTGTTTGTATTTGTCTTTATATAAGAACATGACAGTACAAGCATGACTATGTTATAAAACAGGTGTAAATAGACTGATTGGTGTATTGTCGTTATGTAAGAACGTGACATTACAGCATTGACTATGTTATAACACAGGGTAAAATAGACTGATTGCGTTGTATTTCCTGTGCGTAGATGTAAGACATGAGCAGTCACAAAGCATGACTATGTTTATAACACAGGTGTTTAAATAAGACGATTGGGTGTAGTTGTGTCTTTATATAAGAACATGCTTCTACAGCAGACTATGTGTGTGACTAACACAGTGTACATAGACGATTGGGAGTTTGTCCTGTATAATAAGACGTGACATTACAGCATGACTATGTTTACTAACACAGGTGTAATAGACGATTGGTGTATTGTCTTATATAAGACCATGACAGTTACAGCATGACGGTTGTTTATAACACAGGTGTAAATAGACTGTGGATTGTCTTTATATAAGAAACGTGACTTACAGCATGACTATTTATAACACAGGTGTAATAGAACTGATTGTGTGTATTCTCGCTTCTCTTTATATAGAACATGACTACAGCATGAATTATAACACAGGTGTAAATAGCTGATTGGTGCTATTATTTTTATAAGAAATGACATTACAGATGACTATGTTATAACACACGGTATAAATAGACTGATTGGTTGTATTGCTCTTTATATAGAACATGACATTACAGCATGACTATGTATAACACAGGTGTAAATAGACTGATTGTGTATTTTGTCTTTATATAAGAACATGACATTCAGCATTGACTATGTTATAACACCCCAAGTGTAAATTAGACTGATTGGGTGTCTTTTTTTATATAAGAACTGACATTAACAAGCATGACTACGTTATAAACACAGGTGTAAATTAGACTGATTGGTGTATTTCTCTTATATAGTAAGACATGACATTACAGCATATGACTCTACGTCTAAACACAGGTGTAAATAGACTGATGTGGTGTATTTCTCTTTATATAAGAACATGAGACATTACAGCATGACTATGTTATATTCACAGGTTGTAAACTAGACTATGGTGTATTTTCTCTGTTATATAA
The DNA here is from genome assembly GCA_019447015.1 of Hymenochirus boettgeri. Classification (NCBI taxonomy): domain Eukaryota; kingdom Metazoa; phylum Chordata; class Amphibia; order Anura; family Pipidae; genus Hymenochirus; species Hymenochirus boettgeri. The sequence goes on along the minus strand of CM033470.1, from coordinate 318,200,909 downwards.
GAACCATGGGGACTTACAGGCATGACTATGTTTACACGGGTATAAATAGCACTGATGGTGTAATTTCTCTTTATATAAAGAACATGACCTTAGACGCTGACTATTGTTATATCCACAGTTGTAAATAGCACTGATTGGGTATATCCTTTATATAAGAACTGACATTACAGCCATTGCCTATGTTATATGCATCAATGTGTGTAAATAGACTGATTGGTGTATTTCTCTTTTATATAAGAACTGACATTACGCATGCATGTTATAACACGGTATAAATAGATCTGATTGGTGTATTTTCTCTTTTATATAGAACATGACATTACGCATGACTAGTTATTATCACAGTGTGTAAATAGACTGTTGGTTGTATTTTTTCTCTTTAATAAGAACATGACATTACCAGCATCGAATATGTTTTATAACACGGATAATAAGACTGATTGTGTTATTTCTGTTATATAAGACATGACACTTAACGCATGACTATGTTATAGCTAATCGATTGTGGTGTAAAAGACTGCGATTGGTGTATTTCTCTTTATATAAGAACATGCATGACTTACAGCATGACTATGTTATACTAACAGGTATTAAATAGATGAGTGGTGTATTTCTCTTTATATAAGACCATGAACAGTACAGCATGACTAGTTATATCACAGGTGTAATAGACTGATTGGTGTATTTCTCTTTATATAAGAACTCATGCACATTACAATTGGTGTGACAGCATGACTATGTTATAATCACAAGGTGTAAATAGTACTGCTTGGTGATGAATTTCTATTTATATAAGAAACTTAATTAACAGCATGACTATGTTTATCACAGGTGTAAATAGACTATTGTTATATTCTGTCAATCTTATTAAGAACATGGAACATATGCATGACTATTTATATCACAGGTGATAATAGACTGATTGTTGTTATTTCTCCTTTATATAAGAACATGACATTACAAGCATGACCTGTTAATAACCAGGTGTAAATAGACTTGATTGGTGATTTCTCTTATATAAGAAACATGACATTACAGCATGACTATGTTATATCACAGTGTAAAATAGACTGATGGTTTATTTCTCTTTATATAAGAACATGACGTTACAACAGGACTATGTTATAACCAGGTTTAAATAGACTGATTGGTGTATTTTCTCCTTTAATATAGAACATTACATTTACAAAGACATCTGTTATAACACAGGTATAAATAGACTGATTGTTGTATTCTCTTTATATAAGACATGACATGTACATGCATGACTAGTTGGTTATTTGTTTACCGGATTCAGGCAGAGCCACTACAATGGCTTATTACTTTGGACTGAGACGTATGTTCACTAAGCTTTTTTTGTGTCTCCTTTAGGTATAGGACCGGAGTGCATATTACAACCAAAGAAAGAGATTCCCCACATGCACAAGAAAACCACACGCCGTATTTTACAATGGGAGATGTGGAGTAGTTGTTAAATGTGTTTTTGTCATGGTTCTGGTCACAACCTGGAAAAATTTTTTAAGGCTGTCCACCCCCAAAAACTAAATGTTAACCCTCTAACTGGCCAACTGTGTAGTGTTCAAAATCCTTATCTTACATCTCTGCTCCTATGGTTCTTGCGTGCCGTTCAAAGTCCCATGACACTAAAAGTAGGAGCCTGTCTTTGTGTTCATCTGGTCCGCATGCTCGTCCTTGTCCTCCTGGAGGACTCTGCGGACCCCTTCCTCCTAGTCCCTCTCATTCTGGTCCATTGCCCCTGTTATTTTGTATAGTGGGGGTTTTGCTGTAGTGTAGGTAATCCCTGAGAGCTGAAGGGGCATTGCGGAGAGGGAATTCCCACCATGCAGTTCATATACTAACTGTAAACCATTCAAGCTACAGCAAACTATACATAACACGTGAGTTTATGATAATACGCACTTGATTGACAGTTGAATGTAGAGGTTTCAGATTAGATATTTAAAGAATCAGTACAGTTAAATTGGGAAGAATTACTGTTCTTACTAATGGGCAATTTAAGAAAAACAAATCTACCAGTGTAATATCCTTTAAGACAAGGCAACAACTTTGAAAGAATAGATGTTCAATAATACTTGTAATTGGCTACTTATTTTTTATTTACATCTATTTTATATTACTATATTGTTTTTATTTATTTATTCCTCACGGGGAAAAGAAAACTTTTCAATAAAAGTTTTTATACGTCTGGCTTGCCCATGCAGCCCCCCCCCCCTCCCCAAGCCCTGTTTGCCTGCCCTGTGCCTGTCCCCCCCCCACCCCCCCCCCCCCCAATTCCCCCAGTGTTCTGCACTTCCAGCACGCCGCGTCCGTGATTGGCTGCCTTAACTAATCAAGGACCGGCTGCCAGTCTCGCCCCCTGCTTGCAATTTCCAGCTGAGGGCTGGATCTGAATGCCGAGGAACAAAGCTCAGTAAAGTCCTTTCTGATACTTTTTTTTACAAACAATATGGCGGTTGGGGGTGGGATAGGGTTTCTACAAAACAAATTTTTGTTATGAGAGGTTGGATACCCTTTAGGACTTTAAGGACTTTATGTGAATTATAACCCATAATAAAATGTCTATTATACATTAAATCTTATGTAAAATAGATAAATAAAAAGACACCCATATAAGACCACAATGAGCAGATTAGCATACGTACAGACCCAACTTACCAGTGCTTACCAGAGCTTGTTTATAAACACGGCCCTTCTATCTAATATCTCCTGAACCAGATCCAAAGAGAGGTAGGTTATAGAAATACTTTTCTTTAATATATATAATATAATCCCAGAATATCTTTTACATGTATCGTAAACTCAACTTATTTCTCCCATATCTATTTACTCACAGCAAATGAAAGTGAATTTAATGGCTCATTAAATAACATGTTGGAGATAAATCAAAAAGATGCAGATCAGAGATGGAGTGTTGCCCTCTCCGGGGGATTGTAATCAGTTTGCTAGTAAGTACATATCGATAATGTCGTTTATCCTGTCTGGTTGATGGTTGCTCCCGAATCCCTTACCAACAAGGTCACTTAAAGAGCCACTATACCATAAAACTTTCCACCTCAAGCTATAATTTTTAGAAGGCAGGAGCGAATAGTCCACCTCTCATTCGGCTTTCCGGATTAGCTTTAGAAGTGTGAAATCTAGTCTAGGTGCTTGCAGCTTTCAGTCCCTTGGCTGAGGTCAAAGAAACACATGGTTACAGAATTTGATATAAGTCACTGGTAAGCCATTCCCCTGCTGACGCATGATAGTTTACAATATTGAACAATTTGGTGTTTCTTGAATGAATCTGATAACACTGCAGACTTCTAACACTAATTACTTTAAATGAAAACAGAACAGGAGTCGGAATACTTGCTCCTACCTATTAGAGAATAAAGTTCAGAGGGGAAATTGTTGTTTTAGTTGTATAGTTGCCAGGGGTGGGAAAATTTTCACAGAAGGCAGCACAGCACTTCAGGAAGGCCCCTTTCATCTTCTGTGGTCTCTTCTCTGGGCCTCAGGAGTAATTAATGTTTCTTCTAGAAAGATGAAACCGCTGTCTCTCCTGTTCTTCAAAGACATTTGATACAGTAGATCCATTGTAGTCTGGTTATATTTTTTTCAGTCTATTCTGATTGGATCTACCATACTCACATACTAGGGTTGGTTTTTTTGGAATACCAGTTGGATGTTTTTTGATATTGCATATTAGAATAAAGATTCAAATCACTGGCAGATGTAAGTTGCCATTTCATGGCAAATTGTATCTATAAGATGCTTATTTTAGTTTAATATGTAGCATTTCATACACAATTGGTCTGTCCTGTGCTGGTTGTTTTGACATTTCAATTTCATGGGGTTGGAATGTGTTATGTGCAGCCTGTTTATCTAACTTCCTACTAAAGTAGAGCTAGAAGGGAGAATCGGTATGTATGTCATGATCTAAGATGAAACATGTTTTATTGAAGGAATAGATTGGAGAATGTTTCAGCCACGCTTGTTATTCATCTGCCTAATCTAACATGAAACCACATTTAAGGAATTGAAGGAAATAGACTGGAGAACTTTCAGAAACAGAAGCTATTAAAAAGGACAACTCTCACCCTCTCATAATGACATCATTTAGAAAGATGGCTCCATGAGCAAATTAGGGAGATGGTATATGAGCTTGAGCATGCTCAGAGGAGGCAGCAAAGGGATAGCATTCGGTCATTTGGTGTGAGATATCAACTGTTCAGTCCATGACTGACAGTTGTTAACTGGGAAAAACCGAAAACAAAAATATTTAAGAAATATTATAATACGGGACATAATGATAATAGTGCATTATCTTTCACAGAGACTGGTGATGGTGGATAAGAGATCATATCTGATGAATGAGCCTCACATTGCCACAGTAAGGCACACTACAGTGAGTCCCAGAGCTCCGAAGCACGCACACCACAAGTCGGGGGACTAGTGTGTGTTGCAGTGTGCGTAATTGAAGCGCATGGATGCAGATCGCATACGCTCCAAATAGCAGATCGCAGCGCAACGCATTGCAGCGCACCTGGCGTGGCCACAATAATTGGCAACACTTTTAAAAACACGGTTGAATCACAATCACGTGTGGCCTAGCCCTTTTAAATTTCCTTTCTCTTGCATTGCATTTCTCATTCACCAACAATAGGAATCTTCAATATCAGCCCTTGTTCTATTTTCCTTTCCTTTGTAGCCCGGTATCGGTTTTAAAATGTTACTGCGATGTGATCGTATAGAAAACTGCCATCCATTGCACGATAGAAAGGAATCTGAAGTCTGCTCTTGGATATAACTGTGTCTACTGGGAGCCAATTAATCGCCTAGAAAAACAGAAAACACAGATCATCTCAAAAATGAACAGAGTAAAGTACGGCTTCAGAACCGGCCCGCTCTTGGGGGGGAAACATGTAAACCTGTTTTGCTGATAAACATTGTTTTGCGAAGCCTGTGAGTGCCTCCGTTTATACAGACTGTACATACCTTTTTGGATTGTGCACCCAGACAAGTGACTTTTAGGAGTGCCAACGACTACCATATATATATATATGTTACAGTAAATAAACCCAATAAAATGATAGTTCTGATTTTTATTCTTTGATCATAAAATCCAACCTTATGAAGTGTGTGGGATTGTCAGGTTACCAGGGCCACAAGGGTTTTAATACTCAGTAGGTATAATAATCTGTTCTGCTTGTTTAAGGGAAAGACAGGGTTGGATATTACATTACACTTGTAAAGATTCTCTCCATCCAGGTCATGGTATATCTGTAATATTCATCATCCAGTCACGGATATCTGTAATATTCATCCATCCAGGTCACGGTATATCTGTAATATTCATCTATCATGTCAGTATATCTGTAATATTATCCATCCAGGTCATGGTATATCTGTAATATTCATCCATCCATGTCACGGTATATTGTAATATTCATCCATCCAGGTCATGGTATATCTGTAATCATTCATCAGTCATGGTATATCTGTAATTACATCATCCAGGTCCGGTATATCTGAATATTCATTCATCCAGGTCATGGTATATCGTCAATATTCATTCATCCAGGTCACGGTATATCTGTAATATTTATCCATCCAGGTCACGGTATAATGTAATATTCATTCATCCAGGTCCACGTATATCTGTAATATTCATCCATCCTGTCACGGTAATATTGTAATATTCATCCATCAGGTTCATGGTATATCTGTAATATTCATTCCATCCAGGTCGGTATATCTGTATATTCATTCATCAGGTCATGGTATATCTGAATATTCTCCATCCAGTCACGGTATATCTGTAATATTCATCCATCCAGGTCACGTATATCTGTAATATCATTCATCCAGGTACTGTATTATATCTGTAATATTCATCATCCAGGTTCACGGTATATCTGAATATTTCATCCATCCAGGTCACGGTATATCTGTAATATTCATTCATCCAGGTCACGGTATATCTGTAATATTCATCCATCCATGTCCACGTATATCTGTAATTTCATCCATCCAGGTCACGGTATATCTGTAATATTTTTTCATCATCCAGTACGGTAATCTGAATATCATCCATCAAGGTCACGGTATACTTGAATATTCATCCATCCAGGTCACGGTATATCTGTAATATTCATCATCCAGGTCACGGTATATCTGTAATATTCATCCATCCAGGTCGGTATATCTGTAATATTCATTCATCCAGGTCATGGTATATCTGTAATATTCATTCATCCAGGTCATGGTATATCTGTAATATTCATCTCATCCAGGTATGGTATATCTGTAATATTCATTATCCAGGTCATGGTATATCTGTAATATTCATCACTCCAGGTCATGGTATCTGTAATATTCATTCATACAGGTCATGTATATCTGTAATATTCATTCATCAGGTCACGGTATATCTGTATATTCATCATCCAGTCACGATTATATCTGTAATATTCATTATCCAGGTCATGGTATATCTGTAATATTCATCATCCAGGTCAGGTATATCTGTAATATTCATTCTCCAGGTCACGGTATATCTGTAATATTCATTCATCCAGGTCACGGTATATCTGTAATATCATCCATCCAGGTCATGGTATATCTGTAATATTCATTCCATCCAGGTCATGGTATATCATGTATATCTGTATCCTCCAGGTCACGGTATATCTGTAATATTCATCATCCAGTCATGGTATATCGTAATATTCATCATCCACGGTACGGTATATCTGTAATATTCATCCATCCAGGTCATGGTATATCTGTAATATCATCCATCCAGGTCATGGTATATCTGTACATTCATTCATTCAGATCATTGTATATCTGTAATATTCATCCATCCAGGTCATGGTATATCTGTATATTCATCCATCCAGGTCACGGTATATCTGTAATATATCCATCCAGGTCACGGTATATCGTAATATTCATCCATACCAGGTCATGGTATATCGTAATTATCATTCCATCCAGGTCACGGTATATCTGTAATATTCATTCATCCAGGTCATGTTACATCTGTAATATTCATTCATCCAGGTCATGTTACATCTGTAATATTCATTCATCCAGGTCATGGTATATCTGTAATATTCATCCATCCAGGTCATGGTATATCTGAATATCATTCATCCAGGTCATGGTATATCTGTAATATTCATCATCCAGGTACGGATCATAATCTGTAATATTTCATCATCCAGGTCACGGTATATCTGTAATATTCATCCATCCAGGTCACGGTATATCTGTAATATTCATCATCCAGGTACATTATATCTGTAATATTCATCCATCCAGGTATGGTTATCTGTTATATTCATCATCCAGGTCATGGTATATCTGTAATATTCATCCATCCAGGTCACGGTATATCTGTTATATTCATCATCCAGGTCATGGTGTATCTGTTATATTCATTCACTCCAGGTCATGGTATAATCTGTATATTCATTCATCCAGGTCATGGTATATCTGTAATATTCATTATCTAGGTCACGGTATATCTGTTAAAATTAATTCATCCAGAGTCATGGTTATCTGTATATTCATCCATCCAGGTCATGGTATATATAATATTCATTCATCCAGGTCATGGTATATCTGTAATATCCATCCATCCAGGTCACGGTATAATCTGTAATATTCATTCATCCCACATGGTATATCTGTATATTATCCATCAGTAGTATAGTAACTATTCATCCCAGGTCATGGTATATGTAATATTCATTCATCCAGTCATGGTAATCTTAATTTTCATTCATCCAGGTCACTGGTTGTTATAGTCTGTAATATTCATTATCCAGGTCATGGTATATCTGTTATATTCATCCATCAGGTCATGGTTATTCTGTAATATTCATCCATCAGTTCATGGTATATCTGTAATATTATCTATCCAGGTCATGTATTCTGTTAGCATTATTCATCCAGTCATGGTATCTGTAATATTCATCCATCCAGGTCATGGTAATCTGTAATATCATTATCCAGGTCCGGTATATCTGTAATATTCATTTATCCAGTCATGGTATATCGTAATATTTATTCATCCAGGTTATGGTATATCTGTAATTCATCCATCCAGGGCATGGTAATCTGATATATTCATTCATCCAGGTCAGGTATATCTGTAATATTCATCATCAGTCATGGTAGATCGTATATTCATTATCCAGGTAGGTATTTCTTAATTTCTCCATCCAGGTCATGGTATATCTGTAATATTTATCATCAAGGTCATGGTATATCTGTAATATTCATCCATCCATCCAGCTCATGGTATATCTGTAATATTCATTCATCCAGTCATGGGAATTGGTATATTCATCAAATCCAGGTCATGGTATATCTGTAATATTCATCCATCCAGGTCCTGGTATATCTGTAATATTCATCCATCCACGTCATGGTATATCTGTAATGTCCTCCACCACTCCTTCCGCAGTTATCATACTCGGAACCCTCTCCTTGTTTCTGGATCCTTCCCAGAACATATACAAAGTACCCCCCCCCCTTGTTGTTCTCATGTCTTTCTTCCCTTACAGAACATATTAATTGAGACGCCCCCTCCTGTGTCTCCAGATCACTTCCCAGAACATATACTGAGACCCCCTCCTTGTCGCCGATGACTTCCAAACATATCTATGAGCAACCCCTCCTTGGCTCCGTATTCCCAGAACATATACTGAGACCCCACGCTTTGATGCTGCCCGAACCTTCCAAGAACATACACTGAGGACCTCTCCATTTTTCTGATTCTTCCCCTAGGAACAAAACTTAGACTAACCTTCCTTGTTGTTCTACTCCTTACCGAAAACCTATGTGAGACCCTTGTTTGTGCCCATTGCTTCCTAGCATCAGTGTCTTCTTCCTGTGCAGAACAAAACACTAGACCCCCTCATTGCTCATCCGTTGGCTCCAATCCTTCCCCCAAAATATATTTAGAACACATCTGTGTGCTCCCTCATTCTTTCTAGAACATCACTAAGACCCCATTTGTTTCCACTCCTTCCCAGTAACATAACAGAGGCCCTCCGCTTGTTGCTCAGAGATCCCCTCCCAGAACATACACTAACCCCCTCCATGGCGTCATCCTTCCGAGACATACACTAAACCCCCTCCCTGTGCTTGTCATCCTTCCTATAACATACCTGATATTCCCCTCCATTGCTCTCGTCCTTCTCCCAGAATCATACACCTGAGATCCCCTCCATGTGCTCTGTGTCCTTCCCGAACATAAACTAAGCCCCTCCATGTGCTCCCTCCTTCTTAAAACATACTCTGAGGCCCCCTCCAGTGCCTCATCCTTTCCCAGAACATACCTAAGCCCCCTCCATGGTGCTCTCAGCCTCCCAGCTACACTAAGACCCCCTCTATGTGCTCTCTTCCTTTCCCAGAACATAACCTAAGCCCCTCCATGTTCTCTCATCCTTCTTAAAAAAAACATACACTGAGACCCTCCATGTGCTCTCTCCTTCCCAAACATACACTAAAGACCCCCTCTATTGCTCTCGTCTTCCCAAACAATAAACTAAGCCCCTTCCAGGTGCCTTCTCATCCTTCTGAAAACATACTCGAGGCCCCCTCCATGTGCTCTCATCCTTCCCAGAACATACACTAAGAACCCCCTCCTGTGCTCTCATCCTCCCCGAACAACACGAAAGACCGCCCTCTATGTGTCTCTCGTCCTTCCCAGAACATAACTAAGGCCCCTCCCATGTGCTCACCCCCCCATCCTTCTTAAAACATCACCTGAGGCCCCCTCCATGTGCTCTCAGCCTTTCCCAGAACATAAACTGACTTATACCCCTCCATGTGCTCTCACCTGTCCCAGAACATAAACATGAGAACCCCCTGCATGTCTCCAGATCCTTCCAGAACATTAAAACTAGACCCCTCCATGTGCTCTCATGTCCTTTCCTAGAAACATACTACTGAGATCCCCCCATGTGCTCCTCGTCCTTCCCAGAACACATACCACTGAATCCCCCATTTGCTCTCGTTCTTCCCAGAACAATACACAATCCCCTCCATGTGCTTCATCCTTCTAAAACATACTCTGAGGCAACCCCTCCATTGTGTCTCTCATCCTTCCCAGAACATACACTAAGACCCCCTCCATTTGCTCTCTCCGAACTACATGGCCCCTCCATTTCTTTCCTCCAGACGAACATTTACACTGAGACCCCCTCTATGTGCCTCGTCCTTCCCAGAACATAAACTGAAAGTCCCTCGCATGTGTCTCACCTTCTTAACCCAAAATTACACTGAGGAACCCCCTTCCTATGTTGCTCTCATCCTTCTAACAAACATACTTGATGCCCCCTCCATGTGCTCTTATCCTTCCAGAACATAATAATGAGACCCCCCTCCATGTGCTCTCACTCCAAACATGGCCCCCTCCATCCTCACCCTTCAAGAACATACACTGATGACCACCTCTCCATGTGCTCATCATCCTTCCCAGACATAAATCTGAGACCCCTCCTATTGTGCTCTAATCCTTGCCCAGAACATACACTGGATCCCCCCTCCGTTGCTCTATCCTTCCAGAACATACACTGAGATCCCCTCCATGTGCTCTTCCTCCCAGACTACACTGAGACCTCCCTCCATGTGCTCTCATCCTTCCCGAGAAATACCTGAGACGCACCCTCCTGGTGCTCTCATCCTTCCCAAACATACACTGAGACCCCCCTCCTGTGCTCTCATCCTTCCCAGAACAATACCCACTGAGAACCCCCTCCATTTCTCTCATCCTGCCCAGACATACATTTGATACCCCTCCATGTGCTCTCAGTCCTTCCCATAACATCACTTAGATTGTTAAGAAGAGAAAGTTGAAAGAGAAGAAAGCTTATAAGAAAGAAAGGTCCTTCGCGCTTCGCGTCGCTTTACGCCTCGGCGTACGCCGCTCCCTCTCGGCGAATCTCACCGTTCGCCGCCGTATCGCCCGTAGGCCCCGCCTTCTCGCCGCGCTCCGCGACGCTTTCTTCGCGCGCACCCGCCTCGCCCCGCTCGCCCCCCGCCGCCCGCTTCGCCGGCGCCCTTCGCTTCGCCCCCCGCGCGCGCAGCCGCGGCTCGGCCGCTCGCCCTCTCCTCGCCGTTCGGCCGCGCACTCTCCTTCGCTCTTCTCCGCCCCTTCGCCGCGCTCGCTCGCCGCCGCGGCGCCCGCCCCCCTTCGCGCGCCTTCGCCGCCCCTATCGCGCCGCTTCCGCTCGAGCGCTCGCGCCTACGCCGCTTCTCCGATCCGGCAGCTTACCTCCTTCGAGCTTCGTCCCGTCCGCCTTCGCCTCGCCGCGCCCGCGGCCCGTTCGCCGCGTCGGCCGTCGCCCGCGCCCCCCCCTTCGCCTTCGCGTCGCGCCCGCCCGCCTCGCGCGCCGGCGCCCGCGCCGACCCACCCGCGCTATTCGCCCGCGCCCCTTCGCCGGCTCGGCAGCCTTCGCCGCCGCCCTCGCGCCTTCCGCCGGCGTCCGCTCGCCCGGCCGCTCCCCGCTCGCGCCGCCGCCCGCCTTCCCGGCGGCCTCTCCGCTTAGCCTTCTCGCTCCTTCTTCCCGGCCTCCGCCCGCCGGCGGCCGCCATACCGCGCGCCTTCGACCCCAGCCGCTTCGCCTCCGTTCGCTTTTCCCCCCTTCGCCGCTCCGCCCCGCCGCGCTTCGCTTCGTCGCGCCCGCCCCGTTCCGCGCCGCGCCCTCGTTCCCCGAACCTTCCGCCCAGGCCTACGCTTCGCCACGCCTTCTCGTCCCGCGGAGTCTACCGCGTCGCGACGCCGCTGCTTCGCCGCGCGCTCTTTCGCGGGCATCGCTTCGCCCGCCGCCTGTCGGCCCGCGGCCACTGCGGCGACCCGCTCGGAGCTCCGCGGGCCTTCTGCGTCTCGCTCCTTTGCCGCCTCGCCCGGCCCGTCTCGCTTATTCGCTCGCCCTTCGCTCTTCGGCGCTCGCCTTCGATCCGCCCGCTTACGCCCCCCCCCCCGACCCCCCCTCCCCTATGTCTCCCTTGCCTCCTCCTTCCCAGAACATACACTGAGACCCCCCTCCATGTGCTCTCGCCTTCCCAGACCATAACTTGCGACCCCCTCCGTGCGTCTGCACTCCATCTTCCAGACCATACATCGATACCCCCCCATGTGCTCCACAATCCTTTCCCGGACATACATTGAGACCCCCTCCATGTGGCTCCTCCCCTTCCCAGACCATACACTGAGACCCCCCTCCATTTGCGCTCTCATCCTGTCCTCCCAAACATACACTGAACCCCCCTCCTGTGCTCTCACCGTCCCAGAACAACCTGAGAACCCCTCCATTGCTCTCATCCTTCCCAGAACATACACTGAACCCCCCGCCATGTGCTCCTCCATCCTTCCCAGAACATACACTGAGACCCCTCCATGTTGCTTCGCATCTTCCCAGAACATACACTGAGACCCCCTCATGTGCTCTCAATCCTTCCCAGAACATACCTGAGACCCCATCCATGTGCTCCTCACCGTCCCAGAACATACACTGAGACCCCCTTCCAATGTGCTCTTCAATCCTTCCCAGAACATACACCAGCCCCCCTCTCCATGTTCTCTATCCGTCCCAGAACAGACACTGAGACACTCTTTGCTCTGCTCCTTCCCAAAACATACACTGAGATCCCTTCTTTGACTCCAATAATTCCAAGCACATGTTTATATTATTATTATTATTATGGATGTAATATATTGCCCAACAGATTCCCTGGCGTTTTTTTTTTAACAGAAATTCATACATACATTCAGGTAAACACATATTATACAGGTCATACACATTCAAACAAAGGTAAAGCAAACATATAAGTGCACATAGTGAGAATTATTACAACAATATACCATGATATATCAGATATTTTTCAGCTACTGTATATTGGGGGATTATCAATATATGTGTCAGTTATTTATATTGGGGGTTATATCAGAGGATACGTGTCATTAACCAGTATGGGGGTTATATCAGATACGTGTCAGTTACTGTATATTGGGGATATATCAGATAGTTGTCATTTAATGTGATATTGGTGGATTATCCGACTCTGGTGTCAGTTACTGTAATATTGGGGGATATATCAGATATGTGTCAGTTACACTAATTGGAGGGATATAGCGATATGTGTCATTACTGTGAATGGGGATATGATCAGATCTGTGTCAGTTATTGTTATATTGGGGATAGCTCAGAATATGTGTCCCCAGTTATTGTAATATTGGTGATATATCAGATATTTTCGTTATGTATCTGGGATATATCATCTATGTGTCATTTATTGTAGATTGGGGATATATCAATATTGGTCAGTTTTTGTATATTGGGGATATTTCAGATATGTGTCCAGTTAGCTGATCTTGGGATCTAGCGATATGGGTCCTTTACTGTATAGCGGGAAATATCAGATATGTGTCAGTTACTGTAGAATTGGGGATATATCAGATATGTCATTTCTGTATATTGGGGATATATCAATATGTGACAGTTTTAACTGTATATTGGGATATATCAGATATGTGTCAGGTTATTGTATATTGAAGGGATTATCCGTTGTGTCAGTTACTGTATATTGGTGATATATCAGAATGTGTCAGTTACTGTATATTGGGGGTTATAAAATATTCAGATTGTGTCCAGTTATGTATATTGGGGGGTATATCAGATATGTGTCAGTTACTGTATATGTGGGGGTTATATCAAGATATTTCATTTTACTGTATATGGGGTATATATCAAATATGTGTCCAGTTACTGTAATTGGGGATATACGGATATGTGTCCAGTGTACTGTATAATTGGGGGATATATCATATATGTGTCAGTTACTGTATATTGGGGTTTATATATCAGATATGTGTCAGTTATTGATATTGGGGGTTATATCAGATAGTGTCCCGTTACTGTATATTGGAGGGATATATCAGATCTGTGTCGTTACGTATATTGGGGGTTATATCAGAATGTGTCGTTCTGGGGTGGGTTTTTTATATTGTGGGGTTTATCAGATATTGGGGTCAAGTTACTGTAATATTGGAGGGATATATCAGATATGTGTCAGTTACTGGTATAAGTGGAGGATATCTCATATATGTTTCAGTTACTGTAATATTGGAGGGATATATCAGAGATGTGTCCATTTACTGTTATATTGGAGGGATCTATCAGATATTTGTCGTTACGTATTTGGGGATAGATCAGATGGTGTCATTTACTGTAACTATGGAGGGATATATCAGATATTGTCAGTTTACTGTTCTATTGGGGATATATCAGATATGTGGCAGGTTACGGATTTGGAGGGATAATTTAATCAGGATTGTGTCCATGTTACTGTATATTGGTCGTGGATATATCAGATATGTGTCATTTACTGTATATTGGGGATCTATCATAATATTGTCATTACTGTATATTTGAGGGATAATCCGATATGTCTGTTCGGGTTTACTGTATATTTGGATGGATATAATCATTATGTGAAATCAGTTACTGTATATGGGGATATAATCAAGATATGAATTGTCCGTTACTGTAATTGGAGGGAAATATCAGATATGTGTCTTTACTGTATTTGGGGATATATCAGATATTGTCTTCTTTAATATTGGAGGGATATATCAGATATGGTCGGTACTGTATTTGGGGATTATAGCAGATATGTGTCGTTACTGTATATTTGGATATATCGAATATGTGTCAAGTTACTGTATATGGAGGATATATCAGATTGGTCAGTTACTGTATTTGTGAGTAACATTATGGTGTTCATTTTACTGGATATGGGGATATATCAGTATGTGTCGTTCACTGTATATTGGAGGGATAATCAGATAGGTGTTCGTTACTGTAGATTGGGGAATAATAATCAGAATTGTCGTACTGTATATTGGGGATAAATCCTATTGTGTCAGTTACTGTATATTGGAGGGATATATCAGATATTGTTCAGTTCCTGTATATTGGAGTGGGTGGGTATATATCAAATATGTGGTCATTTACTGTTATTGGGGATAATATCAGATATGTGTCGGTATGTATATTGGGATATATCAATATGATGTTCAGTTACTGTATATTGGGGATGATATCAGATAATGTGTCCAGTTACTGTATATTGGGTATAGATCAGATAGTGTCATTACTGGTATATTGTGGATATATCAGATATGTGTCAGTTACTTATATTGGGATATCATCAGATACTGTGTCAGTTTACTGTATATTGGGGTATATATCAGATATGTGTCAGTTACTTTATTTGGGGATATATCAGATTATGTGTCATTACTGTAGATTGGGGGATCTATCAGATATGTTCAGTTACTGTATATTGGAGGGATATATTATATCGTTGTCAGTGCCCTTGATCCTTACCTTGATACCAACCATGTCTTTTATTGTCATTACAGTGTGTTTTTTGGTAAATAATGACATTTAGTTGACTCACTAATCTAAAGATTTTACTAAGTACGCAGACACACAGAGTATAGTTTCTATAGTTTTATTAAGTACACGTACATCACTCTTGTTCTATGTTCTCTATCATTATGTCACACCTTGGTTCTTTCAGATTTTCTGAAAAATTCTTTATGAAAATGATATTGAGTTGATTTAGGTGAGGTTTTCAACTAGATTTGTGCGATTGGATGACCAGATCTCTGCTATTTGGGAGATGGCCACAATTTACCGAGAATGTACTAAAGTTCTTATCATTAAAAATGGTCACTTTTTGCCCCTGAAAAAAACAAAAAAAAAAAGAAAACCCCAACCTACCAGATGTTTAGCTTTCCACATGTTAAAAAAGATCTGATTGGTTGGGGACAATTATCACCATTTTGAACACTAAGAACTTTATTGAATCTCATATTATATGTTTTGTGAACAAAATTTTCCAATTCTGATCTCATTCCTTAATCAAATAGATGTCCCTTAAAAACTGTTTTACCATTTAAAACATTATATCAAACGCAAGCCCCATGTCAAAATGTAATTGATTGATTGATCCTGCCATAAGCACTTTTTTTGATTTCACATAGATATAGATAGATATAGTTAGGTATGTATGTAGGTAGAATGAGTAGATATTTAGAGAGAGAGATAGATAGATGATATATATCGATAGATTTAGATACTGTATCATATATTTAGAGTGTAGATAGTGATAGAGGTGATAGATAGTGATAGATAGTGGATATATCGTGTAGCAGTGCTAGCCGTGATAGATCGTGAGAGATAGTTCATCGCTAGTGATAGCTCGTGACGCGTGCGCGATAGTGCTAGCTCCGTCTCGAGTGATCGATAGTGCTCGCGTGCTCGCTCTCTACGCTAGTGCGAGCTCGTGCTCGCTGTGACATGCGTGATCTATCGTGCTCGCTCGTGACTTCGCGTGCTCTCTCGTGCTCGCGTGCTCGCTCCTGCTCTCGGGCTCGCGTGCTCGCTCGCCTCGTGGCTCGCTACGTGCTCGCGTGATTTCGCGTGCTCGCCGCGTTGCTCGCGCGTGCTCGCTGTGCTCGCTCGTGCTCTCCTCTTCAGCGCGCTGGCTATTCGCGTCGCTATCGCAGAGATCGCCTCCTGTAATCATAGCCTATTTAGATGATAGCTAGATAGCTAGATTGCTAATAGGTAGGTCGATAGATCGATACGACCTCGCTGCTAGATCTTTCGCTCCAACCCGATGCTCCTCTGAATCCTAGCTCCTGTCTCTCCTCTCTTGCGTAGCTCGCTCGATCGCTTTTGTCATAGGTCGGTAGGTCCATATATATGTCCCTAGATAGACGATAGATAGATACTGTAGATACTATATATTTAGACAGACAGCGTTGCTAGACAGACAGAGTTGATAGCCTACATAGTGATAGACCCGACAAGGGACTAAAACAACAGAGTGATAGACAGACAGAGTGATAGACAGACAGAGTGATAGACAGACAGAGTGATAGACAGACAGACAGACACAGTGATCGATAGACAGAGTGATCGATAGTAGAGACAGAGTGAAAGATAGGTAGGTAGATAGATAGATGATAGATGGATAGATGATAGATGGATAATAGCTCAGATCGATAGATAATCGACTAAGGCAGGTAGATATTTAGCTACTAATATATTTAGCTCGCTCGGCGCTCGACTAGCTCGTGCTGTTCGATCGTAGACGCTACTAGATAGATACTGTAGCTACTCTATTTTATGATACTATCGATAGATTGGTAATAGGTCGGTCGCAATAATGTACCTAGATCACATCTAGCGCATACTGTCGCATATATATCTTTGCTAGCAAACACGTCGCTGACAGACAGAGCTATCGACATACGACCAGTAAGACAGAACAGAGTGATCGATAGCCATAGTGATCGATATAGAGACAGAGTGACAGATCGATAGATAGATAGATAGATGACTAATATGCGGTAGATCTTTAGCATACTATAAACACATTGACTGCCCTGTACTTTCTCCCAGTGGTCAATCCCCTGTCTCCACTCCTTCCCAGTACATACTCTGAGACCCCTCTCCTTGTTCTGTGATCCTTCCCAGAACATATACAAAGTACCCCCCACCCCTTGTTGTTCTCTGCTTCTTCCCAGAACATATACTGAGACCCCCTCCTTGTGCTCCGATACTTCCCAGAACATATAATGAGCCCCCCTCCTTGTGCTCCGATACTTCCCAGAACATACACTGAGACCTCCTCCATGTGTTCTGATTCTTCCTAGAACACAAACTTAGACTACCTCCTTGTTGTCTACTCCTTCCGAAAACCTACATTGAGACCCCTTGTTGTGCTCCATTGCTTCCTAGAATACAGTGTCTTCTTCCGTGTGCAGAACAAACACATAGACCCCCTCATTGTCTCCATCCGTGTGCTCCAATCCTTCCCCAAACATATATTTAGACAACATCTGTGTGCTCTCATTCTTTCTAGAACATACACTAAGACCCCATTCTTGTGTTCCACTCCTTCCCAGAACATAAACAGAGGCCCCCTGCTTGTGCTCAGATCCTTCCCAGAACATACACTAAGACCCCCTCCATGTGCTGTCATCCTTCCTAGAACATACACTGAGATCCCCTCCATGTGCTCTCGTCCTTCCCAGAACATACACTGAGATCCCCTCCATGTGCTCTGGTCCTTCCCAGAACATAAACTAAGCCCCTCCATGTGCTCTCATCCTTCTTAAAACATACTCTGAGGCCCCCTCCATGTGCTCTCATCCTTCCCAGAACATACACTAAGACCCCCTCCATGTGCTCTCATCCTTCCCAGAACATACACTAAGACCCCGTCCTGCCCCTGCTTGCAGTTCCGCCAGGCAGGGGAGATGGACAAGAAAGCCAAAAGGGGGGGGGATACGAGGAGCTGTAAGGAAGTAAGAAGGAAGCGTTTTTTGGTGTAAGAATATGAGCATCTGTGGTTGGGGGGGACTGCCACTACAGTATGTGAAAAAGATAGGAAACAGACGGCGTGGACATGCCCTTTTATAAAACAAGTTTTGCCTGTTTTGTCTTGTGAGTACACAAAAGTCACATATACAATAGAGAAGTAATTTTAGGAATAACGCCCCCTACTATAAATTAGAAGGATATACAAGTCAGTTGGCAGTCCTACACCTTTGTTTACTGTAAATT
The DNA here is from genome assembly GCA_019447015.1 of Hymenochirus boettgeri. Taxonomy (NCBI): domain Eukaryota; kingdom Metazoa; phylum Chordata; class Amphibia; order Anura; family Pipidae; genus Hymenochirus; species Hymenochirus boettgeri. Next base: position 318,182,241 of record CM033470.1, on the reverse strand, counting down.
GATCTTCAGGGCGTTTGACTTTATATTACTAAAAGAGGTGGTGCATGGTGGATAGGTATTAAGATGTATGGCCATGTCCCTTAACAGTCAATGTGCCCTTTAGTGGGCTGATTGAGAATAACCTGGTATTAATACAATATTCACTGTGTCCCGAGTTGGTACAGGAATACTATCTAATTATTGAGAATTACTGGAATAATACATATACTGTAGTTCTAGTTGGTACAGGGTTCCTATTAATATTGGAATTACTGGTATTAATACAAATACGAGTTCTGCGTGGTACAGGGATGCTATTATAATATGAGAATTACTGGTATTAATATATAACTGTAGTCTGGTTGGTGTACGGGAATTTTATATAATCTTGAGACTACTGCTATTAATACATATGCGGTAGTTCTGGTTGGTATGGGGATACGATATTACTATATAATATGAGAATTACTGGTATTATTACATTATACTGTAGTTTTGGTTGGTACATGGGGATACTAATAACATGAGGATTACCTGGTATTAATACACGTATACTGTGTTCTGGTTGGTACGGGGCTACTATATAATATTGAGAATTACTGTAGGTTCTGGTTCAGTACAGGGGAGACTATATAATATTGAGACTTACCTTCGGTATTAATACATAATACTGTAGTTCTGGTTGGTACAGGATGCTAGATAATATTGAGACCTTACTGGTATAATACATCTACTGTTAGTTCTGGGTTGCGTTACAGGGATTTTATATAATATTGAGAAACTGCTATTAATACATATAACTGTAGTTTCTGGTTGGTATGGGGATACTATATAATATTGAGAAGTACTGGTATTATTACATATGTGTAGTTTTGGTTGGTCAGGGTAATATAACATTGAGAATTACTGGTTTATTAATACATATACGGTAGTTCGGTTGGTACGGGGAGGATACTACTATAATATTGAGAAATTATAGGTATTATACCTATAAACCCTTTGTTGGTTCTGGTGGGTATAGGGATACTATATAATATTGAGAATTACTGGTATCAATACATATACTGTAGTTCTGGTTGATATAGGGATGCTATATAATATGAGAATTATGGTATTAATAACATTTTTGTTTTTTCCAGGGATTCTTTCTGGTGCCATTTGGGTCAGAAGGAATTCTCCCCCCCCCCTCCCATTTTTACTGGGGTTTTTTTCTTGTCGTGGCCCCACACGATCCTCTGGATAAAACTGTTATCGGTTAGGGTTAAGAGCGCGGGTATAAAGGTAGACTAGCCTATGTATGTCTTTATTCATCCTCAATACTATGTGCATGTTACCCTGTTCACCTACCTTCTATGGCTCTCTGAAGAGACTTTACAACTGCCACACGTAAGGACACCATAGTGACAACCCAGAAGCTAATCCCCCCATATTCATGACGATTTTCTGTGGAAGTTGTCAAATCCATATGGCCGCTATGGTCTGGGTCACTGTCAGTCCGTCAGACATGAAGGAGATTTTAGGAATTACAATTCAAAATGCAGTTAATTTCAAATAAATGAGAAACCCTTAAAAAACTATATGTGTATAATTATATATTATAGATATATATATATATATATATATATAGTTACCCTCTTTTACCACCAGGAAAATTATTACCCCTTAAAGGGGAGGCTGCTTGCTGGTAACAGGGGCATCGTAAAGCATTTAAAATTGTCATAAAAAGGTCATATCAAAGAATCTCCAGTATCAAGAAGAATTTATTCAAAAAATAACAGCAAAATGCCTATATATGAAATGTGAGCTGTGACACTTGGTCTCGTTCCACACAGGATGCGTTTTGTCCACGTTTGCCGAAAAACGCATTGATTGGGGGTAAAAAGAACATCATTAAATTCCCATCGGAATGTTCATTGAATTACACATACACAATACTGCATCTGTCTATGACTTTGAATTTGAGTTTTTTGAACAAATTGCTTACGCAAGTTTATGGTGATAATACACGCAATGTAAGTCTATGGGTGTAAGAGAAAAAAAATGCTGAAATTGCAAAAAAAAAACAAAAAACGCAGTTTTAGGGGGGGGGGGGGGACTAGACACACTGCTGCGGTTTTTTTTGAGTTTGCACTCTGCATCTTGCAGTAGTGTTTTTTCAGATTCATTGATGCTGTGCGATTTGCATTCCACATTTTAAATCGCAATTGCATGAGTTTTTCAATACTTAATGAAAAAAACGCTCCCATGCGCAAACGCCAACGAAAATTGCGTTTGCGATTGTGGCCCGTGCCTGCTACATTTTCATATAACCGAAAAACATAACACAATTAAAGGCAAGGCCACACTTCACGCCAAACGAAAAACGCAATCACCGACAACGAACTGAAAAAGCGTTTTTTTTGTGTTTGCCGTGTTTTCAATGATTTTTAAAAAAACGCAATCGCCGCATCGCGCGCAAATAATAACACAATGCAGCAGCTGCCCTCTCGCCTTCCATGTCTAGGCTTCAAACCTTACAACACAGCCAAACAAACGCAAGAAACGCACCCATAAAAAACGCATAAAACGCAGGATACCTTCCACGATTTACTATTGCTAGTATGCAAACAACTCCCCCGCTTTGACCAAAAAATCGCTCCTGGCTAAATGTATGAACTCTATTCGTTTTCCTGTTTCCCAATACCTTTTTCTGGTCCAATTTGGTCTGCATAGCAGTACCTGGCATATTCTCCTCATTACTGCTTTACTCCCCCCTTCCCCTGACACAGTTTTCCTCCGCACACCTTGTCTACCCTCTTTCATCCTGACATTTTCGATTACCCTCCTTCACTAACAGCCTCTTAATTCGGTTAGCGTATGTTGCCGGAAATGTCTTACAGCGTTTCGTCCTACAAGGGGCAAGGGCACAAAATACTTCCATTTTTTTTTCTTGAGCACTTCTTTGATTTAGCCTTTTTTTATCCACTCTCGACCAGGGACTCTGTCATGTAGGTACTCCTTATACCAACAATCACTTCACCTAGAAATAAAGATTAGACAATCGATTTGCCATTTAATTTTAAATGGCCATCAATGCCGCTTTAGTGTGCATAGGTCGGTTTGGCGACGGCTCGGTCTTGATTTGTACCTTCATTCTTTGTTCTTGGCATAGTCGACAAATGTATAAATCATGAGGACGTGATATAGTTAGTACTTCATGACAACCGCAGGGGGTTACCGCGGATAATCACGCGGATCAATCAGGGCCCTGACTGTCTACTCCTTGGGGCATAGTTACTCGCTGGCGAACAATGCAGGATACTGTTCTATAGTGCCCTTACCATACTTTTTCTACTGGCTTTCATGGCTTCTTTTTGTCTCCTTTTCATTTTCCTTGTTCCCTTTGCATACCAATTAATTTCATTCTGTTTGGATATTACGAAAGGCCCAGTTGTGAATAGTTTGTTATACCTTTCACTCTTAATATGAACACGCCCATTTGTATTACCAATGGTGGATAGCAGCACATTTCCGTACAATAATCACAAAGTAATATTATTAATTAGTACTTTCTTGATTGGTCTGGTACATGCAACCCTTATTTACGTTTCTTCCTCTTGTTATCTGAGTTAACTTCCATGTCTCGAATTCTATCTAACTCACTCTCATTCTGGACACAACATTTATGCTTCCCTGAATTGATTCCCCCCGTTCCCTTCATGGCCGTATGGCTCCATGCTAATACCCACGCTTCGGAACTATAACTGACAAGCTCCTTTTCCCCCTGCTTTCTGTGGGACGCTAAGGGAACACGGATAAATCACTCAAGTGGTCACCTAGGAAGGGCCATGTTAATGTAGATGTCGTGTTCAGAACCTACTGGACCTATCCTCATCCGACTGTACATTCACACCTTCGTCAAATTTCCCCCATCCGGCGGTGTTACCTACCTTAAGACAGGCTCCCTGTTGCTCTTACAAGTCCTCATAACATCCCTTTATAACCTTACGTTGAGTTAGTGAGTCGCCTAGGAGCGTAATAGCACCTGTGTGGTGAATATATATATAATGGTAGGTACACTTCCCCTTTTTCCCCAAAATTCCAACCAGTAAACTCCAGACAGGTACGGCGCTGAAATCCGGAAGAAGGTGTGCCCTGAAATGATGAAGTTTACGTAGTGCCAAATAAAGGAGAGAAACCGGATAAACAGGTTATTACAGGTGACAGGACCCCCCAGGAAACTAAAAAGACAGAAAAAAACCGAGACGCTCGACGGGACGCAACAGGAAACTCATTCCTGCCGGGCCCAACAGGAAACCTCATCCCTGGGGCCCAACGGAAACTCATCCCTGGGACCCCCCAACAGGAAACATATCCCTGGGACACCACAGGAAAACCAATCCATGGGACCCAACAGAGAAACCTCATCTTGGGGCCCAAACAGGGAAAACCACCCTGGGGCCCAACAGGACACCTCATCCCTGGGGCCCAACAGGTTAGTGGCCATTCACCAAAATGATTTGCTCCTATTTTCCTATTCAGTTTTGAACCAGTTTTGCTGACATCCCCACCCTGTCATTTCTCTTTCAACAGTACCCAATGAAATGGGTATTAAAGGGGAAACAGTCACCTGGTCCCAATGAAGTTTATCTGTTGTTCCTAATGACCAGTCCAGTCCTGCATTGTCCTCCAAGCTATGTTATGGACCAGGACGGTATTTGTATATCTATAGAATGTTGGTGCTTTTATGAATAAGTCATTTTTTTTTATTAATCACACAGTAATATTCATTACATTATTAGCCCACTACAGCTGTAAAATGTATCCCTTGGCTACATCCTCTAATGGTGTTGTAACACCAGTGAAACCCTTTTCAGAGTTAAAGGAAAAAGTTTGTTTTTGAACTTTTTAAGAACTTTTATTTTATCTTTCCCTGCACAGCATTGGATGCCTTGGAAGTTCCAGGAACCCTGCACCTCAGTGATTCATGGTGGTGCTGGAAATTCCACATTATCTGTGAACACCCCCCTCGCTCCATCTCCTACAATACCAGGTGAGGTCTGAAACCTTAGGCCCAAAAGAATGTCTCAGCCAATCGCACAACCAACCCATTAACTGTTTCACTACAGTAGGGTTCACATTCAGCTGCGATGAGGTCAGAATGTATTCCTATTCTCATTTTAAAATGAAAGTAGTTAGTGATCATCCGTTACCCATAAATGAGACATTTTATTATCTCTGTTGGAATCCACACCAGTTTCTCCTTAGTTAGATAAACTAAGTTGGTCTACCTGAGTAGTACCTTGGAAGAAGGCAGCTGATCTCTGGCAGATAGAAATGATTGCAGGGTCCCAGGCTGGTTAAGAAACGTGTTGTATTGCCATTTGAGTGAGACTCACAGTTGGTGGTAGAAGGTTTGGAAGCGGGCTAGATTTTGAGGACAGAAAGGCTCAGAGGAACTCACCTACCCCTCTTTCCCATGTGCACTTTCCCTCCCCGAACATGTCATAGGCAGATTACAGAATCAGTTGTATAACAGAATGTAACCATGGGATGATCAGGCGGTAGAATGAATTTTTCCCTCAGGGATGATATCCACAATCTGACTGGTGAGGCATCCTTGCTGCCCTTGTATTAGATCAACACCAATTATTTCCATTTTTAATATTGGATCTGGTTGGGTTTCAGGATTTAAAAAAAGATTTTTTGGTGTTCGACTGTAGTCTATGCTAAATCACGGATTTGGGATCTGGCTGGGGTCTCTGACCATTTTCACTAGATCAAAGGATCTGCCTGGCCTCAGTGCTAGGTAGGCGGGATTCAATGGCTTCTAGATGGTCATTTAGAAAAGTTAGGTCTTGGTGGCCACCATAGGTCACATTGATATCCAGTCTATTGATGGAACATTCATTTTGTCTTCTTCATTATTTCCCCTTTTATTTGAGGTGTTCAATAGAAAATCCACGCGGGTCTATCGTCATTAGGAGTAGGTTAACTCCAGTCCAGACACTGGTCTCCTTAAGTATGAGGTGAGTGGACTATAGAATTTTCCTTGGCCAGTTGACACATTAGGAGAACTTGGATTCCTTTGGACGCTCAGGGCAGGAAATGTGTCCATGCTGAAGTGTAGAGTTTGTGAGAGTCCAGAATGAGTCCAACACGTTTCTCCCAACTCATTTGGTATCAGAAGGGAAGGACCTTCTCTTTCCACATAGGATAGCCCTATCATGGGGTCTTGGCACTACATCCCAATGTCCATGGCTGAACACTCCTGACCATCACCTGGGTTGTGCTCCCATGATGTGGATAGGAGTCCATCTCCGGTTGTTGGGCTTTCCGAACCTGAGGTGCTGGGTCGACTTGACCGGTTCGGTGGTTCTTCCTCCATTTTTTATTGAGCAATTTTGGTTTCGGTGCTAGGAGACCTCCCACAAGCCCTTCGCCCCTGCTGGTTGTTCCTTTAGGGGTCCTCAGGTCATCGTACTGCCCCGCGCTTGCTTTCGATACATCCGGCCTTATGAACAAACACCTTATATTACATTAATCCCGCAATGCGAAGGTAAGCGAGTGGGCAGCTCTTCCTCCCACTGGCACTGAGGCTGCCTGAATTCTGGCGCTCTCCCCAGCGCTCCACTACTCCCCCAATTTGCGCCCTTCATCGTCCCGCGACACACACACAACCTTGCGTGCGATCAAACAGCTCCACTTCTCCATCCAAACTGCTTCTGGACAGCTAAAACAACTGGCTGCCAATGACTCCACCCCTAGCCATTTTTGGTGCTTCTCCATCTGAGCCCTTTTTTTTTTTTTTTTTAATCATATTTCCATCTTTTACTCTCCTCATCGACACTGACCCTCACTGGCCCCTGAGCCTCCACTTTTTTTGTCAACAGGATGCCCGCAACAGTCACGAGTACCTCTCTTGTCACTCACCATCTATAACACAGGACTGCCCTGCACTCTCTCCCTGTGGTCAATCTTCTGTTCTATAAACATTTCCTATAAACCACACTGACTGCCATCACTTCTCCTTTCCCCCACTCCTCTGTGGTCAATACTCTGTATGTCACTCACACTCTATAAGACATGACTGCCTCCGACCCCACCTCTCCCGTGGTGCACTCCCTGTCTCTGTCACTCCACACTCTATTAACACAGACTGCCCCACACCGCTCCCGGTGATCAATCCTCTTTCTGTCAATCACACTCTATAAGACACTGACTGCCCCGCAAGTTCTCCCTGTGTCACTCCCGTCGGTCACTCACCACTCTATAACACCACGGACTGCCCTGCACTCGCTTCCTCTGGTCACTTCCCGTCTGTCACTCACACTTTAAAAACACACTGACTGCTGCACTCACTTCGGTGGTTCACTACTGTCTGTCACAACTCTACAAACACACTGACTGCCCTGCACTCTCTTCCCTGTGGTCACTCCCCTATCTGTAACTCACACTCTAAAAACACACTGACTGCCCTGCACTCTCCCGCCTGTGGGCACAATCCCCATCTGTAAACTCACACTCTAATTGTATACACAAACACACTGACTGCCCGGCCACTCACTTCCTGTGGTCACTCCCCTTTCTGGTAACTTACACTCTATAACAAATTTGACTTGCCCTGTACGTTCTCCCAGTGGTCCATCCCCCTTGTGCTCCAAGACTTCACAGAACATATACTGAGACCCCCTAAGGGTGCATCCGATACTTACCAGAACATATAATGAGACCCCCTCCTTGTGCTCCGATACTTCCAAGAAAGATACACTGAGACCTCCTATGTGTATCTGATCTTCTATAGACACAAACTTAGACTACCTCCTTGTTGTCGTCTTCCGAAAACCTACATTGAGACCACCTTGTTGTGCCTCCATGACTTTCCTAGAATACTAAGTGTCTTCTTCCGTGTTGCGAACAAACACCATAGACCCCATCATTGTTCTCCATCCGTGTGCTACAATCCTTCCCCAAACATATTATTTAGACAACATCTGGTGCTCTCATCTTTCTAGAACAACACTAAGGACCCATCTTGTGTCAACTACTTCCAGAAACATAAAACAGAGGCCCCCCTGATTGTGCTCAGACCGTCCAGAACATACACTAAGACCCCCTCCATGTGCGGTTTCAGTTACTTCCTAGAACATACACTGAGATCCCCTCCATGTGCTATCGTCCTTCCAGAAACAACACGGAGATCCCCTCCATGTGCTCGGTCACTTCCAGAACATAAACTGGAAGCCCATACATGTGCTCTCATCCTTCTTAAACCATACTCTGAGGCCCCCTCCATGTGCTTTCTCATCCTTCCCAGAAATACATAAGACCCCCGCACCCCATGGGCTCTCATCCTGCCAAGAACATACACTAGACCCCCTCTATGTGCTCTCGTCCTTCCAGACATAAATAAGCCCCCTCCATGTGCTCTCATCCTTCCGTAAAACATTTACACTGAGATCCCCTCCATCGTGCTCTCATCCTCTGCATTAAAAACATACACTGAGGCCCCCTCCATCGTGCTCTCATCCTTCCCAGACATAAATGAGACCCCCCTTACATGTGCTCTACATACCCCATCCCAGAACACTACAATGAGACCCATACCACTGGTCATCTAACTCCCTTCCCAGAACATAAACTGAGACCCCCTCCCTGTGCTCTAATCCTTCCCAGAAACATACACTGAGATCCCCCATGTGCTATCGTCCTTCCAGAACATTACATGAGATCCCCTCCATGTGCTCTCGTCCTCCCAGAACATACACTGAGATATCCACTCAATGTGCTTCGTCCTTCCCAGAACATAAACTAAGCCCCTCCATGTGCTCTCTCCTTATTAAAACCTCCACTGAGCACCGCCTCCATGTGACTATCATCTCCCAGAACATACACTGAGACCCCCTCCATGTGCGTCTCATCCTTCCGCAGAACATTACACTGAGACCCCCCTACATGTGCTCTCATCCTTCCCAGAACAACACTGAGACCCCCTCCTGTGTCTAATCCTTACACAGAACATACATTGAGACCCCCTCCAGGTGATATCGTGCCTTCCCAGAAAACATACACTTTAGGACCACCTCCATGTGCTCTTCATTCCTTCCCAGAAACATACACTGAGACCCCCTCCATCTGAATCCTGCATCCTATCCAACAACCACACGCAACAATACATGAGACACCCACTCCAGGTCCATCCTCATCCTCCCAAAACAACACTTGGAGACCCCTCATTGTGCTCTCATCACTTCCCAGAAAATACATGAGACCCCCTCCATGTGAGCCCTCTCCGTCGCATTCATCCTTACCAGAACATACATTGAGACCTCTATGTGCTCTAATCCTTCCCAGAACATACATTGAGACCCCACTACACATGACTGCTCTCACCCTTCCCAGAAACATACACTCGAACCCCCCGCGACCACACCCCCATGATGCGATCTCCTCATACCTTCCCCCAAGAACATTACAATGAGGACCCCCTCCATTTGCTCTCATCCTTCCCAGGAACAACACTGAGACCCCTCCATGGGCTCTCATCCTTCCCAGACCTTACACTGAGACCCCCTCATGTGCTCTCATCCTTCCCAGAACATACACTGAGACCCCTCCATGTGCTCTCATCCTTTCCCAGAACATACACTGAGAACCCCTCCAGTGCTCTAATCCTTCCAGAACATACACTGAGACCCCTCCATGGCTTCTCATCCTTCCCAGAACATACACTGGAGACCCCCTCCATGTGCTCTCAATCCGTCCCAGAACAGACACTGAGACCCCCTCCATGTGCTATCATCCTTCCCAAAGATTACTTGAGACCCATACATGTGCTCCGGTCCTTCCCAGAACATACACTTAGACCCCTCCATGGATCTCATCCTTCCCGAAAACACGAGCACCCCCCTCATGTGCTCTCATCCTTCCCAGAACATACATTGAGACCCCCTCCATGTGCTCTCATCCTTCCCCAGAACATACATTTGAGACCCCTTCTCATTCGTGCTCTCATCCTTCCCGAACCATACATGAGACCCCCTCCATGGGCTCTCCCCCCTTCCCAGAATCTAACACGATACACTGAGAACCCTCCATGTGCTCTCATCCTTCCCAGAAACATACACTTGAGACCCCCTCCATGTGCTCTAATCCTCCCAGAAACATTACACTGAGACCCCATCCTGGCTCTCATCCTTCCAAAATACACTGTATGACCCCCTCAAATGTGCTTCTCATCCTTACCAGAACACCTTACCCTTGTTATAGGGACACACCCTCGGAGTGGTGACTTTATTTTCACTTTTCATTGTTCCTTCACCTCGATACTTTCCACCCACCATCTTTCCCTCCGCACAACAACACTGAGGACCCCCTCCATGTGCTCTCATCTCCCAGAACACCCCCTACATCTGAGACCCCTCCATGTGATATCATCCTTCCCAGAAAACATACACTGAGACCCCCTCCATGTGCTCTCATCCTTCCCCGAACATACACTGAGACCCTCTTCCCATTTTCCCCCCTGCTACCTCCCCATCCTTTCCAGAAACAATACACAAAGCCCCCTCCTTAGAGTGCTCTAATCCTTCCCAGAATCCATTTAATGAGTACAAACCTCTTTTGCTTGCCTCCTTCCCACAACATCTCTACACTGAGGGGGGACCCCTCTGTGACTCCAATAATTCAAGAAACATTTTTATTATTATTATCCCGTATAGGGATGTTAATGTGCCAACATTATTCCATGGCGTTAACAATGCAATCATACCTTACATTCCAAGGGTCACACACCCCTGATTATAACAGGTCATACCCATTACAAACCCCCCTCAAAGGGCAGAAAGCAAAAATATAAGTGCGCAGCCCCCAGTGTAAGTTATTACAACAATACAGGATAATCAGAATGTGTCAGCTACTGTATAATTGGGGGATCTATCATATAGTGTCAGTATTGTACAATTGGGCCGGTCGACTATAAGATCCGTGTCGTTATGTATCATTGGGCGGTTATACTAAGCCCAAACCGTGGTCTAAGTTAAGGCCTAACGTTTGTGTCGGTACCCCCGATATCTCACGCTAACCCTCGGGTCCCCAGTCTAATCGCTATATTGGTGGATTAATCTACGATAGTGTCTTACTGTTTATGCCTCTATTGGGGGGCCGCCTATATGATAGTGTCCAGTTATTTATGGAGGGACCTCCTCTCTCCTATAGCCAAGCGACTACATGCCGTCAGTATGTATCATTGGCCGGGATATGACAGAATGTGTAAGTATTGAATCACCCATGGGGACGATCATCAATTAGTGCCAAGCTTCCCTCCAGTTTTGTCCAATTGAGGGACTTCCCCCCCCCTACTTTCCTTCCATATCAGCATACTCGTGTGTTACTGTACCATGCGCCGATATATCAGCAATACCCTGGAGACGTTATTGTATTGGCGCGACCCCTATACCAGATTAGTGGCAGTTATGGTATATGGGGATATTACACGATACCGGTCAGTTACCTGTATATTCCGCGGAGATATATCAAGATAGTGTCAGTTATGTATATTGGGGATTAGGATTATATTCCGATAGTGTCATTACTGTTTCCCTTTATAATGGGGGATATATCAGCAATGTCAGTAATGTATTATTGGGGCATATATCCCAGTATGTGACAGTTAGGTAATATTGGGATATATATCAGTATGTGTCAGTTATTGATATGATAGGGATATATCAGATATGTGTCAGTTACTGTATATGGGGATATATCAGATATGGTCAGTTAATGTATATGGGGGTTTTTTTTTTCTATATTCATGATATGTGTATTAGTACCCCTTTTGAATTAGTGGGATAATATCATTTGACTGTATGTGTCCCCAGGTTCACCGTATATTGGCTGTTATATCGGATATGCGTCAGTTTATGTATATTGGGGGATACTCATTTCCAGATATGCCGTCCCGTCCAGTTCCGCTATATTGGGGGACCCCCCCCCCCTATTATCCCACAGATATGTGCTAAGTCCTAACTGCTCCCTCACTTAGGCCCCCCGCCGCCCGTACACCTTAACCCGACTAGTCCCCGTCACCAGCCTTACTGCTATATTGGAGGGATATATCAAGATAGTGTCAGTTACTGTATAAAATTGGAGGGATATATCAGATATGTTCAGTTACTGTATATTGGGGGGATATATCAGATATGGTCAGTTACTGTATAGTGGGGATATATCAGATATGTGTCACTGTTATGGAGGGATCATATCAGGATATGTGTCAGTTACTGTATATTGGAGGGATCTATATCAGATAGTGTTCAGTTACTGTAATTGGGGGAGATATCAGAGATGGGTCAGTTTACTGTATATTGGGGGATATATCAGATATGGGGGGGTTTTTTTTTCAGTACGTATATTGGGGAGGGATAATCAGAGATGTGTCAGTTACTGTATATTGGAGGGATTATAGCAGATATGGGTCAGTTAATGTATATTGGGGATAATCAGAGATGCCGCGTCCAGTTATTGCCCTACTATTGGGCCCCCGATATAGACGATATGTCGTCCGGTATGTATATGGGGATATATGTCAGATAGTGGCAGTTACTGTATATTGGGGAGTACAGGGAGACCCAAGCATAAGCTATAAGCGCCGGGTACCTGACTGTCCAGTTATCTGTAATTGGGGATATTACAGATATGTGTCGTGTTGTTATATTGGGATTATAGTAGTGTCAGTTACTGTATATGGGATATATCAGGATATGTGTCAGTTACTGTATATTGGGAATATCAGATAGTGTCAGTGACTGTTATGGTGGATATAGCCGGAAGTCAGTTACTGTATATTGGGGATATATCAGATATGTGACAGTTATGTATATTGGGATATATCAGATATGTGTCAGTTATGTATATGGGGGTTTTATATAGATATGTGTTCAGTTATTGTATAGGGGGATATATTCTAGATATGTCAGTTACTGTATATGGGGGGTATATCAGATATGTGTCAGTTTACTGTATATTGGGGGATTATATCAGATATGTGTCAGTTACTGATATATGGGGATATATCGGATATGTGTCAAGTTACACTGTACCACCCCCCCTTGGGCGGATCTCTATTCCCCCCAGACGCACGCCGTGGTCAGTACTGTAGATTGGGGGTATATCAGAATGGGTCAAGTTACGTATATTGGGGGTACATCAGATATGTGTCAGTTACTGTATATTGAGGGATAATCAGATATGTGTCAGTACGGTAATTGGAGGGATATAATAAGATATGTGTCAGTTACTGTTATTGGGGGGCTAATATCAGATATGTGTCAGTTACTGTATATTGGGGAAAGCAGATAGTGTCACTGCTATGGAGGATATATCAGAGATGTGTCAGTACGGTATATTGGAGGGATATATCAGATATGGTCAGTTACTGGTATATTGGAGGGATCTATATAGATATGTGTCAGTTACTGTATATTGGAGGGAGAGATCAAGATATTGTCAAGTTATTGTATATTGGGGATTATCAAGATATGCTGTCGGTAATGTATATGGAGGGAGGGATATATAGGGGGGGAAATGTGTTTCAGGTTACTGTAGATTGGACCGGGATATATCAGAGATGTGTCGTTACGTATATTGAGGGATTATATCGATAGTCGTCAGTTATGTATATTGGGGATATATCAGATATGTGTCGGTTACTGATATTGGGGGGGAGGGATTATATCAGAATTGTCAGTTACTGTATATTGGAGTTTGGGATTTTATTAGTCATGATATGTGTCAGTTACTGTAAGTGGAGGGATATCCACTTCTTATGATATGGTTAGGTCCTGTATATTGGCCCCCCGGACCATACCACGCATATGTGCTTCAGTTATGTTATATTGAGGGATATATCAGATATGTGTCAGTTTACTGTATATTGGGAGGGATATATCAGGCATATTGTCAGTTATGTATATTGGGGATGATATCAGCTATGTCAGTTACGTAGATTGGGGATATATCAGATATGTGTCAGTTATTGTAATATTGGGGATATATCAGATTATGTGCAGTTGATGTATATTGGGATATATCAGATATGTGTCCGTTACGGTTATTGGGGATTATATTCCAGATATGTCAGTTATGTATATGGGGATATATTAGATATGTGCAGGTACTGGTTATCTTGGAGGGATATATCAGATATGTGTCAGTACTGTATATTGGAGTGGATATATCAGGATATGTGTCCGTATGTATATTGGCGGATATATCAGATATGTGTCAGTTAATGTATATGGGGATATATCAGACTATGTGTCAGTGTTATTGTATATTGGGGATATATCAGATATGTGTCAGTTACTGTATATTGGAGGGATATATCAGATAGTGTCAGTTATTTGATATTGGGGATATATCAGATATGTGTCAGTACGGTATATTGGGGATATATCGATATGGTCACGTTACTGTCTATTGGAGGGATATTCGATATGTTCAGTTACTGTATATGGGGGGTATACGGATAGGTGCTCAGTACGTATATTGGAGGGATGGGATGTATCAGATTGTGTCAGTTACTGTAGATTGGAGGGATATATGCGGATATGTGTCAGTTACTGTAGATTGGAGGATATATAGATATGTGTCAGTACTGTATATTGAGGGATATATCAGATATGTGTCAGTTACTGTATATTGGAGGGAATATCGGATGATATGTGTCAGTTACTGTATATGGAGGGAGATATCAGATATGTGTCACGTACTGTATATTGGAGGGATATATCGTGGAATATGTTGTCAGTTACTGTATGTGGAGGGATATATCGGATCGTGTCAGTTACTGTATATTGGAGGGATATATCAGATATGTCAGTTATGTATATTGGGGATATATCAGATATGTGTCGTTACGGTATATTGGGGATATCTCAGATATGTGTCAGTTACGGACATTGGAGGGGATATATACAGAGATTGTGCAGTTACTGTATATTGGGGGTTATATCAGATATGTGTCAGTTACTGTATATTAGAGGTTATATCAGATATGTGGTCAGTTGACTGTATATTGGAGGGATATTCAGATATGTGTCAGTTACTGTATATTGGAGCGGCTATATCCAGATATGTGTCAGTTACTGATATTGGAGGGATAATCAGATATGTGTCAGTTATGTATTTGGAGGGATATATCAGATATGTGTCAGTTACGTATAGTGGGGATATATCAGATATGTGTCAGTTACGGTATATTGGAGGGAAATATATCAGATATGTGTCAGTTACTGTATATGGGGAAATTGCAGATAGGGTCAGACTGGATATTGGAGGGAATATCAGATATGTGTCAGTTATGTATATTGGAGGATATATCAGATATGTGTCAGTTACTGTATTATTGGGGATATATCAGATATGCTGTCAGTTACTGTATATTGGGGATATATCAGATAGTGTCGGTACTGTATATTTGGAGGGATATAATAGATATGTTGTCAGTTTACTGTATATTGGGGATATATCAGCATGTGTCAGTACTGTATATTGGAGGGAGATATCAGTATGTGTCAGTACTGGAATTGGGGATATATCAGATATGTGTCAGTTACTGTATATTGGAGGGATATATTCATGATATGTGTGGGTTACTGATATTGGGGATATATCAGATATTGCAGGTATGTATATTGGGATATATCAGATATGTGTCAGTTACTGTATTGGAGGGGGGATTATATCAGATATGTGCAGTTTACGTATATTGGGGAATATCAGATATGTGTCAGTTAGGTATAGGCGGATAGATCAGATATGTGTCAGTACTGTATATGGGAGGGATATCAGATATGTGTCAGTTACTGTATATGGAGGGATATATTCAGATATGTGCAGTTACTGTAATTGGGATATATCAGATATGTGTCAGTTACTGTATATTGGAGGGATATATCAGATATGTGTCAGTTACTGTATATTGGCGGGAGATATCAGATATGTGGTCAGTTACTGTATATTGGGGGATAGATCAGATATGTGTCAGTTACTGATATTGGAGGGATATATCAGATATGTGTCGGTTAGTATATTGAGGGAATATTCAGATAGTGTCAGTTACAGTATATTGGGGATATATCAGATTATGTGTCAGTTACGTATATGGGGTTATAGCAGAGATGTGTCAGTTAGTTACTGTATATGGGGAAGAATCAGATATGGGTCAGTTACTGTTTATTGGGGATATTCAGATATGGGTCATTAATGTATATTGGGAGGGATATATCAGATATGTGTCAGTTTACTGTATATTGGGAATATCAGATAGTGCAGTTACTGTATATTGGGGATTATTCAGATATGTGTCAGTTACTGTTATTGGAGGGATAGATCAGAATGTGTTCAGTTACTGTATATTGGGGATATATCAGATATGTGTCAGTTCCTGTTACTGTATATGGGGATATATCAGAATGTGTCAGTTTACTGTATATTGGAGGGATTAGGGATATCAGATATGTTTCAGTTTACTGTATATTGGGGATTTATCAGATAGGGTCAGTTACTGTATATTGGGGGATATATCAGATATGTGTCAGTTACTGTATATTGGAGGGATATATCAGATATGTGTCAGTTACTGTATATTGGGCATATATCAGAAGATGGTCAGGTACTGTTATATTGGAGGTGAGATACAGTTGTGTCAGTTTAATGTATATTGGGGAATAATCGATAGTGTCAGTTACTGTATATGGAGGGATTATCAGATATGTGTCAGTTACGGTATATTGGAGGGATATATCGATTATGGTCAGGTATGTATATTGGGGAATATCAGATATGGTCAGTTATGTATATTGGAGGGAATTATATGTGCAGTGACCTGATTACTTACCTTTGAAGATCTCCAACCATGTATTTTATGTGTCAGTTACAGGGGGTTTAATTTGGTTAAATGATGACATTTACGGTTGATCACTAAGTCTAGATTTACTAATCTCACAGGAGTATAGTCAATAGTCATTAATGTAAACGTTACAGCCCATAGTGGCTATGGCCTTCGCATTATGTCAGCAATTTGGTTCTTCAGAATTTCTGAAAATTCTTTAGGGAAAATGAATATGAGGGAGTTTAGGTGGAGGTTTCAACTAGATTTAGGCTATTGGAGACCAGATCATTGAATATTGGGAGTGGCCATAATTTAACAGAGAGATTGTAATAAAAGTCTTACATTCAAAATGGTCACAATTTTTGCCCACCAACCAGATGTTAGCTTTCAAATGTTACAAAAAGATCTGATTGGTGGGGCAAAATTATCACCATTTTTTGAAACAATAAGAACTTTTTATTGAAATCACATATATATTTTGTGAACAAAATCTTCCAATTTGATCTCAGTCCCATTAATCAAAGAGATGTCACATTTTAACTGTTTTACCAGTTAAACATGTATACAACGCAAACCATAAATTTGTAAATGTAAATTGATGAATTGATCCTGCCAATAAAAGCACTTTTTTTGATTTCATAGAAGATAGATAGATGATAGGTAGGTAGGTTAGGTAGGTAGGTAGATGATAGATATTTAGATGAGAGAGAAGATAGATAGCAGCTATAGAGAGGATAGTTAGATACTGTAGAAGATTCATATATTTAGATGATAGATTAGTGATAGATGTGATAGGATAGTGATAGATAGTGATAGATTAGTGATAGATAGTGATCGAGTGTTAGAGTGATAGATAGTGCTGATAGTGATAGAGTGATAGATGTGATAGATAGTGATAGATAGTGATAGATAGTGAATAGGTGGATAGATAGTGATGATAGTGATAGAGTGATAGATATGATAGATAGTGATCGAGTGATAGATAGTGATAGATGTGTAGATAGTGTAGATACGTGATAGATAGTGAAGAGTGATAGATAGTGATAGATAGTTATAGATAGTGGATAGATAGTGAGAGAGAGTGGATAGATAGTGAGTAGAGTGAGAGATAGTGAAGATAGTGATAGATAGTGATAGATAGTGATAGGGTAGAGTGATAGATAGTGATTAGATAGTGCTAGGATGTGATAGATAGTGAAGCTAGTGATAGATAGTGATAGTAGTGATAGAGTGTAGGATAGTGTAATGTGATAAGATCGTGTAGCTAGGATAGAGTGATAGATTAGTGATAGAGTGATACGATAGTGATAGAGTAGTGATCGGTTGTAGTTTTGATAGATAGTGATAGATAGTGATAGAGATAGTGTGAATTGCTCGTGATAGAGGGATGTGATAGAGTGATAGATAGTGATAGATAGTGATAGATAGTGAGTAGATAGTGATAGAGTGTAGTTAGTGATTGAGTGATAGTGATAGAGTGATTACGATAGGATAGATGAGTAGATAGAGTAGATAGATAGGATAGATAGTGTTAGATAGTGATAGAAGTGATTTGTAGTGATAGATAGTGATAGAGTGATAGATCGTTGATAGGTAGAAGTATGAGATAGAGTGATAGAGTGATGATAGAGTGATAGATGAATAGATAGTGTAGAAGTGATAGAGAGTGATAGAGAGTGATGATCGAGAGTGTATAGATAGTGATTAGTATGAGACGATAGAGTAGAGAGTGGTTAGTAGAGAGTAGATAGTAGAGAGATAGATTGTAGATTAATAGATATTAGTATAGATAGCTAGATAGATAGATTGATAATAGTGTAGTGCGATAGATAGATTATACATAGATGATAGAATATTTAGATAAAGAAAAAAAAAGAAAGGATAGATAGATAGATAGATCAGATAGATACTATATATTGTAGATGTAAGATAATTAGATAGATGATAATAATTTTGAAAGGTGACGGTAGCGTGTAGATAGATGAATAGATAGGCTGATAGATACGGTTAGATAATATATATTTAGACAGACAGACGTGATAGACGACAGATGATAGACAGACAGAGTGAATAGAGTGAACAGACAGGTGATAGACAGACAGAGTGATAGACAGACAGAGCAAGGTAAGACGCAGGTGACCGACTAGACAGCCCAGTGATCGACTGGAAAGAAGACGATAGAGTAGAGACAGAGCAGTACGGTTATGTATCAATAAGATGTATTCGTATGCTAGAATAGATCTATATTGATGATAATAGATAATCAGATAAGCTACTCGTAGAGATTGTAGTGTATAATAATATTTATATAATGAGATATAGATCGAGATATTCGATAGTAATTAGTAGACTGACTATATAGACTAACTGTTAGATATATAGATTTAGAAGATTAGATAGATTGGTAATAGGTAGGTAGATTGAGTGTAACATAAATTTAAAACAGTAGAATAGATACGTAGTAAAATAGATATTATATAGGACACGCGCGATCAAAGGACAGAGCGATGTGAGAAGACAGACAGACAGACAGACAGAGTGATCGATAGACAGAGTGATCGATAGTAGAGACAGAGTGAAAGATAGATAGATAGATGATAGATAGGTAGGTAGATATTTAGATACTTAGATACTGTAGATAATATAATTTAGAAGAATAGATAGAGAGATAGATAGATAGATAGAGTGATAGATGATAGAGATAGATAGATAGATAGATACTGTAGATAATAGATATTAGAAGATTGATAATAGGTAGATAGATATAGATAGATGATAGATATTAAGATAGATATAGATAGATAGATATATAGATAGATACTGTAGATAATATATATTCAGATAGATAGTAGAGATAGATAGATAGATAGAGTAATAGCTAAATATAGATAGATAGATAGATAGATACTGTAGATAATATATAGATAGATATTTAGATAGATATAGATAGATAGATAGATTATAGATGATAGATATTTAGATAGATATAGATAGATAGATAGAAAGATAGATAGGTAGATATATAGATGATAGATAGATAGATAGATAATGTGTAGGTATATAGATAGATAGTTAGATACTGTAGATAATATATATTTAGATAGATAGATAGTGATAGATAGTAGAGATAGATAGATAGATAGATACTGTAGATAATATATATTTAGATAGATTGATAATAGGTAGATAGATAGAGATATACATAGATATTTAGATAGGATACTGTAGATAATATATATTTAGATAGATAGATACTGTTGATAATATATATTCAGATAGTAGAGATAGATAGTGATAGATAGTCGAGATAGATAGATAAAATCATACTGTAGATAATATATGTTGAGATAGATAGATTGATAATAGGTAGGAAGGTAGGTAGATACTTATACATAGATAAGTATTTAGATTTAGATATAGATAGATAGATACTGGAGATAATATATATTAGATAGAGGTGATAATAGGTAATGGTACTGTAGATAATACATAGTGGATTGATAATAGAGGTAGGTAGGTAGATATTTAGATAGAGATCGAGGGATAGAGTGATAGAGGGATAGAGTGATAGAGGGATATAGGGGATAGAGTGATAGAGGGATAGAGTGATAAGTGATCGAGTGTAGAGGGATAGAGGGATCGGGATAGAGTGATAGAGGGCATAGAGTGAGAGAGGGATAGAGGGATATTAGGTGATAGCGTTGGGATAGATGGATAGAGGTGATAGAGAGGGATAGAGGATAGAGTGATAGAGGGATCGATGGTGGGATAAGAGGGAATTAGAGTGATAGAGGATAGAGTGATCGCGGGATAGATAGATTAGAGTGATGGATAGGAGAGTGATTGATCTGACGAGTGATTGGATGACTGAGTGATGAGTGATAGATTGATTGATTGATAGAGTGATGATTGCTAGTGATTGATCTGATAGAGTGATGATGATAGAGTGATTGATTACAGATAGAGAGATAGATAGAGATAGTAGTGATATATAGTAGAGATAGATAGCTACTGTAGATCATACAAGATAGAGGATAAAGGTAGTTAGCTAGATATGATAGATGATAAGATATCTGGATAGGGATAGAGGGATAGGGGGGAAGATGGATAGATAGAGGACGATAGATAGAGGGATAGATAGAGGGGAGAGAGAGATAGAGAGATGGATAGAGAGATGGATAGAGAGATGGATAGAGAGATAAGAGAGAGAGGTATAGATAGATAGATAGAGACAGTGATAGATAGTAGAGATAGAGTAATAGGTAGGTAGGTAGGTAGATAGATAGATGATAGAGATAGATAGATCGATAGATACTGTAGATTATCTATCTAAATATATATTTTCTACAGTATCTATCTATCCATCCATCCCTATCTATCTTTACATCTACAACTCTATCTATCTCAATGATATATAGATAGAATAATGAATGATCTATAGATAGTTATAGATAGTAGAGATAGATAGATAGAGTGATAGATAGATAGATAGATAGATAGATAGATAGAGGGGATAGGATGGTAGTTTCAGTGAGAGCGAGAGATGGATATATAGGTAGATGCGGACTGTAGATAATATATATGTAGAGGAGAGTTATAGATAGCTAATTACCTATAACATAATATATATCAGATAGATAGTAGAGAAGATAGATAGATAGATAGAAGCTAGATAGAAGATAGATAGATAGATAGATGGAATGATAGATGGTTAGAGAGAGAGAGATGGTAGATAGGTAGATAGATACTGTATAGATAATCTATATTTAGAGAGAGAAGATGATAGATACTTTACATCAAATATCTCTTTCAGATAGATAGTAGAGGATAGATAGAAGAGTGATATAGAGAGTAGATATATTAGAGAATAGCTAATAGATAGATAGATAGATAGATACTGTAGATAATAGATATTTAGATAGATTGATGGTAGGTAGATAGATATACATATATGATAGGTATTTAGATATAGATAGATAGATAAATAGATACTGTAGATAATATATATTTAGATAGAGTGATAGATAGTAGAGATATATAGATACTATAGATAAAAATTAGATAGATAGTAGAGATAGATAGAAGAGTGATAGATAGATACTTGTAATAGATAATAGATCTTAGATAGATTATGGTGGGTAGGTAGATAGGATTATACATAGCTGATAGGTATTTAGATAGATAGATAGCTTAACTGTCGATAATTAATTTAGATAGTAGTTGGAGATTAAATAGAGATAGTGATAGAGTGATAGATAGATAGATAGATAGATAGATAGATATATAGATAGTTAGATAGATAGATAGATAGATAGATAGATAGATAGATAGATAGAGTGATAGATGGTAGAGAGAGAGATTGAGAGATAGGTAGATAGATACTGTAGATAATATATATTTAGATAGAGTTATAGATAGATAGATACTATAGATAATATATATTCAGATAGATAGTAGAGATAGATAGATAGAGTGATAGATAGATACTGTAGATAATAGATCTTTAGATAGATTGATGGTAGGTAGATAGATATACATAGATGATAGGTATTTAGATATAGATAGATAGATACTGTAGATAATATATATTTAGATAGATAGATAAATAGAGATAGTGATAGAGTGATAGATAGATAGATAGATAGAGTGATAGATGGTAGAGAGAGAGATTGAGAGATAGGTAGATAGATACTGTAGATAATATATATTTAGATAGAGTTATAGATAGATAGATACTATAGATAATATATATTCAGATAGATATAGATAGTAGAGATAGATAGATAGAGCGATAGATAGTAGAGATAGATAGATACTGTAGATAATAGATATTTAGATAGATTGATGGTAGGTAGATAGATATACATAGATGATAGGTATTTAGAGATAGATAGATAGATAGATAGATAGATAGATAGATAGATAGATAGATAGATAGATAGATAGATAGATAGATATTGTAGATAATATATATTTAGATAGATAGAGTGATAGATAGATAGATAGATAGATAGATAGATAGATAGATAGATAGATACTGTAGATAATACATAGATAGATAGATAGATAGATAGATAGATAGATAGATAGATTGATAATAGGTAGGTAGATAGATATAGATAGATGATAGATATTTAGATAGAGATGGATAGAGGGATAGATAGTAGTGATAGAGTGGTAGGTAGGTAGATAGATAGATATAGATAGATGATAGATATTTAGATAGATATAGATAGATAGATAGATACTGTAGATAATATATATTTAGATAGATAGAGATATGGGGATATATAGATAGAGATAGATAGACATGTATATCTGTACACTCTGTATGTATGACCCCAGTATACAGAGACCCTTTGACTGTAATTTAGTTACACTGTGCCAGTAAGTGACAAACCATTTCTTCTGGTTCCATTGTGTCCTGCTCTGTAATGTACATATGCAATTGGTTAGAGATTTTGTTGCATCTCAATGTTCCTTTTACAGCAATGAACCAGAGTCCTGGATACCTCATACCAACTGTGACAATGCACTGACTAAGGGGAACGCTAAAACCTCTATTATTTCCCCATAGAGAGACTGTACAACTGAATCAGCCACACGCAGTCTGCCGTCACTTATCCTTCCATTAAAGTCCATTTAATAGTGAGAATGTGGATAGCCCAGGCCTTTCTGGAACCTGTACGCAGAATAACCCAGTCAGACTCCTAATATCTACCCACTGTGATTAGATAGGGCACATGTTAACCACCTCCTATCCTATAGGGAAATCTCTAGTTAAAGGGCCTGATCAGTCCCAATTCCAACTGATATATTTTGCACTTTATTACCTGCATTACTAACCAGATCTTTAAGGATAATTATTGTCCCCATTCTGGCAGAGTAAGCGGGCCCCTCCCTCTATGCAGTCAATCAAGGCTGTGACATCACAAACAATGATTGACTGGTGTTTCACCTGCTGCTTCCTCTGCATGTGCTCAAGTTCCTAAAAGCTCATTGAGCAGGGGGAGGGGGTGGAAACCTCAGTCAGAAATTAAGGGGAATGGGGACAATACTATAAAGTGCTAAAAATAGCAGTTGGGGTTAGGGGCAAAAAAATGACAAGTCACCATTTTTTTGTCTTTAGAAGCGGACATGCTCTTTAAAGTACAATAAAGATGAATGTGAGATGTGCTAAAAGGAGACTAAAGCCCCCACAATGCATAAAACACAGAGACACCACCCTGCACCTGTAGGGGGAGCCAGAGAAGAAGGGGGGTTGGGACAAACAGCTGATAATTGCAGCCATACGCTAATCCAGCTCTGTGTGTGTGGCTGTGATGCTCAGCCACTATAGGGCTGCCAATTAAGCGCACGCAGCCCCCACAAGTCTGTATTAGTAAATAGATTAGGGTCACTATAAGATAGGAAATTTGCGATTTTGTATTGCATTTATATGTACGCATGCTAAAGGGTAAGAGGCCCATACATGTACCGATCCCAGCTGTAATAAATCGGGGATATTCAAATTTGGTATAATGGTTGGAACGGGTATGGCCAATCATCCAAGTTCTGTCCAATATTTTTCCCTATTAGAAACGGAAAGAAATTGTATTGTACGATGCAGCAATCACATGATCAGTATTGGTGCGTGTGTGGGCCCTTTAAAATGGAAATGAAAGGTCAAGTGAATTCAAACAGGTGTCCCATTCATAAGTTAGGAAATGACATAGAACTGTGTGGGGCACATTTAGTAACTGGTATTGGAAACCTCCGATACCGCAGGTTAGCATAAAAGTACTAGAGTATAGGTGGACTTAAGCAGTGTACACACCATCCAATAATTCTGCGCGCTCGACCAGTATTTCGTGTATACCGGTCGATCGGGCTTAAAATTATTGCATGGTTTCTTTGTCCGAACGCTCCAAATGTTTCCTTCGTCAAGAAATCTTCCAAACACAGGATAATTGTTAATGTATTTATGATCGATCGGTCTTATGTCTTAAAAAATCCATGGATAGTTAGACTACGACAATGGTATTGATAGACACCATTTTTAACGATAAGGGACCTCCATTTAACCACAGTCAGCTGGGACCAAATTTATGGTGTTCGCTACCAGTTAGTGCGACTTTAGCTTAATATAGTGCGAATGCGAAGGGTAGGCAAAAAATCACCAGCGCATCGGAACAAATCGTGATGGAATATTGTGCTTGCGTTAGTTTTAAGTTACAAGAAGTTGGTGTTGGTTGGTTTTGTTTGTGTTACTTTTATTGAATAACCCTGATAATCTACCAGTGAGAAACAAGTTTTCTTCCATGGCCAGGGCCTGGACAAATTTAAAGGGGTGTGGGCGTGTCCATTATGTTATCAAAAGAAATGTTTATAGGGGAGAGTTTGCTAAAAGGTTTTACATGTTTCTGATGTTTGTTTGTGTTTTCACTTATAAGGAAAAAGTTTGTTTAAACCTAAAAAGTAATTAAAAGCTTTTTTAGAAGAAAACATCATCCTAAAAACCATTGGACAATTTTCTTTCTGACGGCCTTGAAAATCCGTAGTTAGGATTTCATGCGGAAACATCTCGTTCACCCGTCATTAGTCTTGGAGTAGAATTATAGCAGAATGTTTATAAAAACGTAACAGGGGCTAGTTGGAATTGAATCTGTCTCCAGGCCCTATCATTGCTTGAGGTTAAAACCCAGGCGAGGGGAAGGACTGGGCCAAAAAATCTTGTGTCATGTTGCCCTCGCCATTGATCAACCATAGAAAACCGGTGAGCAGCAAAGAGATAATGCAAAGGCGTGGTGTTGCATGATTGGTGTTGAATGAGTTATAATGAGAAGCAGTATGCTGCTTGTAATCACGACACTTCCTCATCAGCCTCCTCATTGCACAGGGACCTTAACACATTTCCCACTTGGGGTTCCCACGGATTGGTCAAAGTTCCATTCTACGGACTTTAACTAGGTGCGAAGCTCACAGGGAATTGCTGGAAATTGTAGTTTACAAATATCTGACTAGGTTACCCTACACAAAAGCACTTACGGTATATATGCAGAATAAGCAGTAAGCTAATGAAAGGTGGTGTGTGTGTGTGTTAAAGGACAAACAAAATTACAGGGTCCAATTAGCTTGAGCTGCTGGAGTGAGTTTTGTAGAGGGATTTTCCTGAAATACACAGTCAGAAAAACCAATTGCTACTACACTTAGGAAGGATGGTACAAGAAAAAATAAAGAAAAGTCAGAAACCGAAGAATCCAGAAGATTTTTTCCCACAGTTCTGCTGCAGTAAGGGAATATTACATTACATTTCTAATTTTACATTTTAGGCTTTAGTTTCCCCATTAAATAAATACAAACAGCCACACTTTAAATGGTTGTGTTAATGAAAGATTGGACACGGGTTATTATCCACTCTAGATCCCTCATACCCAGGGGCCCAAAAGTTCCAATGGCCAAGTATTAACTCTGTTCCCAGATCTGGGCAGTGCTTTGCTTTCTTGCAGATTTGTCTATCCCATTGATCAAGTTGCCATATGTGGCCAGGGACCAGACTGTTACGTACCAATGAAATCAATTGGAGCACTGGCCAATTGGGGATCTATGAGATTGTGTGCACATATAAACAAAATTATTTTTCATCCTGGCTGTGGAATGAATGTCCAGGAACCAAGGCTAGTTATTAGGCAATAGAATGGACAGGCGTTACTGTCCCATTACTTGAGCAGGGCTGTTTTAGCCATTTTAATGACCTAGGGCCCCGACCCCGGGCCAACCCACCTACGTTGCTCCCCCCAAAAAAAATTGGCCTGTCCAACTTACAGCGGGGTTTCTTACTCCGGATAGAGATGAACTAGAACTTGAACCCGAGTTAGAGCGAAAACCCGAACTATCGGAGTTCAGAACGGACTCGGAAATATATACCGGACCAAGAATTCTCGGAATTGAATTTTCCAGACTTTTTGATAATTTCGAATTTCGAAAATCGAACGATCAAATCGTTATGAGCTAATAAATGAAATCGAACACAGGAGCTCGAAGTCGCATTGTGTAGGAATAAAAGTCTGGATATTCAAGGGTGTTTCCCCAGCCCATCATTCCCAGGTCCAGAGCTATTTACATTAAAGGGGAACTGGTGGTCAAAAAACTGAATTTGGTAAATATTGAGTGGTAGGTGGTAAATTGTTATGGGAAATGCTCCCTGAGAATTTTTGCAATGTTTTCCATTGTTTATTTGCATTAATAGTTTTGAAGATTATTTACATTTTTTGGGTGATATGGCAGCAGCATCACCAGGTCCTCTTTGCACTCCTGCTTCCTGCTCTGAAACCTTCAATCAATCTGTTACAGTGTCTAACATCCCCTTTGCAGGCCCCCTATGGCCCATTATCTTACGCCCCGTGTGGCCCCAGCCCCACTCACGGGTGCCGTGGCCCCGACCGTATTCACGGTGCCTAAGGCCCCGGCCACTCGCGGGTGCTTGTGGGTTACTTCAGCCCCCCCCCTACAGAAAACTCTGTGGAATCGGCCTTTTCAGGCAGAGTGGGAAGCTCTGCCCCGAAAAGGGCGGTTTTCACGCAGTGCAAAGAGAACGATGAAGGGCGCTGTAGATTCCTTACTTCTACTGTCAGGGACTTCACCAGCAGATGAGCGAGGAGGGACTTCATGTCTTCCTCACACATCTGTGAGGGATCTGAGGCTGTCTCCCACGGCGGCACTTGGACCAGGAAAAAGCCTCAGGAAATGTCACAAGTCAGCCTCATATAATTAATCTTTCTGAGTCAGTCATTTCTTTATTATCTTGGGCTGGGAGCACGTAGAGAGATGGTTTGGTTGGATGACTTGTTTTTTAAAGGTAGGGAAGCTGCCTTCAGGTAACTTAATTTTGTTTGGAGACCACAGTTCCCTATTTAAGTTATTCCCATTGATCTTTTAATCTTTTAATTGTATTTCATTAAAATTTTCAAACTATTTTTTGACTCCCACGGGACTTATATGGGTAAGTTTTGAACTTTCCATATAGTTCGACCATTCGAAAATGACACTTAAACAAACTTTCGGGAGTTGGTTAGGGAAGAAAGAACAGGGCAAAAGTATGGAGATCTGAGAGTTTAACTTCTTTCAGTTCCAGCAGATTTTCCAAGAGTATGGCATTTTATAATTTCCAGTGTAGCACCTTCCAGGGCTTATAATACGGATTGGCTGTAAACTAGACATCATGAAATCATACACCCTAACTGTCCCGGTATGGCTGGGATGACCTGATTTAAAGGGGCATTCAAGGGAATGCCACTATTTCATTTCTACTAAAAGGGGGAGGTGGATGGAGGACTAATATATAACAGACATCTCGGGCATTCCCAGGGGTGAGGACTAGCTGTTTTAGTTTGAGGACATGGGTACTATTGGAGGATGGGGGGTGCTTCCTGCTTTGGGTGGTTTAAGGACATATAGTTGCCGTTAGGTTAGCACACTTGTCACAAAGTAAGGCAGATTGAATTGGAAATTGGCCTGCTGCGGTGGATGATTTCCTAATTTCACAGTAATTTGGATTATAACGACCTGAGTGTCATTTACCACCGACCATGGGTATTATCAATAATGGCAGCATTCATTTTCCATTGGATCTCACCTTACTAGCAGTGTTCAAGACAATATGGAAGCCAAACTCCCACCTATTCCCAACTCACTGGTATTCAAAGGGTTAATTACACATCTTCTGACTTTTATTACCATTTGGTAGGGAGTTGTAGTATTGTCACCCATCTCCATTTGTTCTCCAAGAGGGTATAAAACTCCGCAGGGTATCTACTTCCATGGACAAGGTTTCAAAGTCACGGTAAAAAGGCCGTACAGGCCTTTAAAGCCAAAGCTCATACAAAGAGATGTAATTTCCCTATGGCCAATTTATATTCATAATAATTCAAGGGAAGGAAAAAGGACTTATAAAATATGGTACCCAAATAATTTAAGCTTGATGCGGGAAAGAATGAAGGCCGCAATCTGCTACATATATTTATTGGTCGGTATCACAATGGGGAATCTGAGATATTTAACTTCTATATCATGATAATACCTAGGGAATTATATTATTAAGGTTGTGTCTATGGACTGAAAAATCAAGATCGCAAGACCTGGCTAATAGTTTGTGGGTGTATCTGTACGTTATGCCTAGTAGACTCCCGAAGGAACGTTAATTTATAGGGAACTATAGAGGGTGTGTGTAATCTTCTGGTTTACAGAAATTTGTAGATGAGATTTGCAGGTCATTACCCTGACTGAAATGTGGGCACTGCCTATCGTTAGTTATTGAGGAGATATATTAGTGTGTGCTGTATTAAATGTTCAACGTCCATACCTCTTCTTTCAGTTTATCCAAGTTCTCCGTTAGTAGAGAGAGCGTATTGTCCGTGGCGGAAGGGGCCAGGACCGGATTAGACAGCAAGAGTGTGGGGGTGTTGTTGGAAAAGATTGCTATTCTCTATTTATACTCGCTATAGGCTTTATAGGGTTATATTGAAACCTCCCCTTTTTTAATAAGAAAGCTAATAAGTGATGTGATGGATACAGGAAAAAACACAAGGCTGTTGTATTATAAATCTGGGATATAGTAAACTATGCTCCCTCTTGCTTTGTGAAGGTCCTCATCACCAGGTCATGGTAGCTATCTGTTGGTATCAATTAGATCAACTTAGACTTGAAATGTTAGTCTTGAAGACGTTCGTAGTCATCGACCTGCGCTTTCTCAATTCAGAATGACTTGTACAAGACATCTTGGCAATTATGTCCCCTGGAAAACCCAATACGAAACACAAGAAAAGTGACATCATATACGAAGTGAGTGCATTGTGCTTTGATTGTATGTGGGGGAGACCAAACAGCCGCAACTGCATCAACGTATGGCCAGCACAGAAGAGCTCCAATTCCTTCGGGTCAGGACTCATGCCGTGTTGTTGTCTCTGCTGTATATGCCTCTTAAGGATACAAGGAAATTACCTTTGAAGAATTGAATCGTTAACAGAAGATTGTAATGTTAACCTATTGGCAAAGGGAACATGACTGGTTCAATGAGAGGTGTGTGTTGTTTAGGTTGTTAAGGAGGCCATTTATGTGAAAATGAAAATAAAGAAACCCAAGCCTAAATAGATGGTGGGGTTTGGGGGGGTTCGACACCAACTGTTGCAATTGTACAATGCTGTTTTGACACCTTACTCTGGGTGTTCCAAAACCAACTCTTAGCCACATTCACTAACGCCCTTAACACTTGGCTGTGGATATGACTGATATGTATTGGTGATTCCCCGGGTACATAATATGCCACAGATTCTTGTACAAGTTCATTAACTGAATTGAGAAAGCCCAGGTCGGATGATAGCAAAAAGTCTTCAAGAACTTAAACTTCAAGTCCAGCTCATTAAGTTGAATACAACAGATCTGCGCCTCTTGCTATTTGGTATTCTAAAGGTATCACTATTTGTTATAGCGACTGTGTGGCCCTATTTATAAAAGACGGTATCGTTAATCGTAAAATACCGATAGTTATCGTAAAATAACGACCGGGTTTTTACCTGAAACGGCCGTTATTTACGATAGCGGTAATTAACGGTCGTTATCGGATAAATAACGAACCAGTATTACTGACGTTAACGACCGGTATTACGATATCGGTAAATTACCGCGTCGTTCATCGGTAAATAACGGTCGGTCTTAGGTTAAAAACCAGGGTCGTCTATTTTACGATAAACGATCGGTATTTACGAATAACGATACGATCTTTATAAATTAGGGCCATGTATCCATTATTTAAGGAAAAGTTAGGGTTATATTAAAGGCGAGGTATTCTTATATAGGTAGGGGTATTCGTAATTAAGAAGAAATCCTTAATTAGGGAGAGGTAATTCAGGGTGCGCCTGCATGAAGCAAAGATCGTAAAACATTTTATTTTGCGCACAACTGCGATTTATTTTCCTGCTCTGTGTACTAATCGGCTGCCCACTTTCCAGTGAAATCCTTTTTGCAGCCACTCTCGCCACAGCTCTACTATCACAAAGGTAATGTAACTCCTGTTGTCGGTGGGGACCAGTGCTGGGCACATCTAAGCATGGGGGCATCTTTATATGTACCAAGCTGTGTGTGGGCTGGGCAACAAGGACATCCATATATACCTTATATTTGTTACCATGTGTGTGTTGGATGAGCAGAGGGCATCTTAAATGTACCATGTGTGAGGACTGTGCATGATGGGACAGGTATATGTTCCAATCTGTGGGAGATGGGCATAAGGGCATTGTATACAGATATGTACCAGTCTGTGTGGACTGGGAATGAGTGGGCATATATTTTACAAGTTTATGTGGTCTGGGCGTCGTATATTTACATGTGTGTGCGGGCATCCTCTATTTCAGTCTTTGTTATATTTACAAGTCACCAGACATGTAAAGTCCACCTCCAGTTACCAGAGTGTAAATTCAGACTTCCAGTGTACAAGCCAGTGTAAGTCAGCCCTCCAGTTTACATTGCGTGGTTACGTCAGCCCTCCAGTTTACCAAGCCAGTGTTACGTCAAGCCCTCCAGTTGTACATGGCAGTGTTACGTAAAGCCCTCCAGTTTACATGGCACCCAGTGTACGTCGACCTCAAGTTA
This sequence comes from Hymenochirus boettgeri, assembly GCA_019447015.1. NCBI lineage: Eukaryota > Metazoa > Chordata > Amphibia > Anura > Pipidae > Hymenochirus > Hymenochirus boettgeri. The sequence continues at coordinate 318,150,764 of CM033470.1, read as the reverse complement.
CATGGCAGTGTTACGTCGCAATCAAGGTTACATGGCATGTTACGTCGCCTACTCAGTTTACAGGGCCAGTGTTAGCGTCAGCCCTCCAGTTTAAAGCACCCCCAGCCAGTGTTTAAAGTAAGACCTAAGTTTAAATGGCAGTGTTACGTCAGACCTCCAGTTTACATGGACCGTGTATGTCAAAAGCCCTCAAGTTTACATGGCAGTGTTAAACAGCCCTCCAGTTCACCAGTCAGTGTTAGACAGCCCACCACATCCACCTTCACAGCCCCCCCCACCACCACCACCACAAATCCATGACCACTTTACTCCCCGCACTGCCTTATAGGCGGCATCCCAAAAAATAATTTTTCGGTGCCCAAATACCCTGGGAACACCCCGTGGGAGGGGTTATGGTATTTCTTATTTAAAAACAGTATTTAGGAAATCCATAATTCGAATGATGTTGTCTATTTACCAAGAGTAGGTATTAAAACTTGAGAATACATCTCTGTTTTAACTGCAAAAAATTTGGCTCAACTGTAGAAATTTTACTCGAATTTCAGTTGAAAAACTGTCCCAGTTCTGCTTCTGATCACCAGGTTTGAGATGAAGTTACCCCCACCCCCCACGGCAGTCTTTACTTTAAAGAAAAATAAATCATGCCATCACAAGTAAAGTAAGATGTGCTACGGCCATGTCACAGTGGGTGTCTGCTAAACATTAAGTCATAAGGGGGTGAAAATGCAGGGGTTATGGTATCAGTTAACCAGTCTGGGCTAGGCATGAGGGATCTTTATATTACCAGTCTGTGTGGGCACATCCTTTATTTAAGTCATCCCTCAAGTTCACCAGCTGGTGTAGTCACATACTTCAGTTCAACCAGATTAGTGTTTTAGATAGGATAGAAGATGATAGATAGATAGATAGATAGAGTAGATAGATATGATAGATAGATAGATAGATAGATAATGATAGATAGATAGATAGATAGATAGATAGATTAGATAGATAGATAGATAGATGAGATTGATAATAGGTAGGTAGATAGATATAGATAGATGATAGATATTTAGATAGAGAGGATAGAGGGATAGATAGTAGTGATAGAGTGGAGGTAGGTGCGATAGATAGATATGATAGATGATAGATATTAGATAGATATAGATAGATAGATAGATACTGTAGATAATAATATTAGATAGATAAGATATGGGGATATATAGAAGAGATAGATAGACTGTATATCTGTATCTGTACACTCTGTATGTATGACCCCAGTATACAGAGACCCTTTGACTGTAATTTAGTTACACTGTGCCAGTAAGTGACAAACCATTTCTTCTGGTTCCATTGTGTCCTGCTCTGTAATGTACATATGCAATTGGTTAGAGATTTTGTTGCATCTCAATGTTCCTTTTACAGCAATGAACCAGAGTCCTGGATACCTCATACCAACTGTGACAATGCACTGACTAAGGGGAACGCTAAAACCTCTATTATTTCCCCATAGAGAGACTGTACAACTGAATCAGCCACACGCAGTCTGCCGTCACTTATCCTTCCATTAAAGTCCATTTAATAGTGAGAATGTGGATAGCCCAGGCCTTTCTGTAACCTGTACGCAGAATAACCCAGTCAGACTCCTAATATCTACCCACTGTGATTAGATAGGGCACATGTTAACCACCTCCTATCCTATAGGGAAATCTCTAGTTAAAGGGCCTGATCAGTCCCAATTCCAACTGATATATTTTGCACTTTATTACCTGCATTACTAACCAGATCTTTAAGGATAATTATTGTCCCCATTCTGGCAGAGTAAGCTGGCCCCTCCCTCTATGCAGTCAATCAAGGCTGTGACATCACAAACAATGATTGACTGGTGTTTCACCTGCTGCTTCCTCTGCATGTGCTCAAGTTCCTAAAAGCTCATTGAGCAGGGGGAGGGGGTGGCAACCTCAGTCAGAAATTAAGGGGAATGGGGACAATACTATAAAGTGCTAAAAATAGCAGTTGGGGTTAGGGGCAAAAAAATGACAAGTCACCATTTTTTTGTCTTTAGAAGCGGACATGCTCTTTAAAGTACAATAAAGATGAATGTGAGATGTGCTAAAAGGAGACTAAAGCCCCCACAATGCATAAAACACAGAGACACCACCCTGCACCTGTAGGGGGAGCCAGAGAAGAAGGGGGGTTGGGACAAACAGCTGATAATTGCAGCCATACGCTAATCCAGCTCTGTGTGTGTGGCTGTGATGCTCAGCCACTATAGGGCTGCCAATTAAGCGCACGTAGCCCCCACAAGTCTGTATTAGTAAATAGATTAGGGTCACTATAAGATAGGAAATTTGCGATTTTGTATTGCATTTATATGTACGCATGCTAAAGGGTAAGAGGCCCATACATGTACCGATCCCAGCTGTAATAAATCGGGGATATTCAAATTTGGTATAATGGTTGGAACGGGTATGGCCAATCATCCAAGTTCTGTCCAATATTTTTCCCTATTAGAAACGGAAAGAAATTGTATTGTACGATGCAGAAATCACATGATCAGTATTGGTGCGTGTGTGGGCCCTTTAAAATGGAAATGAAAGGTCAAGTGAATTCAAACAGGTGTCCCATTCATAAGTTAGGAAATGACATAGAACTGTGTGGGGCACATTTAGTAACTGGTATTGGAAACCTCCGATACCGCAGGTTAGCATAAAAGTACTAGAGTATAGGTGGACTTAAGCAGTGTACACACCATCCAATAATTCTGCGCGCCCGACCAGTATTTTCGTGTACCGGTCGATCGGGCTTAAATATTGCATGGTTTCTTTGTCCGGACACGTCCAATTGTTCATTCGTCAGAATCTTCCAATACCACAGATAATTGTTACTGTATTTATGATCGATCGGTCTTAAAATTCCATGCGATAGTAGACTACTGCAATGGTATTGAATAGACACCATTTTTAACGATAAGGGACCTCATTTACCCACAGTCGCTGGGCAAATTTATGGTTCGCTACCAGTTAGTGCGACTTTAGCTTCATATTAGTGTCGAATGCGCGGGTTAGGCAAAAATCACCCGCGCATCCGACACTCGTGATTTAATATTGTGCTTGCGTTAGTTTTAGCAAGAACTTTTATTGAATAACCCTGATAATCTACCAGAAACAAGTCTTCTCATTGGCCAGGTCCTGGACACAATAAAGGGGTGTGGGCGTGTCCATATGTTCTCAAGAAAAGTTTATAGGGAGAGTTTGCTAAAGTTTTACATGTTTCTGATGTTTTTCAACTTCTAAGGAAAAGTTAAACCTAAAAAGTAATTAAAAGCTTTAGAAAGAAACCTATCATCCTAAAACCTATTGGCAATTCTTCTGACGGCCTTGAAATCCGTATTAGCGATTTCTGAGAACACTCGTTCCCCCGTCATTGTCTTGGAGTAGAATTTAGCAGAATGTAAAAACGTAAGGCTATTTGGAATGCAATCTGTCTCCAGGCCCTATCATTGCTGCGGTTACAACCAGCGAGGGGAAGGACTGCAAACATCTTGTGTCATGTTGCCCTCGCCATTGATCACCATAGAAACCGGAGCAAAGAGATAATGCAAAGGCGTGGTGTTGCATGATGTTTTATAATGAGAAGCGTATGGCTGCTTGTAATCCTACACTCCTCATCAGCCTCCTCCTGCACAGGGACCTTAACACATTTCACTGGGGTTCACGGATTGGTAAAAGTTTCCATTCTACGGAACTTACTAGGTGCAGAAGCACACAGGGAATGCTGGAACTTGTAGTTTACAAATATCTGACTAGGTTTCCTACACAAAATGCACTTACGGTATCTGCAGAATAAGCAGTAAGATAATGAAAGGTGTGTGTGTGTGTGTGTTAAAGGACAACAAAATACAGGGTCAATTAGCTGAGCTGCTGGGAGTTGTAGTTTGTAGAGGGATATTCCTGAAATACACAGTCAGAAAACCAATTGCTACTCACTAGGAAGGATGGCTACAGAAAATAAAGAAAAGTCAGAAACCTGAAGAATTCCAGAAGATTTTTTTCCCACAGTTCTGCTGTCAGTAAGGAATTATTACATTCATTCTAATTTACATTTTAGCTTTAGTTCCCCATTAAATACAAACAGCCCCACTTAAATGTGTGTTAATATAAAGCATTGCCACTGGTTATTATCCACTCTAGATCCCTCATACCAGGGGCACAAAGTTCCAATGGCCACGTATTCTCTGTTCCCAGACTGGGCAGTGCTTCTTGCAGATTTGTCTTCCCATTGATCAAGTTGCCATATGTGGCAGGGACCAGACTGTACTACAATCAATCAATTGGGAGCACTGGCCACATTGGGGATCTAGAGATGCCATAAACAAATATTTTCATCCTGGCTGTGGAATGTCCAGGAACCAAGGCTAGTTATTAGGCAATAGAATGACAGGCGTTACTGTCCCATTCTGAGCAGGGCTGTTTCTAGCCATTTTAATGCCCTAGGCGCCCCGCCCCGCCCCCCCCACCTACGTGCTCCCCCCAAAAAAACTTGGCCTGTCAAACTACAGCTGGGTTTCTTACTCCGGACTAGAGATGAACTAGAACTTGAACCCGAGTTAGAGCCGAACTTATCGAGTTCGAACGGACTCGGACTTTCCGAACTATCCCAGACCCGGATTTCTCCTCCTTTTGAACTTTCCACAATGAGATATGTTTTCTTTCCACAGTAGGATGGAGCCCTTAATTTCATTTTGGTATATAATCTTTCCGCCTCACATGTAATTGGGATTTCCAACTATAGGATTACCCGGGACATTAGGAAAGCTACATAAACGATTTGATCGTTCGATTTTCAAATTCGATAATTATCAAAAGTCTGGAAAATTCAAAATTCCGAGAAATCTGGGTCGGTATAGATGTCCGAGTCCGTTCGAACTCGATAAGTTCGGCTCTAATCGGGTTCAAGTTCTAGTTCATCTCTAGTCCGGAGTAAGAAAACCCAGCTGTGTTTGACAGGACAAGTTTTTTGGGGGGAGCACGTAGTGGTGGGGGGGGGGGCGGGGCCCTATGGCTTAAATGGCTAGAAACAGCCCTGCTCAGAATGGGACAGTAACGCCCTCGTCATTCTATTGCCTACATAACTAGCCTTGGTTTGGACATTCCACCAGCCAGGATGAAAATATTGTTTTATGGCTCTCTAGATCCCCATAGTGGCCAGTGCTCCAATTGATTGATTGTAGTACAGTCTGGTCCCTGCCACATATGGCAACTTGATCAATGGGAAGACAACTGCAGAAGCACTGCCCAGTCTGGAACAGAGAATAACGTGGCCATTGGAACTTTGTGCCCCTGGTATGAGGGATCTAGAGTGGATAATAACCATGGCAATGCTTTAATTAACACACATTAAGTGGGGCTGTTTGTATTTAATGGGGAACTAAAGAAAATGTAAATTAGAATGAATGTAATAATTCCTTACTGACAGCAGAACTGTGGAAAAAAATCTTCTGGAATTTTCGGTTTCTGCACTTTTCTTTATTTTTCTGTAGCATCCTTCCTAGTGAGTAGCAATTGGTTTCTGACTGTGTATTTCAGGAATATCCCTCTACAACTACAACTCCCAGCAGCGCCAGCTAATTGACCGTGTATTGTTTGTCCTTAAAACACCACCACACAACACCTTCTATTATCTTACTGCTTATTCTGCAGATACCGTAAGTGCATTTTTTTGTAGGAAACCTAGTCAATATTTGTAAAACTACAAGTTCAGCATTCCCGTGGCTTCTGCCACCTAGTAAGTTCCGTAGAATGGAAACTTTACCAATCCGTGAACCCCAGTGAAATGTGTTAAGGTCCCTGTGCAGGAGGAGGCTGATGAGGAGTGTAGGATTACAAGCAGCCATACGCTTCTCATTATAAAACATCATGCAACACCACGCCTTTGCATTATCTCTTTGCTCCGGTTTCTATGGTGATAATGGCGAGGCAAACATGACACAAGATGTTTGCAGTCCTTCCCCTCGCTGGTTGTAACCGCAGCATGTAGGGCTGGAGACAGCACATTCCACAATAGCCTTACGTTTTTACATTCTGCTAAATTCTATCCAAGACAATGACGGGGGAACGAGTGTTCTCAGAAATCGCTAATACGGATTTCAAGGCCGTCAGAAGAATTGCCAATAGGGTTTTAGGATGATAGGTTTCTTCTTAAAGCTTTTAATTACTTTTTAGGTTTAACTTTTCTTAGAAGTTGAAAACATCTAGAAACATGTAAAACTTTAGCAAACTCTCCCTATAAACTTTTCTTGAGAACATATGGACACGCCCACACCCCTTTATTGTGTCCAGGACGGCCAATGAGAAGACTTGTTTTCTGGTAGATTATCGGGTTATTCAATAAAAGTTCTTGCTAAAACTAACGCAAGCACATATTAATCACGAGTGTCGGATGCGCGGGTGATTTTTGCCTAACCGCGCATTCGACACTAATATGAAGCTAAAGTCGCACAACTGGTAGCGAAACCATAAATTTGCCCAGCGACTGTGGGTAAATGAGGTCCCTTATCGTTAAAATGGTGTCTATTCAATACCATTGCGTGTCTACTATCGATGGAATTTTAAGACCGATCGATCATAAATACCAGTAACAATTATCTGTGGTATTGGAAGATTCTGCGAATGAACAATTGGACGTGTCCGGACACAAGAAACCATGCAATATTTAAGCCCGATCGACCGGTACACAAACAACTACTGGCGATCCGCGCGCAGAATTATTGGATGGTGTACTGTTACATCTGTCTTAGTCTACCTTATCCGTATTTATCGCTAACTGACGTACGGAGATTTCCAATTACAGTTCAAAGTGTCCCCACACAGTTCTATCTCATTTCCTAACTTATGAATGGGACACCTGTTTGAATTCACTTGACCTTTCATTTCCATTTTAAAGGGCCCACACACGCACCAATACTGATCATGTGATTCTGCATCGTACAATACAATTTCTTTCCGTTTCTAATAGGGAAAATATTGGCACGAAACTTGGATGATTGGCCATACCCGCTTCCAACCATTATACCAAATTTGGATACCCGATTATTACAGCTGGGATCGGTACATGTATGGGCTTCTACTCCTTTAGCATCCGTCATAAAATGAACATACAAAATCGCAAATTTCCTATCTATAGTGACCCTAATCTATTTACTAAACAGACTGTGGGGGGTCGTGCTTATGGCAGCCCTATAGTGGCTGAGCATCACAGCCACACACACAGGCTGGATTAGCGTATGGCTGCAATTACAGCTGTTTGTCCAACCCCCGTCTTCTCTGGCTCCCCTACAGGTGCAGGGTGTGTGTCTCTGTGTTTTATGCATGTGGGGGCTTTAGTCTCCTTTTGCACATCTCACATTCATCTTATTGTACTTTAAACGAGCATGTCCCGTTCTTAAAGACAAAAAATGGTGACTTGTCATTTTTTTTCCCCTAACCCCAACTGCTATTTAGCACTTTATAGTTTGTCCCCATTCCCCTTAATTTCTGACTGAGTGCCACCCCCTCCCCCTGCTCAATGAGCTTTTAGGAACTTGAGCACATGCAGAGGAAGCAGCAGGTGAAACACCAGTCAATCATTGTTTGTGATGTCACAGCCTTGATGTGACGCATAGAGGGAGGGGCCAGCTTACTCTGCCAGAATGGGGACAATAATATTCCTTAAAGATCTGGTTAGTAATGCAGGTAATAAAGTGCAAAATAATCAGTTGGAATTGGGACTGATCAGGCCCTTTAACTAGAGATTTCCCTATAGGATAGGAGGTGGTTAACATGTGCCCTATCTAATCACAGTGGTAGATATTAGGAGTCTGACTGGGTTATTCTGCGTACGGTTACAGAAAGGCCTGGGCTATCACATTCTCACTATTAAATGGCTTTAATGGAAGGATAAGTGACGCGCAGACTGCCTGTGGCTGTCATTTGTACAGTCTCTCTATGGGGAAATAATAGAGGTTTTAGCGTTCCCCTTAGTCAGTGCATTGTCACAGTGGTATGATGGTATCCAGGACTCTGGTTCATTGCTGTAAAAGGAATTGAAATGCACAAAATCCAAAATCTAACCAATTGCATATGTACATTACGAGCAGGACACAATGGGACCGAAGAAATGGTTTGTCACTTACTGGCACAGTGTAACTAATACAGTCAAAGGGTCTCTGTATACTGGGTCATACATCAGAGTGTACAGATAACATGTCTATCTATCTCTATCTAGATATCCCCATGCATCTGTGCTATCTGATTAAGTATATATTATCGACAGAAGGAGCGACGCTGAGCGAGAGCGATCGCAATATCTGATTGCAGCGAGCGACGAGCGAGCGAGCGTACCACCGACCACGAGAAGCCGTAGATCTACCGCTAGCCAGATCGAGCTGATAGAGCGCGGCTAGCGATGGAGTATGTGCGATTTCGACCGATTCCCGAGAGCAAGCGATTTAGCTTGAGCGCGTGGAGATTGTCTTACTTAGTAGCTATCTAGCTAGCTATCGAGCGATTTTCGATGTATCGATTATGATGCTACTATCGAGCGAGCTATCGATCTATCACTCCGAGCGAGCGAAAGAGAGCGGAGAGACAAGACGCTGAGGACAGTGCTGAGCGACGCGAGCGAGTTCGAGCGAGCTGTAGCGAGCGCGCGAGCGAGGTGGAGAAGCGAGCAGACCGTAGCAGCGAGGGTTAGTAGCGAGCGATTCCGACCAGCAAGCGCAGACGAAAGTATTGCTGAGGATGAATGTCGTCGAGCGAGCGAGCGTGACGTTAGTCGAGCGCGTGTAGCGAGCGAGTCGTCGAGAGCGAGAGTCGAGGGAAGATGTAGAGGACGATCCCCTCCGATGGTAGCGAGCGAGCGAGGAACGGAGGATAAGAGTTTGAGGATGCGACGGAGGCGAGGGACGATTCGCGCAATCGCGCGCGAGACCCGGAGCACGCGAGCGAGCGGCGTAGCGCACCGCGATAGCACGAGCGAGAGCGGAGCTTGAGCGAGCGAAACGATGACGAGGAAGCTAATAAATGAAAATCGAACACAGGAGCTCGAACGTAGCATGTGTGAGAATAAAAGTTCTGGATATTCAAGTGTGTTCCCCAGACCAATTCCCAGGTCCCAGAGCTATTTACATTAAAGGGGAACTGTGGTCCAAAAATGACTTTCGGTAAATATTGAGGTAAATTGTTAGGAATTGCTCCCCTGAGAATTTTTGCAATTTTTTTCCATTGTTTATTTTGCATAGTTTTGAAGATATTTACATTTTTGTGTGTGATATGGCAGCAGCATCACCAGGTCCTCTGCACTTCCTGCTTCCTGCTCTGAAACCTGTCAATCAATCTGTCCAGTGTCTCCTCCTCCCCTTTGCAGGCCCCCTATGGCCCATTATCTTACAGCCCCGTGTGGCCCCGCCCACTCACGGTTGCCGTGGCCCCGCCTATTCACAGGTGCCTAAGCCCCGGCCACTCGCGGGTGCTGTGGGTTACTCAGCCCCCCCCCCTACAGAAAACTTTGTGGAATCGGCCTTTTCAGGCAGAGTGGGAACTCTGCCCGAAAAGGCGGTTTTCACGCAGTGAAAGAGAAGGGCTGTAGATTCCCTTACCTTCTCTGTCAGGACTTCACACAGCAGAGAGGAGGAGGGACTTCCTGTCTTCCTCACACACTGAGGGAGTCTGAGGCTGTGCTCCCCGGCGGCACTGTACAGGAAAAGCCTCAGGAATGTCACAAGTCAGCCTCTAACTCATTAACTTTCTGGTCAGTCATTTCTTTATATCTTGGGCTGTGGAGCACGTAGAGAGATGGTTGGTTGATGACTTGTTTTAAAGGTAGGAAGCTGGCCTTTCATGTAAACTTAATTTGTTTGGAGACCACAGTTCCCTTTTAAGTTACCATTGATCTTTTAATTGTATTTCATTCAAACTTTTCAAACTATTTGACTCCCACTGACTTTAATGGGTAAGTTTTCGAACTTTCCATATAGTTCGACCATTCGAAAAATGAAACAAACTTTCGGGAGTTTGGTAGGGAAGAACAGGGAAATGTATTGAGATCTGAGATGTTTAACTCTTTCAGTTCCAGCAGATTTTCCAAGAGTATTGGCATTTATAATTTCAGTGTCAGCACCTTCCAGGGTATAATGAGGATTGGTAAACTAGAAATCATACCCCCTAACTGTCCCGGTATGGCTGGGATGGACCTGATTTAAAGGGGCATTTCAAGGGAATGCCACTATTCATTTCTACTAAAAGGGGGATGGAGGCACTCCTATATAACAGACATCTAGGGCATTCCCAGTGGTGAGGACCTAGCTGTTTAGTTTGAGGACCATGGGTACTATTGGAGGATGGGGGGTGCTTTGGGGGGTTTAAGGACATATAGTTGCCCGTTAGGTTAGCAACTTTGTCACAAATTCATGGCAGATTGAATTGGAATTGGCTGAGTGTTGATGATTCTTAATTTCACAGTAATGATTATCACGACCTTGAGTGTCATTTAACCGACCATGGGTATTATCAATAATGGCAGAATTCATTTTCCATTGATCTCACCTTACTAGCAGTGTCAAGCAATATGGCAGCTCCCACCTATTCCAACTCACTGGTATTCAAAGGGTTAATACATCTTCTGACTTTATACCATTTGTAGGGAGTGTAGTATTGTCCCCCATCTCCATTTGTTCTCCAGAGGGTCTAACTCAGCAGGGTATCTACTTCCATGGGACAAGGTTTCAAAAGTCACTGTAAAAGGCAGTACAGGCCTTAAGCAAAGCTACAAAGAGATGTAATTTCCCTATGCAATTTATATTTCATAATAATTCAAGGGAAGGACTTATTAAATATTTACCCAAATAATTTCAGCTGATGCTGGAATTAAGGCGCATCTGTACATATATTTTATTGGTCGGTATCACAAGGGGAATCTGAGATATTTAACTTCTATATCATGCTAATACCTAGAATTATAATGTTTGTTGTCTATGGACTGCATTAAATCCACAGATCGCAAACCTGCTAATATTTTGTGGGTGATATGTACGTTATGCCTAGTAGACTCCCGAAGTAATGTTACTTTATAGGAACTATAGAGGTGTGTGTAATCTTTGGTTTACAGGAAATTTTAGATGATATTTAGCAGGTCATTACCCTGACTGGAAATGTGGGCACTGCCTATCGTTAGTTATTGAGATATATATTAGTGTGTGCTGTATTAATGTTCACCGTCCTACCTCTTCTTTCAGTTTTATCCAAGTTCTCCGTTAGAGAGAGCGTATTGTCCGTGGCTGAAGGGGCCGGATAGACAGACAAGAGTGGGGTGTTGTGGCAAAGATTGCTATATTCTCTATTATACTCGCTATAGGCTTTATAGGGTTATTGAACCTCCCTTTTTTAATAAAGAAAGCTAATAATGATGTTATGGATACAGAAAAACACAAGGCTGTATTCTAAATACTGGATACTAGTAAACTCTGCTCCCTCTTGCTTTGAAGGTCCTCATTCATCAGGTCATGGTATATCTGTTGTATTCAATTAGATCAACTAGACTTGAATGTAGTTCTTAAAACGTTTCGCTAGTCATCCGACTGGCTTTCTCAATTCAGAATGACTTGTACAAGAATCTGTGGCAATTATGTACCCTGGAAAACCCAATACCGAAACACAAGAAAAGTGACATCATATACGCAGTGCAGTGCAGTGTGCTCTGATTTTGTATGTGGGGAGACCAAAACGCAACTGCATCAACGTATGGCCCAGCACAGAAGACCAATTCCTCGGTTCAGGACTCAGCCGTGTATCTGCATCTTAAGATAAGGACATACCTTTGAAGATTGTAATGTTAACATATTGGCAAAGGAACATGACTGGTTCAAGAGGTGTTAAGGAGGCCTTTATGTGAAATAAAGAACCCAAGCCTAAATAGTGGTGGGGGGGTTCGACACCAACTGTCTGCCCATGTACAATGCGGTTTTGACACCTTACTCTGGGTTTCCAAAACACTCTTAGCCACTATGCAATCACGCCCTTAACACTTGGCTGTGATATGCTAATTGGGATTTCCCAGGGTACATAATTGCCACAGATTCTTGTACAAGTCATTCTGAATTGAGAAAGCCAGTCGGATGACTAGCAAAACGTCTTCAAGAACTAAACTTCAGTCCAGTTTATCTAATTGAATACAACAGATCTGCTCCCTCTTGCTATTTGGTATTCTAAAGGATCACTATTTTGTTTAGCGACTGTGGGCCCTATTTATAAAAGATCGGTATCGTTATCGTAAAATACCGATCGTTATCGTAAATAACGCCAGCCGGTTTTTACCGATAACGACCGTTATTTACCGATATCGGTAAATAACGGTCGTTATCGGTAAATAACGACCAGTATTTACTGATAACGACCGGTATTTAACGATATCGGTAAATACCGGTCGTTATCGGTAAATAACGGTCGGTATCGGTAAAAACCCGGTCGTTATTTTACGATAACGATCGTATTTTACGATAACGATACCATCTTTTATAAAAGGGCCCTGTATCATATTTAAGGAAGTGTAGGGTTATTAAAGGAGAGGTATTCTTATATAGGTAGGGGTATTCTTACTTAAGAAGCAAATCCTTAATTAGGGAGAGGTATTCTCGGGTGCGCCTGCCATGAAGCAAACTAAAACATTTTATTGCGCACACCTGCGATTTATTTTTCCTGCTCTGTACTAACTGCTGCCTTTTCCCAGTTAATCCTTTTGTGCAGCAACTCTCGCCACAGCTCTACTTATCACAAGGTAAGTAACTCCTTTGTCTGTGTGGACAGTGCTGGGCACATCTAAGCATGGGGGCATCTTATATGTACCAAGCTGTGTGGGCTGGCCACAAGGACATCATATATGTACCAATGTGTGTGGACTGAGCATGAGGGCATCTTAAATGTACCAATGTGTGAGGACTGTGCATGAGGGCATGTTATATGTTCCAATCTGTGGGAGCTGGGCATAAGGGCATTGTATACAGATATGTACCAGTCTGTGTGGACTGGGAATGAGGGCATCTATTTACCAGTTTATGTGGTCTTGGCTTCTTATATTTACATGTGTGTGCGGGCACCTTATATTTTCCAGTCTTGTTATATTTACAAGTTCACCAGACACTGTAAAGTCCACCCTCCAGTTCACCAGATTGTGTAAATTCAGCCCTTCAGTTTACAAGCCAGTGTTACGTCAGCCCTCCAGTTTACATGGCAGTGTTACGTCAGCCCTCCAGTTTACAAGCCAGTGTTACGTCAGCCCTCCAGTTTACATGGCAGTGTTACGTCAGCCCTCCAGTTTACATGGCAGTGTTACGTCAGCCCTCCAGTTACATGGCAGTGTTACGTCAGCCCTCCAGTTTACATGGCAGTGTTACGTCAGCCCTCCAGTTTACATGGCAGTGTTACGTCAGCCCTCCAGTTTACATGGCAGTGTTATGTCAGCCCTCCAGTTTACATGGCAGTGTTAAATCAGCCCTCCAGTTCACCAGTCAGTGTTAGACAGCCCACCACACCCACCTTCATAAGCCCCCACCACCACCACCACAAATCCATGCCCACTTTACTCCCCCACTGCCTATAGGCGGCATCCAAAATTTTTTAGGTGCCAAATACCCTGGGAACACCCCGTGGGAGGGGTATTTTTATTTAAAAATCAGTATTTAGGAATCCATTATTTACGAATGAGTTCTGTTATTTACCAAGAGGTAGGTTATTAAACTTGAGAATACATCTCTGTGTTAAACTGCAAAAAATTTTGGCTCAACTGTAGAAATTTTACCATCGAAATTTCAAGTTGAAAACTGTCAGTTCTGCTCTGACACCAGGTTTGAGATGAAGTTACCCCCCACCCCCCACGGCAGTCTTTTAAAGAAAAAAATCCATGCCATCACAATGTAAGATGTGCACGGCATGTCACAGTGGGTGTCTGCATAACATTACGTCATCAGGGGTGAACATGCAGGGGTATCATGTTTACCAGTCTGGGCTAGGCATGAGGGCATCTTATATTTACCAGTCTGTGTGGGCACATCTTTTATTTAAGTCATCCCTCAAGTTCACCAGCTGGTGTAGTCAACTTCTTCAGTTCACCAGCTAGTGTGAAGACGCTTTACATATTTGTTTCAGGTGATTAAAGGTACAGGAACATAGTGACTTTGTCTGTATGCTGATTACTAAATTGATTTCCTAATTCCTAATTAATTTATTCATTTGCCCATTCACCTGCCCCATTATTATACATTATATTATAATAATGACTATCGGTAAATATTTGTAATGTTGGATTTTTTATTGCTAATATATAATTATATTTGGAATAATTATTGCAATTTATTATTGATTAATATGTGCAATAGGGATGAGAAATGTTTTGGGCCTGTGCCGGGAAATGAATAGAAAGGGTTAATCATGTAATAATCATGTTGTCCCCCAAGCCAAAAGTTCCCATTCTTCCTCTCTACCCATCCTGCCTAATTGTGGGTGCTGGCGTCTCAGGTCATTTCTTTTGCTAAAATGTTGATCTAGAAGGAAAGCAGGAAAGACCCGAAAGATTATTTAAAATGTTAATCAGAACAACATGAGTATTCAAACCTGCTTTATTCCTATAAATACCTATTTAAATATAAATAATAGATGTCATAAATAATATATTAAATACCTGTAATATAAATATAGATACTGATGTACGTATGTAAAAAGAAAAATTATGTTTGCATTGCTATACTAAACCGCAGTTATGGACGCACCTCGGACACAGGGGTTGGGCCCGATTCTTAAAAGAATTGGAGGGATACTGGTAAATATAATAGAGAGTAATACACTGTGACATGTACCTGCAAGTTATTTTTCAATAATAGTAAGTTATTAAAGGGCATCTATATTAAAAAAAAAGTTAATTTAAATTGACCATAATTGGAAACTATAATTCTTCCCAACCACCACTGTATCATTTTTTTGTTGATCTGCCCCCTATTTCTTTAGATATCCAATCTTAAACATCTTACATTTCAGCTGTCAATCAATATCTGCTGTATTCAGTTAGATCAACTGGACTTAAAGTTAAGTTCTTGAAGACGTTTCGCTAGTCATCCGACTGGCTTTCTCAATTCAGAATGACTTGTACAAGAATCTGTGGCAATTATGTACCCTGGAAAATCCCAATTAGCATATCACAACCAAGTGTTAAGGGCGTGATTGACAGTTGGTTTGTGGGAAAAAAAGTCAGGTCGGATGGATGTGGGAGTGGTTAAAAGAGGGAGGGGGATACTGCTCCTAAACAAAATGTGTGCTGGATTAAAAGCATGCAGCAACACCCGCAAATCAGAGTAAGTGCTACTTACATGTATTCAATTATAGATTAAGATGAAGCAAAGTCATTTTTTCCAGTATTGTGTCCCTTAGAAATTAACTGACCCTTTTCAACCCTTATAGAAGGGTCACCCTGTGCAAGGAACATCAAGTATTTGCATTTGATTTTAAGAATTAGGGCAACTGCTCCATGTCCGACTGTATTGGGGAAGTAAAATCTAAAAAAATTAAACTGGACTTTCTGTGCAGATACATATACTTTCAAAGTAACGACTTCCTGTATGCAGGACCCCTAGTAATGTTGGTTATGGTCTTGCCCTTGGCTTAGTACATTGGGTGATTCAGTAGATTATTAGAGATCTGAGCATGTTTGATCCACTGAACAGCCAATGAGGTCAAAACTGTTAAAGGGCATGTCCACCCCCAAAACTATAATCCCCCCCACTAATGGCCCCACCATGTAGTGTAATAAAATACTTACCTCACATCCCAGCTCCATAAGGTTCTCCTGTAGTCCCCCCCCCAAAGGCCTCTCAGCCAATCACGGACGCGGATGCCGGTCCCGCCCCCTGCTTGCAGTGTCTTGCAAGCAGAAGGCCGGGCCGGGCGTCGGAGGAGAGAGGGAAGGTATGTAAACATCGGGGCACTTTCTTAAATTGATTTTATAGCGGTTGGGGCTGGGGGGAAGTTATTCTATTATATGCTAAAAGTTTATCATAAGGGTGGACATGCCCTTTAAGAACATTACAAGGAAGTGGTGCATCCTGGGAGAAGGACAGATGCAGAACCCAAAATGGCAGCTCACTACTGACCACATAAAAGCATAGCAAAAGGTATGAAATCAATTGGTTGCTCAAAAATGAACAAAATTATCAATTGTAAAAGAAATGTTTTTTTCACTGAACTTCTTCTCTAAGAAGTTTTGGGCAATATAAATAAAGGCACGTTTTTAAAATTTCAATGATACGTGGCCAGTTCAGTGGAAATTATCAATATTTGTTAAATTGTTAGTTTGTGTAATGCCTTCTTATTTATTCTACATATTCTCTCCCATTTTGAAAAATCAGTTGATTTCATACCCTTTGCTGTTCCCTGCTGTGGACATTAGTGAGCTGCCTTTTTAGGTTCTAACGGTCCTTCTTCTTCCCAGAATGCACCATATCCTTGGAATGTTCCTCACAGTAATGGCTGATTGGCTGTTGGACGGGTCAAAGATGCTCAGATCTCTACTGAGCAACTGAATCAACCCAGGCGCTGGGTCAAGGGCAAAACCATAACGGTCTCTATTAGGGGTCCTGCAAACAGGAAGTCCGTATTTCAGTTGTATTTATTTATACACAGACAAAATGCTGAATTGGCAGATTAAGGTCATTAGGATAGAAAAATACTGCTCTTTTTTCTGAAAAGCATATGTATTTGCACTGAACTTCCCCTTTAACCCTACAGTATCAGAAATTTCCAATAAATATGCCATTTTCTCAGGTATTTGGCCCTCAATGAGAGAAAATGATCCATGTCAATCACCAATAGGATTTACAAAACAACCATTCCTTCTATCTTGAAATGATCCAGTGAAATACTGGAGGGGGGTCCATGTACCTGGAGTTCACAATAGTCAAGAAAACTATCCACATGGGTAGGTAATAACTCTAATAGGGAGCCACATCCCTTCATGGAATTCAATATGTAAGTTCAGGGACCGACTGTCATTCAAATAGGAAATAGGAAGTAATGATCTCTCCCAATTAGATGAAATCTAAAGCTAGGTACACACCATCCAATAAATGGGTCCGACCGACCGACATTTCAGTGATTCGAATCGGACGAACGTACGATCAGACAGGTTGGAAAACCACGGCTGATCGTGCAGTTCTCTATGGGACCGCACCCTCGGTCGTGGTTACTGTCGGACGCGACTGCTTTTGCTGCCACCGACAGTCCTTCCTCCTGGCCGACCAGTCAAAAGTCTCGAACGGTTGGTCAGGAGGAAGAATTGGCACGTGTGTACCAGCCTTAAGAATTTGATTATCTTCTTCTGAAAAACAACAATTTCTAACCATATTATTGACAATATTTCTTTTAAATGTCTGTAGATTCTTTTATATACAAAATGTTTGGATTTTTCTTCTACTATTTTGGGTTAATCATGGGTTAAACACCCTGGTGTGCTCTAGCCATCCCATGGAATCCAACTAAGGCAGGAAATGTATCAGTGAGTATATCTGTGGCAGACGGCAGTGCAGCAATGCTTGCTAGGTGCTAACATTACTAGTAAAAAGACACATGATCCAGTATTGCAACTAAATCAACCCCCCAGCTACAATATTTCATTCCATTAGGTGAATATTGGTGGTA
The DNA here is from genome assembly GCA_019447015.1 of Hymenochirus boettgeri. Classification (NCBI taxonomy): domain Eukaryota; kingdom Metazoa; phylum Chordata; class Amphibia; order Anura; family Pipidae; genus Hymenochirus; species Hymenochirus boettgeri. Next base: position 318,133,071 of record CM033470.1, on the reverse strand, counting down.
ATTTTAATTAGTGTCAGTCAAAAATTCATCTGACATGTCGGTAAATTTCGTTTGATTATAAAGTCTTCAATGGGGCACACAATGTCAGCACATTTTCTTCCAATTAGTTTTTTGGTCAGTAATCTGTCAGCCCGGAAGATAGGCCTGAAACCCGGCTGTGCGTAGGCATTAGTAATTTATTGTGAATTCTACATGAATTAGAAAAAAATAAAAAACACTCAGCATATTTCCGATCTCATAAAATTCTCTAGAGGCAGCGTAAAATGATAAAACGTAGTAAAAATTTCATTTAAAACCTTAATGCGAAATAAGTCCACAGACAATGCTAAAGCCACTAAAGTTCCAGATAAATTAATTTTCCGAATTCCATTTTTCTTCTCCTCCTTAGGCTGCCGTAATAAAAAGAAATCCCCATTATAAAGTTAATAACCTGCTTTTTCAATTTGTCTTTCCAATCTAGTTCCGTGTGTAGAACCCTATTGTGAAGAACATTCTCATGTAATGTAAATTAATTATATTGGCTCAATGCAAAATTAAATAATTCAGTATTTGTCATTTTAACCAGTGGGTTTTAGAACTTTAAAAATATATTCAGAATGTTTATTTCAAAAATGAAAGCTACAAGTTTAAATAGATATTCTAGGTTTACACTTGAAATACTGTATTAAAGGGCATGTCCATCCTGAATATGAAAATGTATATTTAAATGCAGGACAATATATTTGTGAAACAAAAACCAATACAACGTTTCGGGGGGGCTTACTGAGGAATACTTGAGGAAGGGGACAAGCCCCCTGAAATGTTGTGCTGATGTTTTTGCACAAATAAATTGTGAATTCACAGTAGTAGTGTACACCTCTTCCTCTTCCCGGCATGGATACCCCACCAGGAGTTCTTATGACTTACTAGCCACAGATTTCACCAAGATTTAATGGATCATTCTACACCTGCATACCGTTTATGCCTAGAAGACTCAATGTATGACTATGTGCATATTTTGTTGGGCATGTATGATCCAGGGAGATTTACATTATGATTAAGGGGGTATAATGTTCCCCCTACCCTACTTTCTTTTTTCCCCTTGATTACGCTGTAAAGATTTAACCCGAATGAAGCATTTGGTCCTTCAAACTATTCAGACTTAAATTTCTGTTAACTGTTATGGTCTTCTTTGCTGCTTGTTTTTTTTTTCTTCTTTTCATAACCTTATCAAAATGTTTCTCTTCTTCTTTGAAGTGCCAGAGCAGGTAGCTCCTATCACTGATCTTCAACCTGTTGGCTGGAATTTCTCAATTGCATAATTTAGAAATTTTCTACAATCAATCACCTGAATATACACATTTTCCCTGTAGAGACTTTTTTAACCAGGCATTTAAACAGGTGAAAATGTGTCTAATGCACCTAAAATATTGTAGCTATGATTAGCACTTTTGTTCTATAGGTGGCCATATTGCTGATGGCAGCCATTTTTCTTATCACTCACAGACAAAGTCCAGCTAAAGTCTCATAAATATTCTAGAGACTGTTTGCAGTAAGTATTCTGGATCGCATTGTACACTAAACTACTGTATACCTTCAGTAATAGATTTATGTCTAGAGAGGGAGGGTACTTGGCATTAGATTTAGGAGACAGAGAATATTTTTTTGAAAGTAAAAATAATGGTACTCTCCAATAGAGATGGCTAGTTAGCGGATCCGAAATCAGATCCGCGGCGGATTTCCAAGATCTGCGAATTGCGGATCTCACGGATTTTCTGGAATTCCGCTTTTCAAATTTTTTCCGAACTGCTTTCGAAAAAATCGAATTTATAATCAGAATTTTCAGAAAGAATGTGATTGGTATACCAACCAATCACATTCTTTTCCCGTCAGAATTGGTTACAATTCGATTCTAATCTTATTGTAACCAATTCTGATTGGCATACTAACTAGAGATGGACCAGATTGTGGAACCAAACCTGGTTCCATGGCAGATCTCCGAGATCTGCCAATCCGCGGATTTTCCGAACCCACCTTTGAACATTTTCGAAGATTTTCATGTATCAAATTCACCAATGGCAGCTGTTTTTACCCGTGCCAACCCCCTGGTTATAAAAGGCAGCTAGACAGGTGCCACTTTGTCAGTGTGTTAAAGTGAGTTTAGTGAAGACCTGACAGTGTAGGAGTTATAGAGTTTTTCTTATGCTTTTGAAGCTTTCTGTGTGTGAATTTCAGTGTGGTGGATTATGCTTGTTAACCACTCCTGTATTCACACAATTTGGGACCCAAAAGTCCTTTTGAGGACTACCCCCCCCCCCCAAATTTAGTGTTAGGCCTTTTAGAGGTCTACTGGCCCTATTTAAAAACACACAGTATTAGCGATACAGTGCATTATCGATAATGTACAACTGCGACAGTAAATTAACGCTGAACGTTCATTAATTAACAAACCAATTCTGGAGGACCAAGACGGTAATATGGATGTCAAATGATGTGCCAGCCAGTGCTATGTAGCCCCTCCATTATAGTGCACTTCTAGCGCTGTACGTGCCTTTTGCCCATTAGAATGCTCTAAATCCAGGGGCAAGCGCAGGATTGTTAAGGGGGGGATTTCTGAAGAAGCACAGTAGGAAGTTCATGACTAGAGATGGACTAGACCCAAACTTGAACACACAAATTTGAATGTTCGATAATTCATGTTCCCAGACTTTAGCTCTCCTATACAGAAAATAGAGGAGCGGTCACCTACCCCCTCCGTTAGCGGAGATCCACGTCAGCGGCCTTTCAGCATGTCCTTGAAAACATATACACTGCAAATAACAGGCTTCAAGCTTTAGGGTTTTAAAACTTCACCTTTATTTGTAAGCAATTCTGATTGGATACATTAAAATTATTTTAGAAAGACTCTGATTGGTATACTAACCAATAAGATTCTTTTTCAATCAGAATTGGTTATAATCAAATTGGTCTGTTCCCCAGACCGTTTCTGAGGTATCAGAGCCATTTACAGTAAGTTACTGTATAATTTTTTGCTAAATTTTTCGAAAATTCCTTGGAAACTTGAAAATTCCTTGAAAACTCAAATTCCAAGAAAATTCTCGAATTTTCTAAAAATATCGAACGTGGCTCAAAAATAGAATGCAGAAGCTGGAAAAAAGGTGCAATCGTGAGGAAAGTTTGTTTTTTTTAGTTCTGGGTATATGTACGTGTTCCTCAGACCATTTCCCAGGTCCCACAGCCATGTTGCGTTAGTTACCATTGCTGTTTTACCTTATCTTTAAGTGGATCTGTGCGGATTTTTTCTCCCATTGACTTTAATGGGTTTTTACGCGGATTTTCGAATTTTCGAATTTTTTCAAAAATCCGCGAATCCACAGGCGGAACGGATTTTAGCAGTTTCGCCCATCTCTACTCTCCAACTGTTTTATTCAATTAATAATGTGAGTAGCGCACGCCAACCTTCCTAAATCTATGTAGACAAATGATATCATCCATCAAAGACCATTATCTGTACGTCTGTACCATGGGCGGTTTTAGGGGTGCCCAGAATCCCCCTTTTTCTGCAGGCTTATATTTACCAGCAGTTCTAGAACAATGAGGTCTTCAGAAAGTGCAAATATTGTCAGTGTGAAAGGGCATTAAATCAATGGGAGCCAAGATACAAAATGTGTTATTTTTTAGGGACAGGTGTGAAACTGATCACATAGACAGTGACACACAGAAATGGGTATTTACCATGCTATGATTTTTCTCTTGGTAATAGCATGAGCATGAACTGGACTCGTGTATTATATTAATGAATTAACTTACCACTGAGTTTACACTCACTATGTATACAAGGACGGAAAGGTAAAGGGATTTAAATGATTAAATGATGACCTAAAATAAGGTTTGAACCTGTAACAAAGGATAGTAAATGTCTACATTTCAGATACTACATACAAACCTATATTTCATACTGTTATATAGTCGTGGGACACCTTGGTGACTTATTTATTTATAGAAAGATATACTTATATCTTTAAATAAAGAGGAATATTGCTTATGAAACCAATGTATGCTGTATGTATGTATGTGTGCTGGAGAAAAGGTGCTTGCATGGGGATATGATTACTGTGTATAAATACATTAACGGGCCACACAATAAACTATCTGGGGTATTGTTCACCAATAGAGCATGTCAAAAGACAGGCGGACATCCCTTAAGACTTGAAGAAAAAGGTTTAGGATTCAAGTTCGGAAAAAGGGTTTTTAACTGTGGGAAAGTTAGAGCTATGGAACGGTCTTCCAGTGGACGTTGTTGTGGCAGGTTCATTTGGCCAAGAGAGAACTTTGACTTATTTAATACCATTTTAGACGTGTATAAATTGGTAAGAAAATTATTGTTAAAAAAGTGTTTTTTGGATATGACTGATGGTGAGGAGGTTAATAATGGGAACTTAACTAGTTTTGGGGACAATTTACTTAATGACAACCAGGATTGGGACAATTTTAACAATCTGATGGCCCTTCTAGACCAACAGGATGTCCTCCCTGACCAAAAAGGCATTAAAGTGGAATTAAATTCATATGTTTCCAAGTAAATCGCAATTTTGCCCAACTCAATGTAGGTCCCCTATAGAGGATGCGTTTCAGAACTTAATTGAAACAGCTCTATTTGACCTACAAGAAAGAGTCAAAAGACAGCAAAACTTCTCAGGCAACCTATCGGTTGATGAGAGGAAAGCGATTAAATCCTTGAAATTGAATAATGACATCATAATTCGTAACGCTGATAAAGGCAGCTCTGTTGTTGTGTTAAAAAGGAGGCCCTCCAACAGTGTGATGGTGAAACCTACAGAGTACTGGACGGTAATCCAACTGGTACATACTTAATAGAGCTCACCAGTTTGATTAATGATGGTATAGAGGTTGGTTTTATTCATAATACTATGAAAAGTTATGTATTACCTGTTAATCCCATCATTCCCATATTCCACTTTTTACCAAAAATCCACAAGTCGGAGGTTTTTGTTGAACCATAACTACTTCATGTTTGAATCTGTACGCTAACCTTTACATGGGGTGGTGGGAGGAAACCGTAATTTTACCAAAATTGGTTACCACACCCCTTTACAGCAACATTAAGCTGTTTAAAAGATTTATTGATGATTTGCTAGTTATATGGCTAGGATCTAAAGACTCATTTTTGGAATTCATGGTAGATATTAATTGCAATGACTTTACACATGAGTTTGGAGGAAAGACACTACATTTTTGGGATATCACCATTCAATGTAGTAATGATTAAAATACCTTTGAAACAACAGTTTCAGAAAAGAGATGGCAGGGAATACTATCCTTCATGCACGATCCAGTCATCCCCCTCATTGCTTTAGGGGGATCCCCTATGGACAGTTCCTCCCGTATAGAAGATTTTATGTCACAGTCATGTGCGTTGAAGGATAGACTTCTTGCTAGAGGTTACTCTGGAGCCTCTTAAGATGTAGCATTCCAGAGAGCTCTTAGTCGTGATAGAAAAGACTTGCTTACTGAGGATAAAAGGGCATTTAGCTTAAAGTCTCCTCACTCGGGAAGTGGGGCGTCTAAAGCAGGTGATAAAAGGGCTCACATTACACAAAATATAAATGAACAGGTGGTCTTTTCTACACGTTTTAGTGTGCGCAATATAAATCTATTGTTAACACTGTGCAGAGATATCTCCCTATCTTACATGAGAATAAGGACCTTAAAGGGCATGTCCACCCCCAAAACTATAATCCCCCCAACTACTGGCCCCACCATGTAGTGTAGTTTAATCCTTACCTCACATCCCACTCCATCTGGTTCCTCCTGTAGTCCCCCCCAAATTTCCAAAAACTGACCACCAGAGGCTAGCAGTCCATATAGGACACTGCCTGCTACCGGCCTCCCGGAGATTCCTGCCATGCGTGCTGCAGCCCTTCGCCCCCCTCCCTCCCTCTCCCTCCCTGTTCTGCTATCCCTCCCCCTAGCATTAATCCCTTCTGCTATCCCTCCTCCCCATGTCCCCCAGCCCCAACCGCATACTTTTTATTTTAGAAAGCTCCCCAATGTTTTACTTACCTCTCCTCGCTTTCCTACGCGGAAGTGAGCTGCCGGCACCGTCGTCCATGATTGGCTCCGCTCAGCCAATCACAGACGCGGCTGCCGGTCCCCCCCTCTGCTTGCATTTCCTCGCAAGCAGAGGGCCGGGCGCGCAGCGAAGGAAAGAGGGAGTAAGTAGAGTTTGGGGGGGCTTTCTGAATTAAAATTACGCGGTTGGGCTGGGGGACCAGGGGGAACAACATAATAAATATTAAATTTTAGGGTGGACATAGCCTTTAAACATATATTGAACCAGGGTGTCAAGTTTGTAGCTTCCAGGGCTAATTCTCTTGGAGTATCCTAAGTTTATTTTCCAGTAAACCTACACAGAAAGATCAGTGGTTAAAGGGCATGTCCACTCCCAAAACTATAATCCCCCCCAATAATGGCCCCATCATGTAGGTAATAAAATCCTTACCTTACATCCCGGCTCCATATGGTTCTCCTGTAGTCCCCCCCCCCCCCCCAAAAGCAGTCTCCGGGAAAGTTTGGCATGCGTACTGCAGCCAATTTCCCCCTCCCTCCCTCCCCTCCCTCCCATTTTGCGATCCCTCTCCCTACCATAAAACCCTTTGTCCATTTAATAGTATTTCTTCCCCCAGCCCCAACCGCTAAAAAATATTAAGAAAGACCCCCGAACTCTACTTACCTTCCCACTCTGAGAAGCCGGCAGCCGCGTCCGTGATTGCAAGCAGAAGGCCGGGCCGGGCGTCGGAGGAGAGAGGGAAGGTAAGTAAAGGGGCTGGGGGAAGGCATTCTATTATAGGGCAAAAGTTTATTCTAAGGGTGGACATGCCCTTTAAAATACAAAGGTACTTACAAATGCGGTAAAATAGATGCTTAACATGTAATTTTATAAAAGTATTGAGTTTTTTTAACAGTACAGTTACTAAGAGAGAGTATTAACTTAGAAACCCTGTGGGTTATTTACCTTTTAACATGTTCTTGGTGTTTCATCCAGTACGTGGGCTGCACGTCGAGGACTATTGATATAAGGATATAAGAATCTGTAATATTGGCTCAATTTTGCCCAAAATTTTATCCTGCCTCGAAGTACAAGGTATTCATCATTTAATGTCCTCAGTGGAGGGCAAAAAAAAGCAAATGCATGGGAGCCACTTTATGTAAAATAGAATCTAGGTGGATGTTTTATTTAAGCACCAGAGCACCAAGTGGCCTGAATAATGTCTTTGATATAGCTTATATATATATATATATATATATATTATATCAGGTGATAGTATCTGATGTCTTGTACTTAAATAGAACTCAAAGCCTAATGTTGTTTCCTTGTTTTAGTAATAAGGTTTCTATTTTGTTTTGTTTGATACTCTACTTATATAGTATTTACTCTTATGTAATATGTTTGTATTTGCCCACCTGTCTATATATAGAAAAAAGGAGGGTTTTTTTTCTGCAGACATTTTATTGCTGTTTTTTGCTCTTCATGCTTTTTGCTTTGTGTTTGTTTTTCCTGTTCTTTTTTCTATTACATTTCTTCTTGTGCTCTACTTTGCTCTATGTTTGAATTATGAATCCATACTTAAGCATATGCCTTTAAAAGGAAAGAGGGAGGAGCCTTGTTTTGAGTAAGCACCTTAAGGGGCGTACCCTTTCCCTCTGGACTAGAGCATCTTTTCCTATGATTAAGTGCCCATGAGGCACAAAACGTGTCAGGTAGGAATGTGGTCCAGATGTCTATGGATAACCAATAAAGTATAATTTGATTTTACTAGCTGGAGTTCCGTTCTTAATCTCTGTGTGCACGCTCCTACTTGGTGGATTTCGTAGGTTCATTGGTCAGTTTAAAAAAAAAATAGATAGAGGGGGTGGCTAAAAGGTAGACCTTTCAGGATTCCAGCCCCATTATAAAAAATGCCCCCCCCCCCCCAAATTACTCTCCATTAAATGTACTATTCTGCAGCACATTTGTCATAAGTATTTCATTTTATTTAAAAAATACATTTTAACTTCAGAGATCCAGAACATAAAGCCAATAAATACATGTAGAGTGTCTGAGAATATTATAGGAATAGCTGAAGCTTGGCTAATTCCAACTTCCAGCTTGTTATTGGAACAAGAGTTCAACTATGACCTCAATGTATCAAACCCTCCATTTCAATATCCCAACCATGTTTCCTTTCTGGAAGTACTTGTAACAATGGGATTTTGATAGCCTAAAAGATCAGTTTGTGCGCTTAGTAGATCATTTTGAAGGATTAGCGGCTGTCAATCGGATTTAGTACTTAAACAGCCAGTGGTGCCTTTTTCTGTACTTGCTCGGGCTCTATTGATAATCTTTCCCCAAGTTTTCGGATGAGTTCCGCAAGGTCTTCTGTGTTGTGAGATTTTTCCTCGAGAAGCTCATAGCGCAGACTAGAAATGTCCTGTTTGATTTCTTTTAGTTCCCCTATTGTTTTGGAACGAAAAGAAAAAGTATTCAGCATTGAATATACATCCAAAAAACATGCACAAATGAGAATTAAAGGCCAACGTTTTAATAGGCTGAGGCCACACTGTACTGCGCTCGTGCGTGCACGAAAGCTCGCATTTGCATATGCTTTCCTGACGTGTGAGCATGCGGGCGTGCATTCGCGTTTGAGATCACCCAGTGATTTGTAATCTATGCGCAATCTCAATTGATATTATTACCATTTGATTACGTGCATTAGTAACCAGATATTTAATTATCCTCTGAGCCTCCTAACTCTACTCACTGAGCTTTTTATAAGCTTGAGCATGTGCAGAGGAAATACTGCTGGTGAAAAGGAGGAAATTCACCTGCATATTCAGTTGGCAAAAGCCGCAAATTTGGGGTCTGTTTCGAGTCATAGATCAAGTTACAAAATGTCCTACATGAGCATTCCCGACGCATCTGCGTTCCCTTGCACTGTATGTGCAGCACGCACAATGCAAAGGACTGTGGATGCGTTGGAGAATGTCAGTGGAGGCTGTCGTCGATCCGAGGTAAGTTCTGTCCTCTCAGCTCCAAGTTTTACTGAAGAATGGGAGGTAAAAAAAGCCCATTTAAAGGAACTGTAAACCTAAAAAAACAAGTGTTTGCCAATCGTTTCTATTATTCACAGGGAGGTGAGAATAAGCGTTCTCACCTCCCTGTGAATAATAGAAACGATTGGCAAACACTTATTTCAGTTATTTTTTTAGGTTTACAGTTCCTTTAACTCCTGTTCTTTAGTTAGACAGAAACAAAGAATCTTTGAAAATCGCTGGACATACCCTTTAAATCAGAGGGAACAAGACAATCTTACAGGAAGTATAAAAGCTGTAACAAGCAGTACAAGAAAGCAACTTGATCCAACATGATCCATGCTCCCTTGCGGCAAAAGAAAGAAATCCGGCATCAGCTCTCAAAAAAAAATAAATTAGCACAATAGTTTCAGTAATCTAAGATGGTGTGAATGCATTTTGCATTCAGCACAGATGGCTCCATGGCTGAAAAATTGCCACAATGTGTAAACCTATAAATGTAAATTTGGCCATGTTGTGATAACCTATTAAAAGAAAGAACATCTATCTATTACTATATCTATTATACTGTAATGATTACGGTACTTCTCAATTTAAGTTATTAGACTTTAGCTCTTATTAACAAGAACTATAGACCTGAAGAGGTAACATCACCACAGCCACAGGTCTTCCAAATAAAAAGGACATTGATCGTGAGAAGCAAAAATCTATCGCAATGCCCCAGGGGCAGGGAATGCTCACTTAAGAATTAATGTTGGGAAAGACAGGAAGTACCTGGAAAGACAGGAAGTACCTGCACAGACAACCAATGAGTGATGTCATCAGTGCCTGTCTCGCCAGACTACTGTCTACCATAAAACTCTAGTTTTTACATCATAGACTCACCTTCATTTACTTCATCGCTCTCCTTATCGATCTGAGCTTTCAGTACATATCTTTTAATAAGGCGCTTCATGATTTTCTAAAAATAAATTAGGATTCTTTAGTTGGAAGGTGATTACAGAATAATGGTCTAAAGGTTATGAATATAGATAGTTTGAGATAGACAAATTGTTTTTATCCAACATTGTTTTCTGCAATATATATGTGCCTGCTCAACAAGTATAGACACTGTACATATATTCTGTTCATATATTAGTGCTCCCCTTTAACGTTTTGCAAATCATTGTCTTCATGTTTTTGTACATTATTATCTATATGCTTGTGAAGGTTCTCATTCATCCAGGTCATGGTATATCCGTTGTATTCAGTTAGATCAACTGGACTTTTTAGTCCAGTTGATTTATTATTAGTATTAGTTCTTGAAGACATTTCGCTAGTCATCCCACTGGCTTTCTCAATTCAGAATGACTTGTACAAGAATCTGTTGGCAATTATTTACTCTGGAAAGCCCCAATTAGCATATCGCAGCCAGGTGTTAGGGACCTTCTGACTGCAAGGCATCATTGCATTGTGGCTAAGAGGAACTGCCCAGGGTAAGGTGTCAGAACAGCATTGTACATGGCAGACAGTTGGTGTTGAACCCCCTCACCTCTATTCAAGCTTGGTTTCTTTATTTTCACATAAATGGCCTCCTTGACACCTCTCTTGAACCTGTCATGTTCCTTTGCCAATATATTAACATTACAATCTTCAAAGGTATGTCCTTTATCCTTAACATGCAGGTACACGGCTGAGTCCTGACCCAAGGAATTGGCTCCTCTGTGCTGGGCCATACGTTGATGCAGTTGCTGTTTGGTCTCCCCCACATACAAATCAGAGCACTCTTTACTGCACTGCGTATGTGATGTCATTTTTCTTGTGATTCGGTATTGGGTCTTTTGGATGTACCAATTGCTTCCTCAGTGTGTTGTTTGGTTTAAAGCAGACCGGGATACAGTGTTTTTTGAAAATTTCAGGAGACCCCTGCTACATATGGGATGACCATGTTCTCTCTTGTTTTGCTTTTCCCCTTCACTGTTGGTATTCATTTCTTTCCTTCAACTTCTTTGACAATCTTCTTTTGAATCTGGATATCCACAAGTTTTAAGGGCTACTCTGAGATGTTTTATTTCTTTAGCCTTCCCCTCTGTGCTAGTGGGGATGTTCTCAGCTCTGTGTTGCAGGGTTCTGATGACACCCAGCTTGTGATCTAAAGGGTGGTGGGAGTCGAACATCAAATACTGATCTGTGTGGGTTGGTTTTCTGTAAACCTCTACTTCCAGTTTACCATTTACCTTCTACCAAGCAGTCCAAGAAAGCCAGTGTATTATTTTGGACCTCTTCTCTTGTAAATTTGGTTCAAGAGAGGTGTCAAGGAGGCCATTTATGTGAAAATAAAGAAACCAAGCCTGAATAGAGGTGGGTTTTTTTTTCCGACACCAACTGTCTGCCATGTACAATGCTGTTTGACACCTTACGCTGGGCATTCCTCTTAGCCACTATCCAATCATGCCCTTAACACCTGGCTGTGATATGCTAATTGGGATTTTCCAGGGTACATAATTGCCACAGATTCTTGTACAAGTCATTCTGAATTGAGAAAGCCAGTCGGATGACTAGCGAAACGTCTAGTCATCCGACTGGAACTAAACTTTTTATTCTAACTGAATACAATGGATATTATCATCTATAATGAAATATGGACTCTCCTACTACAGTGCTACCGTACACACAAAAAATAGAAGCCTAGTGCACATCCAATTAATTTGCTTACATTTTTCTTTACCATTGTATTGCGACTTAAGAAAACTGCCCTTCTCTCTGGATAAATTAAAGCAATTAGTTCAATAACTGGACCAAATTAGTGCTACCGTACACATAGTACACAGGCAGTAAGAGAGCTATTCTTAAAGGAACTGTAAACCCATATATCAGGTATTTGAAGTCTTTGCCCTCCGTTTGAATTATTCACAGGGAGGTGAGAACGCTTATTCTCACCTCCCTGTGAATAATATTTTGCTCAGGTGACACTGGAACTTACCTTCCCTCCACACCGCTCGCAGTTGCTCCTGCTCTAACAACTGCTGTCCCGACCATGCGCGCTCTCTTAGGCGCATGCGCGCCAATAAAAGAGATAGGGCGCACGATCGGGACAGAACAGCTGTTCTGTGCAGAAGCGGCAGCGAGCGGAGCGGAGGTAAGTTCCCGGTCCCCTGAGCAAAATATTATTCACAGGGAGGTAAGAATAAGCGTTCTCACCTCCCTGTGAATAATACAGAGGGCAAAGACTTCAAATATTGAGTTTACAGTTCCTTTAACTGTCATATTATATTACCCATTAGTGTCTATCCCCCTTTACCAGTTATCACGGTGCAGGACAGTGTCCTACTCTCTAAAAGTGGGTGTATCCAAATAAGGACTCTTTAAATATGTGTAGGATGCACAGGGAGTTTCCATTGCAGATTTTATAGGAGCAACAGCCTTGGTACCAGTAACATTGAGGGAGATTTCTATTTTCCCTGAATAAAAAGTATTTTCTCTATAGACAGTAATGGTCCAGGTAGAAATGCATGTTGGGTAAAAATCCCTTCAGTGGCAAGTGAAGGATTTTCAAGGGGGGTGGGTTTGGGAATTCCTAAATGGGTTACCACTGAACAAGCCCAGAAGGAAGGTTAAAAAGTTTGGGGTGGGGGTCTGTTGGAAAACAAAGAATTGTTGTGGATTTTTTTTAAAGAATCAGGGTTTTCTGGTGTATAAATAATACAGTGTTGACAAATAAAACAAATTGTCTATGATGCTCACTTGTTTGTTGCAGAGAAAAGTTTATTCACCCATGTTTTCAAGACCAGCAACAAACAAGTGAGTATCTCCGATAAGTTAATGGTGCTGATCGCAAATCTACGATAACAAAATCAAAGATTTACGATCCCCATAGAATACCATTGTGGTAGTTTACTACCGCACGGTATTCTACGACTGAACGTTCGGTAATTAACGAACGTTCATTAATTACCAAATATTCTGTCGTAAATTAACTAACCCGCGGTATCCCTAAAAAGAGATACCGCGGATTTATAAATATGTCCCATCACAGTGTAGTAGGTACAGTAAGTTCTGTATATAAACCCAGTCTCAGCAATCACTTCAGGCAGCTGCAAGGTTAATATTGATACAGATCTCTATGCTGCTGTCAATCACAGGGCAGACTGGATACATTTTTGAAACATACAAATGCTGCTTCTCACTCACAGCTCAATTAACAATGTAACTGTCTATGTACCAGTCTGTGTGCACCAGGATAAGTAGAACAGCAAACTGCACTAAGCAGGCAGAAAGGGGGGATTCCAGGCACCAGTAATCCCCCCCTAAACATGCCCCGGCACTTATCCATCTCAAACCATATAAACACTGCATGGTTACCTGCCTAATAACGTTGATATAAACTATACTGAACACCAGGTAACTACTTGTAATATAACCAGAGCTTTTCTTCCGTAGAACAAGCACCAATATAGACCTTTAGCAAATGGTTCTTTAAAAGTAAAGGAACTTTAAATTTCAATAATAAACAATTAGGGTTATTCAATAAAAGTTCTTATCGTTTAAAATGGTGTTAATTTTGCCCCAACCAATCAGATGTTAGCTTTCAAATGTTAAATAATATCTGATTGGTTGGGGCAAAATTAGCACCATTTTAAACGATAAGAACTTTTATTGAATAACCCTGGTTGTGCTTTCCCAGCCGTTAAAGTCCTTACCTGGTATTTGGTCGGCGGATGGCTTATGTGATTCAGGTTTCCATCTTCTGAACTCCTGATACTCGAGTGTTTGCTTTGGCCCAACTGAGAATAAAAATGAAATTTATTGGAGGTTAAGTATATCGATACAGACAAGATGGCTTTCCTTATGCTGCTAACATGGACTGCCAATGCCATGATCTCTTTACAGGTGATCACAGTTTGGAGACAACTTCTATAACCCTCAATTATTCTAGCAATTAGAAGACAATATAATAGAAATCTCCCAAACCTGTCTGACCTACAGTATATCTACTACCAGCTTTGTAGATTGGAGCGTTCTATATAGGGAAAGGCTTTAGTTGCGGGTACTAATAAATGCCTGCTGCATATAGAAGTTCCAAACTGTTGAGTTTCGTTCTTTTTTTGAAATTCGAAAACAAACCCATAGAAGTCTATGAGAGAAAAAAAATTTACAGTTTCTGTCCATTTTGAAGGACAAATAGTAATAGTAGGTTACTGTAAATGACACAGAGACCTGGGGAATGGTCTGGGGAACCTGTAAATAGAACCAAAACTTATTTTAAAACGATCTTTCCTCATGATTGTCTGTTTTCGTGTTTCCACATTCTATTTTCGAGGGTTACTGAAATCGTGCGCTACTTTCGAGGGTTACTGAAATTACAAATCCGAGGTTTACCGAAATCAATAATTTTTTCGAGGGTTACCGAAATCGATCATTACGTTTTGCGGTTCGATAATCATCTACTTTTGATTTTGGTTTTCCTTGAAATTTCGTAAAAAAGCAAATATTCTGAAAATCCGGGTTCCGTGAAATCCAGGAGTTTCAAAAGTTTTGTCGAGACTTCGAAACCCTCAGATTCGATTTGAAACCAGGTTCTATTCGAACCCACTTTACATCTCTACTGCTCCATTTACCAATCCCCTAGTCCTAAAATCCCAGGCCCCTATGTCTCTCTTTTCTTAAAGTAGAACTTTGGTCTCTATACAGGTTAAGGTAAAAAGCTGTTTTACCTTTAAAAATCCCTGTATGACTTATGAAAATATGGTTTTTAAGAGGTTAAGGTTTACTGCTTCTGTTTAGCTTCTATTCAGGAGGAAGCCCCTGTTGATTGATAGTACAATGCAAGTCATGAGTGCCCAACCCCTCCTATGTTCTAATCAATAGATGGTATATTATGTCATCTATCAATTGGGATTTCCTCTTGCAGTGGAGAATGCACAAGCGTATATCGCCAATAGAGGAATGGTGCAGAAGGTGCTGGTAACTCCCCTCAAGCCACTGGAAGAAGGAAAGGTTAACTTTCTCAGCACCATATTTTCTCACAGGAAGTACTTAAATCTGTGATCCAGGATTTTTAAGGCAAGACACCAGCCTTCTAATTAACAGTAAGTTTTTTTGTTACCATTAACTGTTAAGCTCAAGTGTTAAGCTCAAGTGTTAGGAGTAAACTGCAATTTTTTTGTAAACTATGTTTAAAAAAAATAAAAAAAAATAGGTTAAACAAACTGATAATCTATTTTCACAGAACTGTAAAACATTATCCGTGTCTGTTTCTCGGTTTGGCCACTTGATGGCAGAAATGCACAAGAGAAATTGAATTCATATTAAAGAACCAAGAAAATGGTTTGTTATATTGGACATTTGGGACTCGTAAACAATCCACTAAGGAGTAAGCAAGACTCTGTCCTATCACTGTAATTAAAGAGTGTGTAGGCACTGAGCAAAGGCAGAGCAAAGGCAATATTCTCATTTGTTTGATTAATAACAAAAGACACGGTTATGTTCTAAAATAACAAAGTGCAGTGATTTTTAGATGTTTAATCCCAGATAATATAAAAAAACAATTCAACAATGAATAAATAGCCAAATTAATGTGTGAGTATTAATGAATAGGTATTAATGAGCGAGTATAATTATAGAGGCAGGTTTTAATACACATTTAATTATAATTTCCAATTATCTAAGCTATGTACAATCTATCTACAATAGGTTGTAGGATTCAACAGGCAGAAATATCGGCGTGTACCACTTTAATTTCCAACCAGCAAATTACTGATTGGTCTATCGATAGTTACATTTGTTATTCTGAATTATTGGGCCAATATTTGCTTGTGTGGCATAATATTGACAAGGGAAAGCTAAAACTCCTCTACACATATAATTCTAATCTTAGTGCACATATATTCCATTTTATTTCTAATACACAGCACTGACTGTGTAAATATGTTTTAAACTATTTCTGATTGAATCTTAGATTTTAAAACGGCTAAAGCTGGGTTTACACATGCAAGATCGTTATAAAATGATAGACAGGATCTGCAAGATTCTGTCATTTTGTAACGATTGCGCTACTGCCAGTCCTAATTGTTCTTCCTATGTAAAGCATAGGGAGAACGTTCAAGACTGCAGATTTCCCCCAGCCGCAGCCGACTCCGTATACTTTACGTACAGGTAGACGACCGAGGCCGAGAGGAATTTTCAGGCATTTCTGAACTATCCCGAACACACAATGAAAGTTTGTCGGCCTTGGGAGCACTACACACACTAACCAGAAAGGACGATACCGTTGGATCCGGCGCTATCGTCCATTTCTCGTTGCTGTGTGTAACCCACCTTTAGTCAAATATAGAAAATTTTCAGTTAATAATATTTCCAACAAAATATTCATTTTAAGTTGTAATTTTACAACAAAAAGAATACAGGACATTATTAAAGGGGAACTAAAATCAAATGGCTTTAAATCGATCCCTCCGTGATGTTTCTACCTACACCAACAATGAAGATCTGAAGTGACATGTCACGGTATGTATCGTTGCTGATTTATAAAGGAAAATAAGGGACACCCCATATCCTGTCCAGGAACAGGAAATCTGTGGATCCAATTGTATAATTTTTTTTCCCGAAATTTTCAAAACTTTACAATGAAAATTTGAAAATCCAAAATATTACAAAACCGGAAATTTCTATTGAAAAAAACAGAAATTTCTATAAAAAAATCAAAAATGCTGATGATAAATTCCGATTCGATCAGATTTCCAAAAGTTCAATTGGTTTCGCGGATCCGCTATCAGAACGAAACTCGCCCGTTTTGGTCATCTCTAGCCCCGACATTATTGAGTGAGGTTGGCCTCTTGGAGAATTGCTGGATTTCTCATTGGACCTTTAGATCTTCATTGCTTCTGCAAGTACAAGTGTCGCCCAGGTGTCAATCTAAGGAAAAGGCTTTCAAGCCCTTTAATTTTAGTTGATGGTGACAACAAAGTTAACCGTACGGGAGGGACAAAACACATTTCAGTGAGATTTTTTATACAAACAAAAACGCGTTTTCCTATTTTATACAAATGTAATCAAAGCCTTTAGTTCCATTTAAGGAAAATGTTTCTACCAGGGGTGTGAAGAATGGGGAATTCTATTCACTGTACAATACCTGTCTCCTGTTAAAATCTGACACATGTCTTTTGTAAGCTAAATTGATGGCTCATTGTTTAACTTAGCAGAATATTGATATCTTGGAGATGTCTTTTTTTGGCTTGTAGGAAGGACACCAGACATGTCGGCTGTCAGGGAATAGAACCCACAAGTCTTCCAGATCTGACGTCCCTTCTCACGGTCTCCCTAGCAAATTTCCAGACTGTTTGCTTAAGGCTGACAGATGACGATGTTCCCATTAGGAAACATCTGCTTGTTTCTCTCTCCTCTCTGAGCAGCTCTCCCGTCCTACACTAAACTGCCTATTCTATCAGCCTGGCACTAGCTCCCTTCCAATGAATATCCTGCATGTCGAACAGATTTGGGAAGGCCCAGAAGGCACATGGAGGGGGTCACGGGAAGGGGCCATCACCGAAAAAATGATGAGCAACAGATGGTAAAAAGGACAGTTACTGGCAAAAACAAACAAAACCGTCAATTCCTAAAAGAAAGCATGGATTAAATAGGTAAATAATGTTCTATGAAAATAAAATAACTTTGCAAACATCTAATTGTTTTAATCCAGACCACATCATGCTATTTCTATTAACTAATCTCTATTTACCTCTTTTAAAAACTATTACAACATTAGAAAAAACCCAAAACCCCTACAAAGTAAACTACAACTTTCTAAAGGTAAGGGGTACACTAGTGCCCTCTAGTGGAGACCTTTTAATGAATATTGAAATTATGAGCCATAAATAGGTAAAGAACGTAGAACCAGAACGAATGGCAAGCTGCTGTGTGCTGTTTATTGAGACAAAGTACATGAAATGTCTTGTGTCCAAACACCCTGTCTCAATAAACCGCACTTCACAGCAACTTTCCTTTCATTCCGGTTCTCTGTTCTTTTCCTATTCATGACTTTGAGTGCTTTGGGGCAGAAGAACTGGGAAAACTTGGAACCAGCCTTCTCTTTGCAAGACTAGGTGATTTTACTTTTGAAATGATGAGCCATAGTCTAAGTAAAAAAAAATGCAGCTTAAAGGACATCTCCACCGGCCTCATATCAAACTTTTTACAGTATATATTGTAGGTATGCCCTCCACCCCCAACCTATATTCTGACTTTAAAAATCAATTCCCATCTCTACTTACAGGAGGGAAGGAGGGGGGAAAAGGGCTCCACTGTGCATGTCAGCAGCAACTGAGAGGACACAACAGAGGCAGAGACCTTTTGGACAGGAAGACAGCTCCTAACCTTCAGTTTCCTGGACTTTGAAGACTCACTACTGGAGAACCATAAGGAGCAGGAATATAAGGTAAGGATTTTTTTTAATTGTACAATGGGGCCAGTAGTTGGGAACATTTTAGTTTGGGGGTTGGATATGTCCTTTAAGCTCTATACACACACTCGATTTGCTTCCCTCTTCCTGTGCCAGTGTCCTCCTTCCTGGTAGCAACTGTCAGTCTCAGTCATGACATGTCCAATGGCTTAACTCTGATGCGGCTGTGTGAGCTTTTACATTTTTGGTACCCAGTGCACCCCAGTACACCCTGTAACAAACCCTGCACTAGGAAATATACAGTGTAGAACTATTAGCTAGAGGCCCCAAATTGAAGTGTTACGAGGGCAACTAGCCAAAACAATGTCATTAAATCCCTCTGGTAAAACAATGGATTCTAGCATCCACGTCCACCCATTAGGCAGTTGGTTTATCACCACGTTAGGCTGTATTGTATGAACAGTGGAAGTCAATAGAAATTGCAGATCTGCCTCTCTCTGAACCATACAGAGAATGGCAAATTATTCATTCGAGGTTTTTCTACTTAAACTAAAAAAAAAAATACAAACTTTTTTTTAAATGGAAAACATCTAATTAAAATGAATATAGTACAAGTGTCTCTGATTTTAATTATACTGTGGGAGTGTTAAGCACAGCTGTACTGTAGCCTTGTCATTTATATACAATGAAATGGTAAAACCATTATAGATCCGTTTTCTTTGGCCGACTGTGATCTGATGTTTTAAAGGGGGACATGTGATTAGAATGTCTTGTTAGTTCTAAAGCCATAGAAAGGGCTCTGTTCAAAACAATGGATCTCAGGGAGGGTGGCGTGATTGTGTTGGGGAAAGATGCCAAACCTCAGATGGGAATAAAAAACAAAATACAATGTTTATTTGCAGAAAGAATTAAATTAAAGGAGAAAAAAAAAATCACAATTTATATTATTTATCTACTGTATGTTACACATATCTAGGTATTCTACATATTTTTTTTTTTTTATTTCAAAATCCTTTGCTGGTCTTGGCAGTGGTCAGTAGTGAGCTGCCATTTCAGTTTCTTCTTCCTAGGATGCGCCACTTCCTTGAAATGTTCCCAACAGAAATTTCTACTGATTGGCTGTTGAAAGGGTCAAACATTCTCCATTTTTTCTTGACAGCCAATATCCAGCAGAAGGTCCTGGAACCCTCTAACACACTCAAATGGTCAAATGGTCCATTATATCAGAGACATAGGGATCACCATAGCAACCATATTGATTGCTATGGGGCCCAGAGCCAAAGGGAGCCCTACCAGGTCCCTTGCAGACATGTCCACCTGCCTAAGAAAAAATTACCTCACCTAGTTCAGTCCCAAAAACACCCTTTTATTTTTACTTAAGCCTTTCAAAGAGACTCCCAGGCTCAGATATTCTACTTACAAAACCGAGGCTCCTCTCTTCATCCGTGATAGTAACATTACGGCCAATGGCTGACGCCCTTTACAATACGAGACTTCTGTGGTATTGTGCATGCTCGTAACCAACCAGCCTGCAACAGCATCGGAGGAGGGGTGTTGACATTTCCAATACAAATAACCAGTGTGTGGAATTTCTATAGCCCAGAGTTCAATATTAAAAACAAAGACCAACATTCATATGTATTAGGATGATAAACTGCATTCACTTGTGGTAATAAACCTGCCTAGTTTATGTTTTGCAACAATAGAACATTTATTGTTATTGGCAACACAACATTAGAGATGTCCAAACTTCGCAAAATCAGGTCCGCTTGAGGATCCGCAATTTTTCGAAAAAATTCGAAAATTCGAAAATCCGCGAGCGGACCCCTTAAAACCTATTAAAATGAAAAAATATACGAGGATTTTTCAAAAATACGAGGATTCTTCGAAAATACGAGCGAGGATTCTTCGAAAATACGGACCCTAACGTATTTTTCCGCATTTTCGAAAATACGAGAAATCCTCGGAATTTAGAACATTTTTGAAAACGCAAGTTCGGAAGGCAGAAAAACGGAAAATCCACGATATCCGCCGTTCGCGAACGAGGTAAATCTGCCGCGTATCCGGGTTCGGATCCGCGAACTGGGCCATCACTACACAACATGTGGTAACAAGAACACACAGGCTTATTTAATAAGAGGTGCAACACTGCTTATGGTGTTAATTTGCACCAACCCATCAGATGATAACTTTTCCCCCAATCTATTAGAGTTAGAAAACATTTGCAATCAGATAATACATTTTTATTGGTCTGTTACAGTAACATCATCAGTCAAGATGGTAGGTGATGATCTTATGAACTTTACCTTATTCATCTCCGAATCTTCCTGCAAACGTTTAGTGTGACATGAGAACCTGCTGTTGAGGAAAGCTTTTATTCTCAGTGCAATATACAGAAAAGACTTGGGACTGGGAACCAAGTTGTATGGTACCGGGAGAGTCCTTCCCTCCTCAAAGTAAGAAAACCACAGTTTGGCTCTGGCAAATTTCCACTCCACATCAGCATCATCCTAAAACAAGAAATAGATTTAATGAAGTTAAACATTTAAAGAAGAACTAATGTGTAAAATGATAACTGATTCCCTATCTAATGGGGGCCTGGACCAGAATATCTATAAATGTTAATAACTTTACTTTAAACTGTTGCCTAAACCAAAATCCCATCATAGACCCTGTTCTTGTACACTAGGTTTTCCATGGCTTGGACCTGGTAAAGCATAACTTAAAGGGTAACTGTGGTCTCCAAATCTTCCAAACTAGTAAGAATTATATAAAAACCCTTCCACCGTACCTCCAATGGTACGGTGGAATTTCTCACAGAGTAAAGCCAGAGATGTGATTGTCAACTCATTATAAAGTACTAAAACACGTACGTGGCAACAAAAAATCCAGCAGATACCTCTGAGTCCCCTAACTCAGAAAACAAAGAGAGGCCCGACAGATCAGAACCTCAAAAACAGAAAAGAAAGATGGTACTCTGCTTGTGATATCTCCTAGTAAACTTACATATAATAACTCAGTAACCAAATAATATAACAATATTTAATATCCAAATAATATGTAAAATACCATGAATCAATCAATCAAAGAACAGTCACTCCTGGCGGTGGATGTAGAGCGACTTTTAGGAGTGACTAGATATATATATATCTAGATATTGGTCAAATATATATATATATCTTTTAACAAGTTTTACATTGATGTTCCTTATATTTATTCCTTTTTATTTATATGTATTATATTGTATCATGAGATACCCATAGAGCTAGATCTCTATATAAGTATATTTTTGTATAAGGGCTATTATACCAATTATTATTGTGGCTGGCCAGCCTTATATTGATTCATGGTATTTTACATATTATTTGGATATTAAATATTGTTATATTATTTGGTTACTGAGTTATTATATGTAAGTTTACTAGGAGATATCACAAGCAGAGTACCATCTTTCTTTTCAACTCATTATAAAAAAAATACTGCAGGCTTACATTTAACCCTAACTTGTTTGGAGACCACAGTTGCCCTTTAATGATATTACCAAAGAAGGTCCAATGAAAAGCAGAGAAAGCGATGTCTGATGTTTAGGTAGATAAAGTTATAAATAAAGCAGTTTTGAATCCCAGTAGGTGAGCATTCCCTCAAACTAAACTTGATTATCAAATAAATTTTTGATTCTATCCAGTGGCAGATTTAGACCTCACATAAACCCTGGTGTCCTTCAAAACGTCACATCCCCAATTTTTGTTTTAGGGGGAAAACAGACTATATTATGATGAAATCTGTGAACCACAAACTGTTTCCAATATTAACAATTTAGCAGAAGGGTGTTAGATTATTTTATAATTTCATGTGCTGCAAATAAAAGTTCCAATAATGGGGGATAAAAAAAAGATTGACAGCCGTCCCTAGCCACGGGCCTACTGTGCCTAATGGTAAATCCAACCCTGATTCCGTCTTAATTTAAAATAGGTTTAAAAATTATCTGCAAAGAAGAAAAATGTATTTCATTTTGTAATATGTAACCAGAGCCATTTTTAGGAGTGTTATACCCAGGCAGATAACCTGTGTAGACTCTAAATCAAACTAACTGCCATTTTGTTGGGTACATAAATATGGCGTGGCACATATGAAATAATGACAACTCTACACTAAGAAAAAAATAAAACTTTATTTAACCTTCTATAATTATACAGAAGATAAGATCGGCTATTTTCTCTTGTGATTCAATATAGAACTATATAACCACACGGGGCCCAATCGTCAACACTTGTACAGTATATGATATCACAAAGGATGTTAAGAAAATTTCTAGTTATAACATTAATACCTTCAATTGTGATCTACAATAACCTTCCTATCTACCCTATAATAGCAGAATGTAACATCATTTTAGTATAGATACCCTTTAAACTAGAATAACAAAATTGTTTTTACCTGACTGTAGTAAAATAAAACCTATTGGGTATTTGTTATTTACCGGTATGCATATTTTTTTTAAAATGATTATTATTTTGTTCTATGCAGAACTTCAACCTATCCATGTGTTGGATCTGTAAACTAAATTGTATCTGTGAACAAACGAGACAGATCTTTGGAGTCAATCCAATGGGGATGTCTGTTAGGGCTACTGCTACTTATTGTGTATTTTATAGGAAATGATTTGTTTAATGCAGCTTAAATGAAGATGAACTGATCTAACTGAATTCAAAACAACAACATTCCAAAATGCAAGCGAAGTTAGATGTGTTTGACGTCTGTGGTCCATCATCCATATTTTATTTGAAATGAATTCACAGATTATTTATCTTTACAGATTGTTAATAAACTCTGCTTATAGTGAAAATATCTTTTAATCAACTATGCACTAATGCATTTCATCTTCATCGATTCCAGGCGAAGTCTTGAGGAGGTTTCAATCAAGGGAACCATTTTTTATAAGAGGCCATTTTTTTTAAAGAACGTTCAGCATTTATTTTAGCAGTAACTGAAAACTGTTAAAGGTGCATTTGACCTTGAATGTGCAGGCCAATGTCCAACTTCTAGTAACTGAAAAGCAAGCAGGTAGAAAATGTACCCATCCTCAATCTATGTAGTCTAATGAGCTTCTATTTGTTCCTTATAAAGCAATGGTGGACAGAATTTTAGGTGAAGTATTTGACACTTCTGTTATTGTATTATTGACTTTAGGAGATTCCACACATGTTTTATATCAACCAGACTTTACATTTAAACTTACTAGAGTACTGGGTGGAGAGTCCTTTATTAGATTAATAATACTGTATTAACTGCTACACTGGTAGAGCCAAGAAAGATTAAGCAGAGGAAGATGAAGAAATTGAACGTTTAGGGGCATATTTAGGAGTGTATGGTGATAGCATGCGCTCTAATCAATTGGTCACAGTGCATCTAGTGTAGCCACTGCAATTGGGCCATACTAGTGTACGCTTTTAAACACACAATCGGATTGTAAACAGGATTGGATTGAGTGTTAAAATGGCCTGGTGTGGTCTAGCCCTTAGTGGGCACATTTCTAGCCTGGAATTAGGCTCTATTACTCAGTGTGGCTGGTAAATACAAGTTACCCACACAATTCTCGGCGATATTTTCACCATATATCACCATTTTTATAAACAATCTACATTTAGGTACAGTATCAAAAAAGTTAACAACTCTAGGTATTCTATGGAAGTTGAGAAACCCAATTTAAATAACATTTTAGAATCAACACAGAGATGCACTTGTATGAAGGGTCAAGTCTACCCCATCCCACAAATGTTATACTTACCTTCCCTATCCACCAAAACCCCAACCCTGCCAAATTTACTAGATCACATGGCCAGCAGGCTAAGTTTCATATTTATAAATATACAATAACAAGACTAATAGTAACATTTGGCTGTGTCGACCCTGGATGAAATTTAGGAATATTTGGGAGGAATGTACCCCCTAGGATATATGGAGCTATAAAAGACAACAATAAGAGGCAGGGAATAAGAAAAAACAGTGAGTTAGAGCCATAGATGGCAAAAACAAGTTAAGGTTTTTTAAAGCACAATGCATAGCGCTGATTGTGCGAATTGAAATAATGGATAAATACAGAACACTACAGTAGACACCAGTGTGACAAACAAAAATGGTTGGATGCTCATTTGTAAGATATCAGGAAAATGTAAATAAGAAAGTGAAAGGCGTCTGATAGGTCAGAATAAAGTTAAATTGCAACTCAAGTGAAGGTCCACCAAAGAATGTAGCTGTGGAAGAAAATTAAACTTAACCCCTGTTTTGTTTTAATTTAAAGCCTGCGTGGAGAACTACAGTGAGTATAATGTTGTTTTTTTTAAAAACGGTTAAAATAAAAAGTACTGGGTACAGGAATATAGGACCGGTCAAGCCTACTTAGAAATATTGTTTCTGTGAGCACTATCTTTAATACAGGAATAGTCCAGGACTAACTTGGCAAAGGAAAACAGTTAGTGCTGTAGCTCCTCGATGAAACGATATTGGGAGGTAGAATAATGAACCCTACCTCCCTGCCCCAGGTACTTTCCATTTTTAAAAAGTAAAATTTTAGAGTGTAGTTATCCATTAAAGTCAGATATAACAAGACTTAAAGCTGCAAAACACAATAAAAATTCCAAAGCTAATCACTTTTTAATTAAAGGGACACTATACTGAAAAAATGACTTTTCCTCATCTTAACCTATAATTGAATACATGTAAGTGCCCTTTAAAGTAAATTAAATTGGGAGGTAAAATTTTTGTTCTTAAGTCAATAGAATTAAAGATTCTAGAGAGTGGGGGATACAGCCATTTTTTTTTGATAAGTGGTCTAAAGAAATGGCACAGGAGCTTTAATTGTTCACATTCTAAAACACTCAGTTTAATGGGAAACAGAAGAGATTTATACTTAGATGAAAGTGTTGGTTTAAGGAAAATGTCACAGCAATTAGACAAAATGTCTAACAAACTAACATTCATTTAGCAGCAATTAGTTGAGGCAATTAACTTACTAACATATTTTGTGCTTTTGTGCCAAGAACCTCTTTCTTTTTATAAAAATCAAAAATCTGTTTAACATATTGTTGCTCATATATGAACATCATCAGAGTATATTTAAGTTGAAAAGAAATCTCTTCAGAAATCTCTAGGGACTAACTGGATGTCCAGAACATCTAGAGATGCCGAATGGAGCACTTCATCTTACCTTCTGGGTTCCCCTGATGCAGTAATCACTTTGAGACCGTTATTGCTTTAAGGGAAGCAGGAAGATAAGGTTTACTCACTTGCCACCTCCGTTGAGAGTAGCGCAAAAAAAATATTTTTTTTTGCCATCAGGTGGCAGGCGGTGTTTATGGAAATGGTAATCCAAAGGAAGTTTATGGAAATGGCTCTGCTAGTTATCAGTAAACCACACAGATATCACAACAGATAGTGGGGTGTTTACACTTATATGGGCGATAACCCCTTTAATTGCATATCCCCTTAAATGTCCAGAAACATTAAGTGGCTAATTGAAACTACAGAAACATCTAGTGGTCAAGAGGAAGTCCAGGAACATATACTGTAGGACCAACTTGCTGTCGGCGGGCACACTCTCTGACAACCTACAGTAGCTGTGACTGTGATCTGATCCTGCCTCTGCCTGCCATCACATCTCCTGCCACAGTAAGTAACTTATAGTCTGTGTTATATTACCAGTCTGTATGGGCAACGTATAAATTGCCCACAGAAACTGGTACATACAAGTTCCCACACAGACTGGTATATGCAAATTGTCCACAGTCACTGCTGGCACATATGTGTACCAGTCACTTAGGGCAACTTGCATGTACCGTCACTGTGGGCAACTTAAACGTCTGTATATGTATGTATATGTCTACTTATATAGTGCAACTTGGGGGGAAAAGTGCTTAAACCATATAACATGAGTAAAATGGTCCCTGCCCCATATGCTTACAATCTAGTTAGGTTTAGGTTAGATACAGATACATAGGGAAGTGTAGAAGTGCCATAGTAAGATCTGGTGCAGTGTCAATGTATCAGTCTGTGTGGACAACTTGTATGTACCAGTCACTTTAGGCAACTTGTACATACTTGTCACTGTGTGCAACTAATATATACCAGTCACTGTGTGCAACTTATTTTTACCAGTCTATGTTCAGGGCACTCTAGCACATATATTACCACTCTGGCACATATGTGTCAGCCCTCCAGTTCCCCAGCGATTGTTAGGTCAGCCCTCTAGCCCTCCTTTTGGTTACAGTAATCTAGAGAATTTGGTTTAGATAGCACATAATAGAAAAACAGAGTTTGGGTACTTTTATTCGTAAGAATGAGCCTGTGATTAACAGTATGTCAAGAAGAACTTTAGATCTATCATTGGAAATGTCTTTTAAATGTTATTCTAAACATAGAGAAACTGCCAAAAGAGAGATCACGCTAAGCCACATCCAAGAATATTCTTCAGCCAAACATGGGTGGGATATTTACAATTAATCTTTTAAAGGGACTGAACCAGTAAACATTTCTATCAATATTTGGTTTCTTAAAGGGCAAAATGAAAATGTGACCATGTATTCTTACAATAGTGACTAAACACGGGCCAGTTATTCTTTTATCCTTGCAGTATAAACTGACCACTAGCCCCATTTTTCAGCAATGTGACCTTGTTTAGAAATAACCAGACAACAACATGACACTGCTCTAACACTGTTGTACTCACAATTGAGTATATTTGGGAGCTTTTTAGATTTATTTTTTTAAATCCCAAATGTGCTTATAATTTAGGGTTGTTGCCCAGCTCAACTATAATCAGACACTCTGGATTACCATAGCCAAAAGGCATAAAAGACCCCTGCAAACCATTCTCAGCTATCAAGAGGAGGTTTCAGCAGAGAGCCCAAATAGAAAGCTCCTAAAGGAGAAAAGGAGCCCTCATGAGAGCTCCTGTGCTACCAAACCAGGGGGAGACATGTCATTAGGTCAAGTATTTGGGGGTCTCTCTTTTAATGAAGACCTAGGCCACAAAAAACAAACAAAAACAATGGGACCTGGTTATTCAGCAAACCCAGCAACACTGTAGTGCTTCAGTTCTAGCTGGTGCTACAAAGTACCAATGAACTTCTAAGAAACTATCCCTAAGAGCTGGAGAACTGATGGCATCCACTGAGAAACCTTTAACTGCTGTACAGAAAGTATACTTGGTCTTTAAACTGGGTATGTCAAAAACTTGTGGCAGTGTGCATGGCCCCGGAAATAAAGGTTGTGCGTGTGCTGCCTTTCTACAGACCCATCACATACCGTAACCCTAAAATCAGATATCCTAATGGAGAATCAAGCAGTCTGCACTTCCTTACAGTAACCATGCCCCCCCATCCATTATTTAAACACCAAAATGTATAATAAAACCAGTACAGGTGTATATCCTGTACATATTGCAATTTAACATGAGAATAAATCAATCACATGGATGGAAATGAATTATCAGTGCATGGTCAGTAGAAAAAATAATTTCTAAAACAATAAATTAACATATCAGTGCATCCTATCACACTCAATTAACTTTACATTACATTGTGAGTAAATGAAGGAGACAAATCCAATAAATCTCCTAAAAATATGTATAATTCAAACACATGTGATATATAACCCTATATGCTCGTGGAAATGGCTCTGGAATACAAGAGAAAAACTCTTTTCTTTTTTTATTTTGAGCTACTAAGAGTCACTCTGAAACATAATTGGACTCCATCTTGTACTTCATCTAATAACGCTTGTGAAGGAAGCCAGTCGGATGACTAGCGAAACGTCTTCAAGAACTACATTTCAAGTCCAGTTGATCTAATTGAATACAACAGATTCATCTAATAACGTTTAAAGGATATCTTCACCCCAAAAATAACTTTTTCCTGTAGCGTGGAGGACCCACTCCCAACCCTAACCGCCATGTTTAAAAATTTTAAAAAGTACAGAGAAACAGACTTACCAACATTCTTTACCTCGGTCTCTGTGTCTCTGCTTCTTGGGAATGGAGTAGCATTAGGGGCTGGATCAGCAGCCACATCTGTGATTGGCTGAGAGTCAGCCAATCGCTAACACAGCTGCCGACTATGAAGAGAGCTAAGGGAACGAAGGTCAGTAAGTCTGTTTCTCTGCACTTTTTTAAATTTTTAACCTGGCGGTAAGGGTTGGGAGGGGGTCCTCCACACTACTAGAAAAAAGTTTATTCCAACCTAAATAGGCCCTGCAGGTCAACCATATGGAGCAGAAGAGAAAGGTAAGGATTTTTTAACAGTGGGGAAAATTTTAGTTTTGGGGGTAGACATGCTTTTAAGGACTGAAACATAAGTATATTTTTCACTTTTTATCCCATTTTGGTTTTGGACAGTTGCTTGTGTTCGTCTAATTAGAACAAAGGAACTCGGC
Source organism: Hymenochirus boettgeri (assembly GCA_019447015.1). Classification (NCBI taxonomy): domain Eukaryota; kingdom Metazoa; phylum Chordata; class Amphibia; order Anura; family Pipidae; genus Hymenochirus; species Hymenochirus boettgeri. Next base: position 318,104,195 of record CM033470.1, on the reverse strand, counting down.
TGCCTAAACACTAGTTTACCTATTTATATTGTACTGCACTGTATTCTGTTACATTTTTACCTGGATGTGGTAGTGAATGAACAGGCATTACTGATAGTTTAGTTGTATAGCTGTGCTATATGGAGTGCTGAGCATTTGCAATAATTATTTTTGCACAATTGTGCAATTTAGAGATTTATTTCAAAGCAAAAATTAAAGGGACACTATTGTCATGCAGCAACTATTTTCTAGCTCTGCCCCCATTAACATAAATGAAATAGGAAGAGCAAGTAGTGTGTCATTACAACATGCAACTCAATTCACAGTGTTACAAAAGCCCAAGAGCATAAAAATCACACTCACAATGGAAGGAAAGTGACCCGGGTGGACAAACTCCCCGAGCCCTGCACTGAAGTGCTCGTCAGACCAAGATGATTCAGTAGTACACGTGAACTCACCGTTCAATATGGTTGGCCCAGGTGCAGTGTGCGCCAGGCCCCTCTTAAATGCTAGCTCTGCCCCCAGTCAGTTTCAATGACACTTCCTCTATCTCGGACATGGACAAGTATATGTTAATGAAGAGTAGGGTGGAGACAGAAAGCTGTCAGTTACTGCACAAGTATAAGGTTTCATTAAGGGGAAATGTGCCATGTACCAATTTCTTTCAATGCAGAGAATAAACAGGAGAATTTACAAATGTTGTACTGTTGGCCATACACGGTCGAATAACTGTACTATATCGCAGTATCCAGATGGATTGTAGTGTGTATAGGCTCCTTTAACAAATGAGGTTTCAGTTACATTTTGTGCAATTACTTTCTTTACGCAATATCTACTTACCATTGCAAGTAAAATGAAATCTTACCTCAATTTCTTGGAATGAATTGTTGATCATAGCGATGAGCATGTTCAGTAAAACAATCACCATGGTAACATTGTATACCCCGTACAGAACATATCCAATATTCTCTATAAATTTGTGTCCATAATTGATGACCACAGATTTAACTTCAGAAAGTCCAAAAATAGCCCAAAACAAAGTCTTAAAACTTTCTTCAACCCTGGAAACAGATCACAGAGACAAGATAGAATGTTCATAGAGGGAATTCATCATTGCTATAAAATGCGTATTAGGGTCACGTTAACCAATCAACTTGTCTAAATAAAAATGGCACAGTAACATTCTGTTATGTTTATTAAAACCTTATGAAAATGCCTCTTTAGTCAATGTTATATGATTCTAGTTTTCAGACTTATTTAAAAATGATTTCATTGGTAAAATGATCTACAGACAAATCTAATTTTATTTTTCCATGTTGTTGTCCAGATACAAAATCAAACCATAAACTTTATATGGGGTTGTCTTGGATTGTGGAGGTATAATGAATAGAGATGTCCGAACTTTGCAAAATCCGGTCCGCTCGAGGATCCCGGATCCCGCTCGAGCGGACCCGTTAAAATGAAAAATATTATAGAAATTACGAGATTTCTCGTATTTTCTAAAATTTTCGAAATGACGAGTTTTCGCGCATTTTCGAAAATACGTGAGATTTCGAAAATTTTAGAAAACGGATTTTTCGAAAATACGAATAATCCTCGTATTTTCGAAAATTTTCGAAAATCTCGTAATTTAGAAAATTTTCGAAAATACGGGAAATCCGCGGTTCGGAAGGCGGAAAATCCGGAAAAATCTGCCGTTCGCAAACGGGATAAATCCGCGGCGGATCCGGGTTTGGATCCGCGAACTGGCCATCCCTAATAATGAATACCATGGAATCACCCTCTTAGAACTGCCATCCTATAACAATCCATAAACATGATTTGGGGGTGTCTTGGATTGTGGAGTGATGAATTCTTTTTATTTAGATCAAAAACATAGCATTCAACGTTTTGGGACTCACAGGTCCCTTCCTCGGAACCTGAGAGTTCCGAAACGTTGTATGCTATGTTTAGCACTAAATAAAAAGAATTCATCACCCAAGTAGTGTGCTCCTCTACTCTTAACTTTGCTTGGATTGTAAAGCCCTGGAACTAGAGGGCTGAGAGGATCTGCACCTACCAACTTGTCTGGCTAAATAGCCAAAAACAGTGTGCCACAGTACATCCAGAACTTTGTTGAGGTATATCGACTCCCATGGCATCACCTCCTTAGAACTGCCACCCTATAACAATCCATAAACATTGATATGGGGGTGTCTTGGTTTGTGGAGGTATAATGACTCCCATGGCATCACCCCCTTAGAACTGCCATCCTATTACAATTCATAAACATGATATGGGGGTGTTTGGATTGTGGAGGTATAATGACTCCCATATCATCAAACATGATATTAGTACTGAGCCCAGGTTTCAAACTGAACCTGGTTTTGAAGCTAAACTTGAGGAAACTTCGAAGTAGAAATGGAAAGTTGAAAATTCAAAACACATTTTTGAACATTTAAATATTCAGTGTTGCAATTTGATGAAGATTTTAAAAATCTACTCCCATTGACTTCAATTGGATTGGATTAAAATTTTCAGTTTCATGGAATTTTAACATTTTGCAGAGTACAAAATTAAAAATTTAATTACCAGTGAAACTAAATTCGCCGCGTTCGTTCATCTCTAGAGTTAAATACAAGAAGATTGTACAGCCTCCATGCAGATAATAAAATAATTACAGGAGATGCAGCTACTTTACAGTTAACTTGTAGCAGGGTTTAACTGTTGTTGGTGAATTAGTTGTGTTAGTTTCCCCCATAATGTACAACATGTAAAGAAGCCTGACTGCCCTCTACTGTCCATTTCCAGACACTGCATGAGAATGTAAGCTGGGAGAATAGAGCTTTGACACTGACTTTCTAAGCACTGGCAATGAAAATAAAGGTAGGAATGTTGGTAATGTCAAATTAATACATCCCAACTACGTATAAATTCAACTAGTTTAATATTGATCTGTGGTGTAGTTTTATCTTTAATAAAACAAAAAAATAAATTAAAGACAAGTACAAAAAAGGAGGTGGAACAAGAAGATTTAAACAAGTAGAAAGACAAGGGCCAAGGAAGCAGATAAATCATGATCATACACTTGACAAAGGCTTCATGAACAGGGCGTTGTTATATGTTTGCCAACGTAACTTACCTGGAGGCGAACCCACAACATTTTTAAACCCTTGGCGAGACTTACGTCATAACCATTCAGGTTTACCCCTCCATTTAAGTTTTCAAAACATAACTCAACCTTTTCTGCATCAGCTGCGCAGTGCTATTTCCAAAAAGATTTTGAAATGGCGCTGTGATAGGGCCATGGAACTGGCACAGAGAACCCTCCCTGGGTGCAGAGTCTAAGTGTCCCTGAGGTCTTCTTCAGAGACTCTGATGGTGAGGATTTAACGCTGTTCAGGGACAACCAGGTCATGACCCAAGGTGTGAACACAAGGATCAGGACCTACGATGTGAAGAGGAGATAAACTGAGGAAGCCAAAAGGACAGATGAGAAAACTCAATCGTAAAATGGCTGAGAAAACCGGCAGGCAAAAGGTAGGTGTGGTCGATGAACAGGCCGATTGTCAAGGCTAGTGGGTAAGCTTGGTCCAAAAACAGGTAGAAAGTGATCAAAATCACAAAGTAGGAAGCACAGGAACACAGAAGAACAGGAGCTGAGGCAGGAAAATTAATCCAAACTGACAACAAAGAAAGTACTAGACCAGGGACTTAAATAGGAGGAAATGGTCTGCTTCCATCATCAGAAACCATTACCCCCCACCTCCGCCAGCGTGGTTGCAACAATCTTTTGAAGTTTGAGTTTTCATAAACCGACTTTTCGAGACTTGACTTTGACTCAACTTTTTCAACACTCGACTTTTCAAAACTCTACTTTGAGACTCTGCTTAAGACTCTCCTTTTTAAATTTTTGAAAAGTCAAATTTTGAAAAGTAGAGACTAGATTTTTCAAGACTTGACTTTTAAAAACTTTGAGACTCGACTTCAAAACTTGACTTTGAGACTCTACTTTTCAAAACTTTACTTTTCAAAGATTTTTTAAGGTAGAGTTTAAAAGTGGAGACTCGGTTTTTGAAGACTAAACTTTTCAAAACTTTGAGACTCAACTTTTCATAATTCTACTGTGAGACTCTGGTTTGAGACTCTACCTTTACCTCTCGAGTTTTGAAAAGTAGAGTCTCAAAATAGAGACTCAATTTTTCAAGACTCGACTTTTCAAAACTCGATATTTGAAAACTCGACTTTTGAAAAGTTGAGTTTTGAAAACACGATTTTTCAAAACTAGACTTTCAAAATTTTGAGACTCGATTTTTCCAAATTCAGCTTTTCAAAACTTGACTTTTCAAGACTTGACTTTTCAAAACTAGATTTTTCAAAATTTTGAGACTTGATTTGATTATTTAAAACTTTTGAAAACTCTTTTGAAGTTTGAGTTCTCCAAATCCGGCTTTTCAAAACTTTGAGACTAATCTTTTGAAAGTTCGACTTAACTAATTTTTCAAGACTCAAACTCAACTATTCTTAACTTTGAGATGACTTTTCAAAAATCGATTTTTTTTTTTTAAAACTTGACTTAACCACAACTTTTCAAAACTCGGCTTTGATACTCTGATATTTGACTTTTCAAACTGCGACTTTTCAAAACTCGACTTTGAGACACTTTGATATTCGACTTTTCAAAACTCAAGTTTTCAGAACTTTGAGACTCGACTTTTCAAAACTCGAATTTTAAAACCTTTGAGACTCGACTTTTCAAAACTCGACTTATGCAACAAAGATCTTGCATTCGTGATAAAAGAGACCTTCGTGGAATACAAGACTAGAAGGGGCATTAAGAGTGGCTTCCTTAATGTCTTCGATAAGTTGGGTCTGTAAGAGTAGAAAAATGTCTATGTCGAAAGAATAGTATCATGAGGAGAGGTAGTGGAGGTGTCCACACATTTTCTGGATAATGCATCTGCTTTGCTGTTTTCGGAACCCAGTAAGTAATAGGAAAGTTAACTCAAAATAAGAACAGTGTCTATGTAGCCCTACGTGGTCTTAGCATTTTAGCTGCTTGGAGATTTTCAAGATTCTTGTGGTATGTGAGAATCAGGATTGGATGGCTTGCAGAAGATAACACCATTCCTCCATCTTTATAGCCATCAACTCTCAATCTCAGACATCATAGCTTTTAATTCTAGTCTTAAAGGATGTCCATGTGTCCTCTGATTTGACCGATTAATGAACAATGCACCAGAGAGTTTACTGTATGGCCCATTAATATATTTGTGTAAAGTGATCATATCCCCATGCAAATGTTGCTTGTCCATCAAGCCCCACCATTACCCTTAGTATAATTTTAATTTCCCTTCTCTGAACTACTTCCATTTCCAAGATGTCCCTTTTGTATATGGGATTCAAAACTGCACTGCATATTCCAAATGAGGCCTTACCAGTACCTTGTAAAGAGGGAGAATAACATTTTTCTCCTTAGAATCTATCCCCCTTTTATACAAAACAATATTTTGCTAGCTCTAGCAGTGGCTGCCTGGCAGCCTATCAACATAAGGTACACATCTATGGCTTGCCTTAGGGATTGTGATTGGATCTGTTGTATGCTCTCTGTCTACCACCCTCCATAAACAAAAGTAGTACCCCGTAGGTGAATACACATAAAAAAGGCAAAAATAAGGTAAGTATAATAAAAGTTTATATATAAATCAACAATGTATAGCTGGCCAGGCACAGTGTCTACACAATATATAAATAAAACCAAGTAGTATGACATCAAATAAGTAACATATATATATATCAATAAAAAGTCCACAGACTCGCTATCAAGAGTAACTATGGGATAAGAGCCCAGATCAGCAGCTAAAAAGAAGGGTTTAATCTGAGAGGTGTCCAGATAACATGTCTCTATATGAAACGGTAAACAAATGGATTATCACAAAGTTCCGTCGGTGTGTGCACCATATAACACCATAGGTGGGCGGGGTGGAGAGAAATAATATAAGTAATACTACACCGTTGGAGCAATGAATCGTGCAGGTAGGAATACTCAGCTGAATGGACCCCCGGACTAAAGCAGGCACTTGGGATCCAAAGCAGAGGTAAGTATATCGATGCATTAACTGCGCTCCCTCGAGGAAAGCAACTTCCTTCACTACAGGTCACGAGGCGCCAGCCCAAAAATTCCACGGCTCTCACCAAAACAGCGCCAATACGTCGGCGATACGTCACTCAAAAGTGTCATCTGCAGATGACACTTGAGTGACGTATGCCGTGTTTTGGTGAGAGCCGTGAAATTTTTTGCAGATGACACTTTGAGTGCGTATGCCGAATATTGCCGTTTTGGTGAGACCGTGGAATTTTTTGGCTGCAGATGAAACTTTGAGTGACGTATCGCCGACATATTGCCGCTGTTTTTGTGGACAGCCGTGGAATTTTTGGGCTGCAGATGACACTTTTGAGTGACGTATCGCCGACATATTGCCGCTGTTTTGGTGAGAGCCGTGGAATTTGGGCTGCAGATGACACTTTTGAGTGACGTATCGCCGATGTATTGCCGTGATAATCCATTTGTTTACCGTTTCATATAGAGACAATGTTATCTGGACCTCTCAGATTAAACCCTTCTTTTTAGCTGCTGATCTGGGCTCTTATCCCTAGTACTTTTGATAGCGAGTCTGTGGACTTTTTATTGATATATATAGTTACTTATTTGATGTCATACTACTTGGTTTTATTTATTGTGTAGACACTGTGCCGGCCAGCTATACATTGTTGATTTATATAAACTTTTTTATATCTACCTTATTTTTGCCTTTTTATGTGTATTCACCCGGGTACTACTTTTGTTTATGTGTTTTATATGGTGACATCCCGTTTGGATACTATAATGTGAAGTAGTATGACATCAAATAAGTAACATATATATATCAATAAAAAGTCCACAGACTCGCTATCAAGAGTAACTATGGGATAAGAGCCCAGATCAGCAGCTAAAAAGAAGGGTTTAATCTGAGAGGTGTCCAGATAAACATGTCTCATATGAAACGGTAAACAAATGGATTATCACAAAGTTCCGTCGGTGTGTGCACCATATAACACCATAGGGGGCGGGGTGGAGAGAAATAATATAAGTAATACTACACCGTTGGAGCAATGAATCGTGCAGGTAGGAATACTCAGCTGAATGGACCCCCGGACTAAAGCAGGCACTTGGGATCCAAAGCAGAGGTAAGTTATTCAGATGCATTAACTGCGCTCCCTCGAGGAAAGCAACTTCCTTCACTACAGGTCACGAGGCAGCCAGCCCAAAAATTCCACGGCTCTCACCAAAACAGCGCCAATACGTCGGCGATACGTCACTCAAAAGTGTCATCTGCAGATGACACTTGAGTGACGTATGCGTGTTTTGGTGAGAGCCGTGAAATTTTTTGCAGATGACACTTTGAGTGACGTATGCCGACATATTGCCGTTTTGGTGAGACCGTGGAATTTTTTGGCTGCAGATGAAACTTTGAGTGACGTATCGCCGACATATTGCCGCTGTTTTTGTGGAAGCCGTGGAATTTTTGGGCTGCAGATGACACTTTTGAGTGACGTATCGCCGACATATTGCCGCTGTTTTGGTGAGAGCCGTGGAATTTGGGCTGCAGATGACACTTTTGAGTGACGTATCGCCGATGTATTGCCGTGATAATCCATTTGTTTACCGTTTCATATAGAGACATGTTATCTGGACGCCTCTCAGATTAAACCCTTCTTTTTAGCTGCTGATCTGGGCTCTTATCCCTAGTACTTTTGATAGCGAGTCTGTGGACTTTTTATTGATATATATAGTTACTTATTTGATGTCATACTACTTGGTTTTATTTATTGTGTAGACACTGTGCCGGCCAGCTATACATTGTTGATTTATATAAACTTTTTTATATCTACCTTATTTTTGCCTTTTTATGTGTATTCACCCGGGTACTACTTTTGTTTATGTGTTTTATATGGTGACATCCCGTTTGGATACTATAATGTGATAAGAGCCCAGATCAGCAGCTAAAAAGAAGGGTTTAATCTGAGAGGTGTCCAGATAACATGTCTCTATATGAAACGGTAAACAACTGGATTATCACAAAGTTCCGTCGGTGTGTGCACACCATATAACACCATAGGATGCCGGGGTGGAGAGAAATAATATAAGTAATACTACACCGTTGGAGCAATGAATCGTGCAGGTAGGAATACTCAGCTGAATGGACCCCCCGGACTAAAGCAGGCACTTGGGATCCAAAGCAGAGGTAAGTATATCAGCTGCATTAACTGCGTCCTCCTCGAGGAAAGCAACTTCCTTCACTACAGGTCACGAGGGCACGCCAGCCCAAAAATTCCACGGCTCTCACCAAAACAGCGCCAATACGTCGGCGATACGTCACTCAAAAGTGTCATCTGCAGATGACACTTGAGTGACGTATTGCCGCTGTTTTGGTGAGAGCCGTGAAATTTTTTGGCTGCAGATGACACTTTTGAGTGACGTATCGCCGACATATTGCCGCTGTTTTGGTGAGAGCCGTGGAATTTTTGGGCTGCAGATGACACTTTTGAGTGACGTATCGCCGACATATTGCCGCTGTTTTGGTGAGAGCCGTGGAATTTTTGGGCTGCAGATGACACTTTTGAGTGACGTATCGCCGATGTATTGCCGTGATAATCCATTTGTTTACCGTTTCATATAGAGACATGTTATCTGGACGCCTCTCAGATTAAACCCTTCTTTTTAGCTGCTGATCTGGGCTCTTATCCCATAGTTACTCTTGATAGCGAGTCTGTGGACTTTTTATTGATATAGATATGTTACTTATTTGATGTCATACTACTTGGTTTTATTTATATATTGTGTAGACACTGTGCCTGGCCAGCTATACATTGTTGATTTATATATAAACTTTTATTATACTTACCTTATTTTTGCCTTTTTTATGTGTATTCACCTACTGGGTACTACTTTTGTTTATGTGTTTTATATGGTGACATCCCGTTTGGGACTACATCATATATTGTGGGGCTCAGAAGTACCTGGAGGGTGGGTTTCCGCCCTATATATTTTATTTCTACCACCCTCCATACAGCCAAACACAGTGCATCATTTGAAAGTGGACAAAACCATTTGTAGAAAAGATGATCAATAGTCTGTGATGTCTCGGAGCTAAATCACATGTGACATAGCAAAAGGTCTAAATACTTGGAGCCATTAAAAAAAGGAAAAAACTTTGCAAAATCCTTTTGTTACTACAAGGCGTACATTGGGACACAATGAATTTTTAAACATTTAGCAGGAGGTAAAAAGATTGAATCCAATATATAATGTATGTACAAGAGGAAGATAAAATATAATGTATGTACAAGAGATAAATAAGTAATAAATACATATATAAGTATACTGATATAGTGATGAAAGTGTCTGGAACATAAGCCGAGAGGTTTGTGCCCAGGAGACCTTACAATCTAGGTGTAAGTACATAATAATAAAATATACACACATTAGGGTAGATATTAGAAAAAATCCACTTCTCTAAAGTGGGAGCTTATTTCCTTTAGCTGGAACTTATGTTTCTGTGCAGCCTTGCGGTGATTTGAATGGAGAGATTACCGAGGGGGCACCACATACTGAGATTTAATATTAGAATGAATCTAATCTTATCTCTTACCAGATGCATTTTCCAATATGATAATTCCATGCTTCACTAGCCTTGAAACACATTCCCAATCTTCTATTTTCTGTATTTGTCTAGTTTATTGTTTCAATGAAAATCCATTTAATTCCTTTTTAAATGACTGTGTATTCCAGAATTTTCCATTTTTTAAATTTTCCATTTTAAATTTTTTTTTACATTTGTCTAATTTAGTTAAAAAAGGGGCACTAAACTGTTAAAAATAAAACAAATATATATATATATATATATATATATATATAAAGAAAATTTTCCAGTTAGGTAGGGGACTCATTTTCTACTTCCTAATTTATGTTCTTACCTTATATCTCTTCATAGGCACGATTCTGTGCCCCCAGTGTGAGAGATTGTGAGGGTCATTGTGTCAGCAGCATGTGGCCAACTTTAAAGAGGAATAACTCTGCAGTAAGATTAAAGCAGGAGGTAGGAAGTGGATTTCCTACCTTGCTAAAAAAAATATTTATGCTTTATTATGTTTTTTAACAGTTTTTCATCCCTTTAAAACAACTAGCAAACCTTTCTAAAAACATCAAACCAGGACACAAACTAAACACCCTGGAAAGCAAAGCAAAGATATTAAAAGTAAAGACTTACGTTGTAAAGGCATCGTTTTGTTTAGCTCCAAGATAATAGGAATACAGATTAAACATTCCAATCATGAAAGCTACAAATACCATGATGAATATGACCATAAATTTGAAGATATCTTTTACAGTCCTTCCAAGTGATATCTGGAGAGGTCCAAAGCTTTCATTAGCTGGTAAAATATAGGCAATTCTGGAAAAACTTAAAACCACTGCAATCGCGTAAAGTCCTTCGGATATGATCTGAGGATCTGACGGCAGCCATTTTATTCTGGCTAGAAAAGAAGAGAATCCAATACAGTGATAGAGCGTGCACATGCACAATACATACCAACATCTTTAACTAAACTCAGGGGAGTCGACATTGGGTGTTGATCCCAGAGACTTTTCCAACCTTTAATTTTTTTTTAACTGTATAAAAGAGAAAAACGAGGTCACTGCAAGGTGGGAAAAGAGGTAAAGCACTTTTTTTATCGCCACCTAGAGAGCAATAATAAAATAATGATACATAAGGCTATGGTCTTTCAATGGGGAGGTGCAGTGGATTATATCATTATAACAACCTCTTGGCTACGTAGCTAAGAGGTTTTTATATGAATATATACACACTGTACCTTCCAATTAAAAGCCTGTCCACGTTAGCAATAAAGAATTTCACTAATTTAACGTTTAACCATATTAAAGGGCACAGACCTGAATGTATTTTATCAGTCCAACAACAACCGACATTCCTTTCCCTTCAGTGACTATAAATGCTGCGTTCAGTAAAGAATCTATGTTCAGTAAAGCCCAGGAGACCCGGATGTCTTAGGAAGCCATAGGAAAGTCATAGGAAAGACATCCGAGTCTCCCAGGTTTTACTGAACATAGAATCTTCATGGAGCGCGGCCTTTACACTGAAGGGAAAGGAATGCCGCTGGGGGTTGGACTGATAAAATTCAGGTCTGTGCCCCGTAATATAGTTAAACGTTAAATTAGTGAAATCCTCTTTTGTTAATGTATAGTGGCTGTGCTTAAAAGTATTGTCCCGGGGGGGTTAATTACTTTAAATAAAATATGACCCAAAACACCATTTTTTATTTAAAGTAATTAAACCTTATGTATTATAAGAAATAATACGCCCCATCACAGTGTAATATAAGGTTTATAAATTCAGAGTTCCCTGCCCTGTATAAAAGCCTGCGGTCTCCTGCAGGCCATTTCTAGCCATCTTGGTGCCCTAGTGTCATCGGGTTGAAATCCCAATCTCAGTAGTGTGGCCTAGCCCTCCAAGAGTATTGGACTGAACACTTTCAGTGCCAGTGGACTTCCCCAGAATATTGTGATTACCTCTTTCAGTGCAGCAGAGTGTTACCATTAACCCTTCAGTGCCAGCAGACTTTCTTACTAATAATTTCAGTGCCAGCAGAGTATTGACATTAACTCTTCAGTGTCAGCAGACTTCCCCAGAATATTGTGAGCAGATTATTGTCATTAACCCCTTAGTGCCAGCACTTTCCCAGAATGGCATTAACATTAACTCTGCCAGCAAAGTATTACCTTTAACCCTTAAAGAAAGCAGGTATGAACCTGCTTTCCATGTCTTCTCCATTGAATTGTTCACTCCTCACCTACTCTAAGTTCTAATAGAGAGTTGGGTGGAAGGAAGAAAGAGAGTTGGGTGGAAGGAAGAAAGAGGCAGGGATAGGGATCTCATGGCTGCTAGTCACAGGGGCAGGGAAGGACTGGGACCTTTTGGCCTAGGGGGCAAATACAGCCAAGTGGCCCTTTCACAGTACATCGCAAAAAAATGACCACGTCCTCTTTACTAAGGCCACACCCACTTTGCTTAAGTTATACCTGTTTACCTGTTTTTAAGACCACTTTTCCCATTTTACATTGTTTCCTGCAAACATTTTAGGGGAATTATGTGTTTAAGACTAAAAAAGCCGGGGGGGTGACTTACAACCAGCTAATGAACTGGAGGGCTAACTAACACCGGCTTATGGAATAGAGGGTTGAAAAACCTGGCTAATAAACTGGAGGGCTGACTGACACTGGTTAATGAACTGGAGGATGACAATGCTGGCAAATGAAATATAGGGCTGAGAATACTGTGTGAGGAATTGGAGGGGTGACAATAGTGACTAATGAACTGGAGGGTTGACTAACACAGCTACTGAACCGGAGGGCTGGCATTGGGTGATGAACTGGAGAACTGACAATACTGACTAAAGAACTGGAGGGCTGACACTGCTATTTAACTTGAAGGCTGACATTGCTAATAAAATGAAAGGCTAACAAACACTGTCTAATGAACTGGAGGGCTGACAAAAGCTGGCATATACATTGGAGGGCTCACAACACTTGCTAATGAACTGAAGGGCTGAAAACACTGGCAAATGAACTGGAGGGCTGATAATACTGGCTAATGAACTGGAGGACTCACAGCACCAGCTAATGAATTGGAGGGCTGACTAACAATGCTTATGCACTGGAGCCAGAAGGTTGACAATAGGCTAATGAACTGGAGGGCTGACTAACACGGCTAATAAACTGGAGGTCTGACAATACTGGCTAATGAACTGGAGGGTTTACAATTCTGGCCAATGAACTGGAGGGCTGACAAAATTGACTAATGAACTGGAGGGCTGACTATCACTGGTTAATTAACTGGAGGGCTGACAATACTGGGAAATGGAAATGTACCAGACCAAAATATTAATTGCGTTAAAGGGACATTTTACTGTTATAAGTGATTTCCCACCAGGTTTTTCTATAATTTACTGGGAGATGCTGCTCCAAGCTCTGGTACTTACATAGTTAACTTGTACCAAGTTCCGAAAGTTGCTCTTTGACAGTGTGTACTCCTTCCTCTAATGGCACATTTCTCTATCCATAATGTTGGTGCGCACGTGCCTGCGTTAGGAAACAGCGAGGGGAGAGACGGTCAGTAGGAGGTGACACAATGTCATAGCACAGGTTTCGGAGCTTCGTGCAAGGTTATTATATAAGTACCAGAGGTTGGAGTAGCCTGGTGGGAAGTCATGTGTAAGATTAAAGTGTCCCTTCACACATAGGTACATGTGCATGTATCAGCAAAGGGAAGCTGATTTACTGACCGGCTGGTAGTTGCTGGTCTGTTTGATTTACGTAAATATATCAGCCTCCCCCTCAATGCAGTCTAAGCTCAGCCACTACAACTCCCAGCACCCCCCATGGGCAGAAGACAATCCAGATATTTAGGGCCTAGTTAGGCCCCCCACCCCTTCCTGAGCATGTCTGGATTAATGTGGCACTCCTTACCACCTAAGACTAGAGAGAGAAAGTAATGCGTGGCAGCTCTCTATTCTGCACATTCCCCCTCTTACAGTGTGTCACATAACCTCTCTATCTCTCTGTTCAGGGTCCAATGACCATTAACATACCTTTACGTTTTTGGAAGTTACAGGCTGGTCCTCCTACTTCCCTCCCCAGCCGGTCCTTTACTGCACTAAGTTCTGAGTTCACAGTCAAGAGATCGCTATTGCACTGCAGAAGGGAGATTTGCGTGCTCTCTTCTGTTTCTGCAGCGCGATAGCGATCTCTTGACTGTGAACTCAGAACTTAGTGCAGTAAAGGACCGGCTGGGGAGGGAAGTAGGAGGTGATCCCTACGCCGCTGTGAGCCAATGACCAGAACTTTCCTTTTTTTTTAAAAAACTTTATTGATACTTGTCACTGCTTGGCCCAGTATCACTTACAAAGACTGGCCCGGGGGGCATTTTCCCCTCTACCCACCAGCCCAGTCCGCCCCTGCACAGGGGCCACTGTTATAAAGTCTGCAGCAGCTTTTACCTGGCATTTTAGATCTGTTCTCCTCAGTACTATTAGCTGAGCTCATCCTCCCCCTCCTTCCTTCACCTTCAGTTCATTTGTAACATTGTATCCAAGTAGAGGGAGCTGAGTTCAGGCTCTCTACTCACCACAATGTTACAAATTACAGCAGCAGAACCAGGAGAGCAGATCTAACACAGCAAGTAAAAGCTGACAGGGAGATGCTAGGGAGAACGCTGGGTGCCCTGGTTTAACATAAGCGCCCTAGCAATTTGCCTAGGTGGCTTACGCCTAAAAACGGCCCTGGCCTTGTGCTTTTATATGGTCAGGGAACTCCTCTGCAACTTTATATCCTTATATTACACTGTAGGGGGCGTATTATCCCTTATTGTACAAAACACAGAAGGGAGCCGCAGTTAATGCTAACCATATCTGTGTGGAGGGTGGGACTCCATTTTGCATTTTTCCATTAGTTTTAATTCTAGAAGTTACCACTAGGTGGGAGTGTACTAGAGGGCGCCGTTGGTTTGTTACAGATATCCGTATGTAAGAATAACAGTTTAGAGCGTTTAGACACCATTCCCATTCCATTTGTTGCCATATTGAAGTGGATGAATTGCCTTACTTTATGTACATTTTATAATGGTTAGTAAAATGTTGAAGTATAATAGCCGATCTCTTACATCCTATGTGCTTGTTTCTGTAATAATTGTATAAACAATGAATGCATGGGGGCTGCCATTGCAGGTGTCTTGACATATTGATCACCACCTACGTAGTGTTTTATTGGCTATAGGAGACTTCCTCCTGCTGAGCTAATATCACTATTAGAAAACTCTATGGGGATTGAAATTGCTTTCTCTCCACGCCGATGGTCCATAAGGAAGATGGAAGATGGTTTGATCTGTGAATATATATCCTCTCTGGCAGTTCTGATGGGCTGGATTTTTATGGTTTTTACATAGAGATAAGTTTCAATTTTATGTTACAGACCTTTAATTCTCCTTCTAAAAAAAATCAACATTTCCTGCTCTCAAGCCTCATCGTTTGTTGTAAATGACATTGCATAGATCCAATTACCTGCCTATAGATGTCTTCATGTGATGTAAATCGTCCCACTTAATTCTGTACATAATCTTGTCTAAATAGAGCACAGTTGAACGCTCACCTAGAGTGTAGTATTTTATTTCAGGAGGCAATGTTGCACTTGACACATCCTTGATGCTCTCATCATCGTCGACATAGTTCTGAGCCCGGGAAGCATGCCAGAACGCCATAAACCTGGCAATAAAGGACGCTGCGAAGATAGCAAGCATTCCAAAGTCTAGAATATTCCACAGCTCAAACACATATTCCCTGGGACCTTGCGACCAGATCTCTTTACATTCTGACCAGATCATGCCTGTGTGAAGCAGATTAGAACTTGTTAACCTTAAAAACATCCTTAATATTTTTTTTTTCATTTTATTTTTTAAAACACTCATTTGAAAAAAAATGTATATACTCCACAACTGTAATAGTTAAAAATCTGAGAGATGTAAGCCTAGCCTGAAATGTTGCCTGATGTTCTGTAACCCCTCTTTTTGCTTCTTGATTGTTCTGTGTAGTAGCTGTCAGTCATGGATGTGGCAGTTAACATCACAATCAATGACCCACAGAGGGTGGGTGGCAGTTAACATCACAACCAATGACCCACAGCGTGGGGCTAAGTTTAGACACAGAACTTTCCGTGTTACATTTATGCAGGGACAAGAGAGTGAGTTTTGTTTTTGTCGGTCCCATACATTACAGAGGGTACCAAAGTAAAATAATAATGTTTGGTGTTGTGTGATTATAACAGGATACCAATTCATTAATACAAACACAAGTTTAAATAACAAGCTCCAAGGTTTCACCCATCAGTACAGGCCACCAAGTGCTTCCATAATAAATGTAAAAGGCACCAAACACAATGATATTAATAAAGACTGTCCCATTGCACAAGTACAAATGTCTCTACCCTTATGTAAATATCTTTAGTAATAGTGTTACATAATACACCATATATTACAAAACATGCACAAGTACAATACCAATTCAGTAATACAGTTTAAATGACTTGTTCTAGGGCCTTCGTGGTGCCCATATGTTAGTGAACATCTCTCCTGATATTTCTATGAATACTTGGCAAAACTTTCCAAGTCCAGATTTGCCAAATTAACAGACTCTTATACAAAACAACCGAGTGCTGTAATATAATCAACAAGTGTTCAATAAAGTATTAGTTTAGTTGATGTGACACTAATGGAACCAGGATTTGATAGGATTCCTTTAAAAAAAAATTCTCATTTTTTTTCTGTTTTTGTTTATTGTACAAAACTCAAAATAAAAATGTTATTGTGTGTGTAGAGATTTTATATCCACTGTATCCAAACATAACTAAACATATATACACATAATTCCCACTATGAACCAATGGGAACACTTTAGTGTGTGTATACATATATATACACACACCCGTCAGCTAATACAGGGGGCAAACATACATGTATTAACGAATCAATCTTTACCTATTACCCAGGCTATAATGAGCAACTCCATCCAGGAGAAGCAAGAGGTTTTCATCCTGAACAGCTGTTTGGCGTGATCCGTGAGGCTTTCATTAGGAAGGATCTTGGTACCTTCAAATCTGTCGGCGGCGTTCATGACTAGTAGACCAAGGAAAATTGTAAAGGAGGCCGCGTGAGCCACGAACTTCATAAAAGGGCAGCGCATGATCTTACCAAGCTAAAACAGAGACAATATGACGTGAACTGGATGGCAGTCAACCAAACAAATATAATTACAGGAAAACGTTTACAGAATGACAGCATGTCCCACCCTGATCTCTTATACTGTTCCTTTCTTTTAATTCATCTACAAAGCAAGACCCAGAGATATGTTAATGAAATGTATACTGAAAAAATGACTTTGTCTCACTTTCATCTATAATTAAATACATTTCAACAGCATTTATTCTGAAGTGTGTGTGTTGCTGTATGCCTAAAATCTATTACTGGTTTGGTCAGGCTCAGTATCCTCCCTCCCTCTCCTGATACACAACTTCTATCTGACCTGATTTCCTTTGTAATGAGCATGCTCAGTAATCACTTTGAGCCAAGCAATTCTCACATATCAACAGTCACCATTTTACCAATTATGGTAAAACTTCACTCAAGTTTTATGATAATTAGGGACTTGATTGACAGCTAAAATGTAAGATGCTTCAGATTTAATATCTAAACAAATAGGGGTCAGATTAATTAAAAAAAAAAAAAAATATATATATATATATATATATATATACTATGATAGCTAGAATTGATAAATAATTTTCACCCATTTTTCACCCAATTTTTACCCTTTAACCACAGCTACAAATTTATTTAAAGGGAAATTTAGTAGGACAGTACTGGGGATCAGGTTTTATACATACAAATATACTATATATACAAGTGTCAGACTCGTGAGCTGCTAATTTACCCAAGGAACTCTATACCAAGCTGCTGCACCTGATGAAGAACCATAAGGGTTGAAAACATGTTGTGCTTCACTCCAAATAAATAACACTTCTAGCATTTAAACTAGTTTGTGGCTCTCTTGTGTCCTACTTTTGAACAGATACATTGTATCTGTTGGAAAAATGGAGTCTTAGACACAATCTGATAGAGCCTGAATATATTTCATACAGGATCTGCAACTCAAGGTACAACTACTTTTTAAGCTACATATATAGTCAGAGTTGTATTTAAAATATAGGCAAAACCTCCCCATGTCTGTCTGTAGTGCATAGTATTGTGACAAAGGCAGCACAAAGTATAAATATACTAAATATTCATATTTATTAAACATTATTCGACTGGAAAGCGATCATTCATACAAAGAGTTTACTGTACCTTACTGCAAGGCGCGATCCAATAGACCATTGAAAGGAATGGCAATCCTATGGCGACAGCTAAAACCACCAGAAACTTTACCGCCGTGGTCTGCTGGCGTAAACCTGATAAATTCTCATACCAGATAGAAAGGAGTTGCTGTTGGCAATTTGGATGAGCTACAAACTGAAAAAGACACAAATCATATCCATTCATTTAATAAATGCAATAAATTCACTGTGAGGTCATCTGACAAGACTATGGGGGCGATGCATTAATGGCTGCTAGCAAGCCAAATCAGTGTAAAACCTATGCTACCTAATGTATTTATCAGGTTAACATGGGTTTTACACTGACTGCGCCATTTCCAATTTTTATTAATGGAAATAGTGTGCCTCATCCGATTCAATACAGTGAAACTCAATCAGGCTTATTTACCCGGATCACGTTTGCGAATGTACCCACTGCTGGATTTTAACG
This sequence comes from Hymenochirus boettgeri, assembly GCA_019447015.1. Taxonomy (NCBI): domain Eukaryota; kingdom Metazoa; phylum Chordata; class Amphibia; order Anura; family Pipidae; genus Hymenochirus; species Hymenochirus boettgeri. The sequence continues at coordinate 318,085,770 of CM033470.1, read as the reverse complement.
CCAGCTATTTGCGCAAACGACACTAATATGGAGTTAAAGTCGCACTAACCGGTAGCAAACCTGTTATCGCGAATTTAACTCCATATATTTAAAAGTGAGTCTGGGTAGATCGGCCTCAATGCCCTTTAAATGGACATACACAATGAGAACAGGTGGACCGCTCCGAGACTCAGGATTGGTGTAAAAACGTAATCGTTATTTAGACATATAAGTACATACACATATAACACAGGTGTAGTAAGGGGAAGTCTGACGCGTTTCACGCGTACAAAATAAAGCCATAAAAATAAAAATTATTCAAGAAGCAAAATTCCAGTGGCAAGGAACATGTGCATGTGGCTAAAATGATGCTGTAATGGCATTTAGGTAAAAATATATTGGTTCAAATATAAAATTGCATGATGATAATGCATTCTTATTCCTTACAAAGGAAGAAGCAAATAGGATGGTTTGGCCATATTATAGCTTACCGGCTTGATAACAGATGTTAACAGTGCCACACATTACATTAAGGTTTCAAACTGCACATTCTAGTTTATTCAAAATTTCTAGTTTATTCAAAATTTCAACTGCTGCTATAGTCAGTGGTCCCCAACCACCGGCCTGTGAATCAGCACCAGTAAGTGGACACTTGGTACTGGGCCGCACCAAACATCTGTACAGGACAGTATATTATACATTACATTGTATATACTGGCCGGTCAGAGGAATTTATTTAATTATTATCATTGTATTGTTACATCCGGACACATACTAGAACATGTACATGTGTACATTCCAAAACTCACCTTTTTTACCTCATACTTAATTGCAAGTTTTAAGCGACACAAACTGGGCCGCCCATCAGAGTCCATGTTACTAGTGTTAGCGTCTATGTAACCATTCAAAATGGCTTCCACTTCCTCTGTATTCCTGCACAAATCCAGAAGTCCAACAACAAAGTCCTTACATTGCATTGACAATTTTTTGTAGTCATTCTAAAAAAAAGATATAAGCATACAAATTCTGTGAAATACTGGAAATTGATTTTTAATAAGACTGTAACCCGTACTCTTGCTAATTTACCAATGTTAACACACAAACTGAAAGCTGCAGTACATTCTTATACAGTGCCCAAGGATTACGGGATTGACTAGCAACTGCTTCAGGTTAGAAAGAAAACACCGGACAAGGAAGTCATTGTTTTCATAAAAAATTGGCAAATGATCCGATGTTTAAATGCCCCCCAGTGGTTTTCTTACTTTTATGCACATTTTCACATTGCCTGACTAAGGACCTATTTGTTATATCACCCTGTAGTACATACACAACTAAATTAAAGGGGGAACTGTGGTCGCCCTTTAATCCTGACTCAAAGCCAGAAACTGATGATTAAAATAAGAACATGTATTTTTTTAAAAATCTGATTCCCAAAGATAGACCCATGTGAAATAAGTAAAAAGGTTGCCTCTTCAGTGCACTGTATCCTATTCAATGTTTCATCTAAGCTGTGCACATGTACACGGAACTCTGCAGGCCTGTGCACATAGGAGAACTGAGCACACACAGAAAAGCTTTGGTTATTATAGGTAATGTGGTATCTAGAAGACTTCATGAAAACAGGGGCGTCGCTCCAATGAAGCAACTTGAAAAGTCTGGAGAAGCTAGAGAAGACTTCTAAAGAGGTTACAACCTAAAGAGGACTTCTAAAGAGGTCACAGCCTAAAGAGGACTTCTAAAGAGGTCACAGCCTAAAGAGGACTTCTAAAGAGGTCACAGCCTAAAGAAGACTTCTAAAGAGGTCATGACCTGAAGAAAACATCATGCAAAAAGAGAGTGACCAGGCACAGCAATAATATAATATTAATTTTATCATTATTATTAATAATTTAGCAATTATTCTCTGCTAGTTGACTGTGCATTGATATCCTTCTACAACATTCCTTGTAGAACAGAACAAGCAGATGTTCATGGATGCTTTGAGCAATGCCGCACAATTGAAGTACAGTCTCAGCACTTGTGAGAGTTTGCTTGAACCACTAGACATATTTTCCTTGCTGCTTTCATTAGAACAAATAATGTCTTAATTATATAATGACAGTGGTTAGAAGGGTTTCACCTTATACACTAACATATCAGGTGCAAGACTGATTCCTTTGGATGCAGCTGTCTCACTGGATGGAATATGTAGCCTATAGCCCTTCAGCTGTTGTTGATGAATATCCCCCCATCCACTGACAGCTAAATCAACGACTGCAGCTATTTCAATCAATTTTATCTAAGTGATTCTTATAAGTGTATTCCAGTGAATAAGTTAGATTTTCCCTACAGTACAGGAAATGTTATGGATTATCTATTTGTTAAAATACCACAACACGCACAGCTCCACACATTTTAACACTCACTTTTTAATAATTTAGCACTTGTTTTGAGGACATATGCTATTATTGTGTTCATAACAATGATCATGGACAGTTTGGGAGTAAAACAATACCAGTGTGTATTTCTACAGAAACTGATAATATAATTACTTAAGTGAATATTATTGCACCACATATCATAACTGATCTGTAAATGTTATTAGTATGCATCATGGAAGTCTGCATAATGTTGTGCTTAAAGGGTTAAAGGGCAATATACTTGTGCAGTAATTGACTTATCTGACTCCTCCCCCAGTCAGAGTCACTGACCGTTTTTGGCACAAGAATAGTGTTCCTTTATCAGTTACAGTACAAGCACAGTGTTTCTTTAATAGAGGACAACACTAAATTACTATAAAACATGACAGATCATTGTTTTAGCACAATTTTTAATAGTGATAGGTGAGATACAGTTCAGGTACCATAAGGCAATAACTGATATACTACTAGGTTCTGTCTGTAATTGTTATAGATTACCTATTTCAAGCATTTCAGGCATTATAATCTCTTTAATTCTTGTGTTTGACCACAAAACGAAAAAAGCAATTTGAAGCAAACCGACCCAATAAATCCTTATTACTACCCCACTCTCTGTAGTTGTATGGTAACAGGCACAGGGCATTCTATACTGTTTCTGTGTTAATCTCCTGTATATTGTTACCCTATCAAGTGGATATTCTGAAACATGAACTGAATCCTGATTAATCAGTTCAGAGTGAATCCAGCCAATACCATATATAGCATCACTGAAGCACCAAACACACATTAGTGGATATGGAGTGCGTGCTGGCTGGAGACGCTATTTAGATGCAGAAAGTACATGGCAATTTAAAAAAACAGATAGAAGTAAGAAATACTGATATGAATGAGAAAATTCCAGGACAAAAACACAAATGGAACATCTATCTATCTATCAATCTATCTCCATCCATCCATCTATCCATCCATCTATCTAGAATCTATCTATCTATCTATCTATCAATCTATCTCCATCCATCCATCTATCCATCCATCTATCCATCTATCTAGAATCTATCTATCTATCTATCTATCTATCAATCTATCTATCTGTCTATCATCTCTCTATCTATCCATCCATCCATCTATCTAGAATCTATCTATCTATCTATCAATCTATCTATCTACCTATCTATCTATCTCCATCCATCCATCTATCCATCCATCCATCTATCTTACTGCATCTATTCATCTGTCTGTTTGTCTGTCTGTTTGCCTGCCTATCTATCTATTTATCTATCTATCTATCTATTCTGTTACAGAGACTTTCACAGAAATCGGGAGCCTTGTTTTTCTGGTTTATATCCAGCTATTCTGTATCCCTTTAGAGAACAGTTTGTCCTGTGTAGGTTTTCATATTCTGCAATGCAGTCTAGTTCTGCCCCTCTAGTTCTGCCTCTCTAAATCAGCTGGAATCTATGAATCAGACAATAAAAATAAGGGTTCATACACACGAAAGATTCTGCTGACTGACGAATAGACAAAGGCATAAATGTGCATCAGCTTATGTCAGCATTGTTTGTGATCCGTCCTGCCAAGTCAATGAATCACAAACCACAACAAGGACAGTCAAAATTAGTGGCAATGCAACACGACGTTATGATGTCATTAAATGGAATGTCATTGTACATAAAAAAAAAAGTAAAATACCGTAATGCTGAGAAATGGCATGGAAACAATCTAAGAGTTAAAATATGGAAGGTTGTGTACCCTCCGTAAAATGTGTCACTAAAGTTTGAAAGATAAATGCTGAGAGTTGTAGTTTTCAAACATCTGGAGGGCTACAAGTTTGACATCCCTGCCCTAAAAGATTGTTGGGAATGCTGACAACTAGAAATAGAACATAACCCCACCTGTATCGTTCCCCCATAAAACCATATTTGCTGTATCATTTTCTTACATACATTACATATGAACACAAGGCTCCTTGGGGAATGGTGCTATTTCTCACATTTATATGTCACATTCTCATTAATGCCAGCCATATAAACATCTCATCAACAATCTGCATATTCTATAATATACAGTCTTTACAGAAGGGCGAGAGCTGTATAGGTCAGAATCCATCGATTCTACATGAAATATTGTAACTCTGCAGTTAACGGTGACATTAAAAGACGTCAGTCTGCAAATTACTCAATGAAATTCAATCCACAGGCTGCACATAAATTAGGAGGTAATCACATTTCTAAAATTCACATTTTATATGACATTGAAATGAATGATTCATACAAAGTATTTAATGGCTATGAAATCCACTGCTTGTATATTTTACAACAATCCCCTGTCTGCACAAGGAATCTGTAACGGGTTTCTTTAGGAAAAGATTGGCATCTGATAGTGTATAAGATAAATAATTGTTATAACCTACGGATCTGGCAAGGGGAAGTTATGGTCAATTAGAGAGCTGATAAATTACTCTTATGTGAACAAAGTTCAAGTTCCCAGGATGAATTGTCAATAACTGAATGTGAAGCTACGTTAAAATCCAAGGGTCACTACTATGTAGCAACAATACCTTTTGTTTCTAAATCTGGATATTTAACTTTAAGGAAAATTCTGTAGACTTATTATTTTGGAATGGAAACAGCTGACGGTCCATCCATGACAATACACACGGCAATAGGGGGGGAATTAAATGATAAATCAGTGTTCCATCTACTGTACATGGAGGCAAATCTGAAACTCAAAAACCTATTTCCTTAGAGATCCATAATATATACAGTATTTATCAATCCTGCCATTCACAATGGAATGGAAGCATAAATGGAATTAATTTGACACACTCATCCCTTTAATATCCACTTCAACATTGCCCTTTAAAGGATATTTATAGTGGGAGACTCTATAAATCCCTTGCAGGTAAGAGTGAGTAGAGTACTCCTAACATTTATACTGACTGTCCACACCCTACAATGCCATGCCCCTGCCCGCCGCAACATTGCAGACATGCCCCCGTCCATCTACTCAAACAGTACGGTTGGGGGGTATGCACCAAACACACACTGCCTTCATGTATAAGCAGAGGTTTTCAGGCTTTAAAAAAAAGCCTGAAAATTGAACCTCGGCTTATACTCGGGTCACTCACCTTATTCACTCTGCAATCTGGCTGCTGCTCGCTCCGCATTCACTGACGTCACTAATTGGCGCCTGTCTCACTTCCTGGCACCTAGAAGTGACATTAGGCGGCATGGATAAGGAGCGAGTGGCAGCCAGATTGCAGAGTGAGTGAGGTGAAGCTGATAGCTTACTACTTACCGTACACAGATTCTTACTTGTGAAAATTCTTCTGGGACTATTTCTCCTCCAGTGAACTGGGGGTGCAGGGTGCCACTGCAGATGTTTAGAAACTACAACTCCCAATTCCAGTATTGCTACTGTATGGGACTACTGTATGGGAATTCCGCTGTCCATTTAAAGGGCAACTAATGCCTCAAAACAATACGGAATCAGAAGGCAGTAGTGGTCATAATTTCTACCCTCAGTTTATACGCGAGTCAATCAGGTTTTTATATTTTTGAGGTAAAATTAGGTACCTCAGCTTATACTCGGGTTGACTTATACTCGAGTATATATGGTAAAATAACAAAGACATCATGGCACTCTCAATTTGAACCAGAAAGTAACTTTATTGATTGGGATATAATAGTCAATATGAAGTGGTCCTTGTGCAAGGATAAAGTAATAAAGGGCAAGTCCAGCCTAAAAACAAGTAACTTTTAAAACCTCACTTTCACAAGGTTCCTAAAGTTCAAGGATCCCACAAAACTTACTTACCTGACCCGGTCCCTAGCTGTCTATTCCACGCCCCCTGCTCCTGTTTCGAGCTCGTTGTGAGCAAAAACAGGAGTGGGGGACTTCTGCGCTGACAGGCGCTTCTCTTCCTGGACGCGTTGGATGTGATGTCACGTTGTGCCCTAAATGACTGACAGCACCATCCGCGGGGTAAAAGCTGGGTAGAAATTACAAGCAGGGGACCGGACCAGCAGCCGCGTCCGTGATTGGCTGAGAGGCAGCCAATTACAGACGCAGCTGCCGGCAGTGGAGAACGCCGGGGGAGAGAGGTAAGGAAAGTAGAGTTTGGGGGAGTTTCTGTAAAAACTATTATAGCGGTTGGGGCTGGGGGAGAGAGACCTACTATACCCCAAATGGGTTTTACACTAGGGGGAGGGAGAGCAAAATGGGAGGGAGAGGGGGGGAGGGAGGGAGAGGGAGGGCTGCACTGGGCATGTGCAAATTCTCTCGGAGGAGAGACAGGAGGCAGAGTCCTATATGGACTGTGCCAGGCTACTGGTGGCCAGTTTTTGGGACTTTGGAGGGACATAGCAGGGAAGGCATTTGGAGCTGGGATGTAAGGTAAGGATTTTATTACACTACAGAGAGGGGCTAGTAGTGGGTTACATTATAGTTTTGGGGGTGGACATGCCCTTTAATAAAAACACAAAGTTCACAGACAGTGCAACAGAATGAAGCCCAACTTTAACAACACAGACAAAGAGACCCTTGGGTTTTACTGTAGCTTCACATTCAGTCATTGACAAATCATCCTGGGAACTTGAACGTCACATGACTCAGAGACACAAGAACAGCGTGACGCCCGTCAGTCACTCTTGCGATATTCAGTTGCAATCAATGTGTTTTCCCCAAGGCCAATTCCATGTAGCATGTTCACAAGTGGGTTCCCCACAACATGTTTACTCTCTAAGTGGAAAAACTGATAACATTGTAACGTTGTATATAAAGTTTTGCTATAAACATGTGCTATATGTCCCTCAATCAATGTCACCTCCTCAACTCATAACTATTAAATACATGACGTACATTACCAACTGTGCACTTCTTTACCCCCGTCTCTTCCATCTAATCCAAACACACACCTCCACGTAACAAATACTGTACCCACGTGTGTACACGGGCAACACCGGGTACAACTGCTAGTATGTTTGTAAATGTATTAGAAGTGGTGGTCATTGAGAGCAAGGTCTCTGTGTTTGCTGATGACACTAAACTATGCAGAGCTTTGGAATCCTCAAATGATGTGCAAGTGCTGCAAGCAGACCTAGATAGATTATCAAAATGGGCAGTAGAATGGCAGATGAGATTCAATGTTGATAAATGTAAGGTGATGCATTTGGGATTTAATAATCCCTGTGCCACCTACACCATAAATAACTCTGTGTTAAGTGAATCTTTGTTGGAACAAGGTTTGGGGGTTCTGGTAGATAAAAAGCAATGGCAGACAGCAACAGCTTATACAAAGAGGAGAAAGATTAAAGGAAGAAAAACATGCAGATTAGACAAGTTACATTGGAGAAGAAACGTTTGCGTGGGGATATGATAACCTTATACAAATATATTAATGGGCCATACAATAAACTCTCTGGTGCATTGTTCACTAATAGGTCAGAGGACACGTGGACATCCTTTAAGTTTGGAAGAAAAGAAGTTTCATCTTATATATACATATATCCTACATATACTGTAGTTCTGGTTGGTACAGGGATACTATATAATACTGAGAATTACTGGTATTAATACATATACTGTAGTTCTGGTTGGTAAAGGGATACTACATAATTTTGAGAATTACTGGTATTAATACATTTACTGTAGATCTGGTTGGTACGGGGATACTATATAATATTGAGAATTACTGGTATTAATACATATACTATACTTCTGGTTGGTACGGGGATGCTATATAATATTGAGAATTACTGGTATCAATACATATACTGTAGTTTTGGTTGGTACAGGGATACTATATAATATTGAGAATTACTGGTATTAATACATATACTGTAGTTCTGGTTGGTAAAGGGATACTACATAATATTAAGAATTGCTGGTATTAATACATATACTGTAGATCTGGTTGGTACGGGGATACTATATAATATTGAGAATTACTGGTATTAATACATATACTATACTTCTGGTTGGTACGGGGATACTATATAATATTGGGAATTACTGGTATTAATACATATACTGTAGTTCTGGTTCTCCCGCGCTCCCATCCCAATCTCCCGCAACGGAGAGGAGTCCTGACCCTCCCCGTTACCCCCCTTTTATGTGTATCACGCCCCCAGACCGCCCATGCCACGCCCCTACCATACCCCTAACCCCCACGCCCTAGCAAGCATGCCCCGCCCACTGTGTGAAGTCAATGACATCACACAGCATAGCCACACACCCTCGCCTACCCTGCCCGGAAGGACGAAGAGGCAGGGTGGGATGTCTGTAAAACAGACAAACATACTTTACCCATAGACCTAGCAAAACTTTTCAATCAGATTCCAACAGTATTTCTACAGTTATATGCTCAAACCTTCTAAAATAACTAACTAACTGAAATGCTTGGCACACAGTGGTAAAATACTTTGTATATAACCACTGGTAAAACAGTTGGCACTCAGACTGGTAGCTTTGAAACCTAAGCAAAGAATGGGGCACCTTCTTGGCCAAGAGCCCTGGTGCGGTTGCATCCCCTGCACCCCTGGTAGCTACGCCGACAATATTAACTAGTATTAAAGTATATTATTCACTAGTATTAAATTACCATCCCATTGTTTTCTTTAATATAGGACAACACTAAATTACTATAAAACATGACAGATCATTGTTTTTAAGCCAATTTTTAATAGTGATAGGTGAGATACGTTCAGGTACCATAAGGCAATAACTGATATACTACTAGGTTCTGTCTGTAATTGTTATAGATTACCTATTTCAAGCATTTCAGGCATTATAATCTCTTTAATTCTTGTGTTTGACCACAAAACGAAAAACAATTTGAAGTCAAACCGACCCAATAATCCTTATTAACTACCCCACTCTCTGTGTTGTATGGTACAGGCACAGGGCATTCTATACTGTTTCTTGTTTAATCTCCTGTATATTGTTACCCTATCAAGTGGATATTCTGAAACATGAACTGAAATCCTGATTATCAGTTCAGATGAAATCCAGCCAATACCATATATAGCATCACTGAAGCACCACAAAACACCATTAGTGGATATGGAGTGCGTGCTGGCTGGAGACGCTATTTAGATGAGAAAGTACATGGCATGTAAAAAAAACAGATAGAGTAAGAAATACTGATATGATAGAAAATTCCAGGACAAAAACACCAATTGGAACATCTATCTATCTATCAATCTATCTCCCATCCATCCATCTATCCATCCATCTATCTAGAATCTATCTATCTATCTATCTATCTATCTATCTCCATCCATCCATCTATCCATCCATCTATCCATCTATCTAGAATCTATCTATCTATCTATCTATCTATCAATCTAT